>QEWY01004125.1:920475-1175143 GCA_006503575.1 Baylisascaris schroederi | reverse complement strand
GGGGGGGGGGAGGAGCGGCAGGCTCTGCCACCTTTCCTCTCGACATGGTTGAGAGATGGCAACTGTGCTGTGACCAGCTCAAATCTGCCCCAAGGCTATATTTTCAATTCTACCTATTAACTCATAAAATTTTTACAGCAAACTCAGTCCTGTAAATTCCAAATAATCAGCTTAACGAATGCAAAAATACTGCCAATAATAAAAAAATATTCAATGGAAACCAGTTTTAAGTGAGAAAATGTGAAGCAATCGCGATACACAAACAGCAAAACAAACGCTGGAATTAGTTTTATTGCGGTGCTCTTCAACGCACACTCCACTATGCTGCCTCGATGAATGTATGTGCGCATTCAGCGATGCGATGCTGTAAACATGAGTTGCCGTGAGCGAAGCACACCTTGTTTGTGTGAATGCAACGCAAGCATACCTTATTTTATATTTTCCATTGCCTTGTCATGTCGAAGCTTTTCATCGTCAGCCCCTTCCCTCCTTCCTCTCCTTTAATACCATACAACTTTTCCTACGTATACATTCTCTTTTTCCCTTGCAGAGAGTAGCTCGCCTTATTCAGCTGCTTTTTTTTTTCAAACCATCTAATGCATTTCAAAAATAGAACACAGTTTCACACGTCCATTCGGTATGGTTGTGTCACCTTTCCAGGTAAGGAATTTCACACAATCATTGCCCACTTCTTTAGAAGACAAGCTGTCAAATGGTGGAAAAAGATTGCAAAAAATAGCGAAATTTATATGACATAAGGAATTAATAGCTCCCATTTTTTTCAATAAATAAATTCAACACACAGATCATGCACGCACTCACTCCGCGCGCACAAAGGGTTACCATCGCCCCTAACCATCCTTCTTTCACCCACCTATTCTTTTCCTGCACCAAATTTGGGCAAATTTCTGGTAAAATTGCCCATGAACTTCTTATCAACTTCCCATAAACTGTATTTCTCCCCAGAATTCTAAAGTCTCATTTTTCAGTGCGCCGCTTCATTCCTTAACAGTCTAAGGGCTCCTCTTTTCGCATACCGATAATACTATTGAAACGTTAAGTGATGGTGAATGCCGCGAAATGAACGCTACAAAAACATCACAATGTAATACAAGATGAAATACCTGAACATCTAAGAGCTATTTAGTTACCATCACTGTGGAAAGTTGCTTCCGCTGCATTCCTTAGCCATGAATAAACTGCGAAACACGATCGATTTCTTTAGATAAAGGAAGCAATTGCAGAGTGGATTTCGCAGAAACGAAACCTGTAATTCGGCACTTAGATGTAAATGTTAGTTTAAAATGCTTCAGGAATCTGATAGTTAAACGTCCATTAACATTTTTTCGCCGTTTGCTAAGCATGTTTTTCTAAAATTTATTTAACAGAATAGTACAGTTGCTATTATAGTGGCATCAGATTGCATAAAGCATTTTGTTGGGTAGAATTAAGGAAAAAGGAACGAATGGGCATGACCTAAGCATCACTTTATATGTATACAATGGCCACCACATGCTAGGCTGATGATGCAGCTTTAAATGGGTACGAGCATTCCGGAAAAACACCGTGTACCGCCACAATACAGAAACATTCCAAGTCGAAGAGTTCAACCTCAGGCTTAAACCTCAAGGTCTAGCCGAACAACCACTTAGCGCATGCAAACGAACCTAAAATAAGCTCATTTTCAGAGCTATGTACAGTAGGAGGACCTCCGTAAATGCTAATGAACCGTACAAGTTGCTGGTGTGCTTGACAAGCTATACTTACGAAAAAAATTGCCCGATTATTTACTTGAATTATGTTACATATAACTAAGCAAAGCACTGAATTAGAATAGCAGCAAAACGTTTTATTCTACGCAACAATTCAAGAGAAAGTATTTTAAGCATTGAACGCTCAATGAATGCTACAAAACTGATGGAAAATTAAATAGCACAACTGAAAGAACGGGGGCAACTCAAGAAAAAGCAACAGGATAAGCGCATAGTCAGAAAAAATTCGATTGCATCCACGCGGTGAACTTCACTAAATTCCAAATGCGCGAGCTTTCTATAGAGGGTTTTCATTGTTGAAAAATAGTCGAAAATCTAAGTTGGTTTCCGCTTAAGCTAAATTCTCTACATTATTAAATTAGAACTTTCATAGAAATATACGTCGTTCGATTGTTGAAGATAGTTCCCTCACATTCTACATCTTGAAGTTATTTCAACGGAATTTCTCAAATCTATACACTAAAAATGTGACTTATCGATGCTTAATTTTGAATAAAGAATAAATTTTTAAGCCAAAAAAACAAAGATATAGCATTCTTTAAGTGGATATTCAGTGACAGCACTAAGGTACAGAACTGCACCCGCTTATTTATATTTCAAAAACTTTAACATGCTTTCTGGCATGATGCAGTCGCCACTAAATCGAGCTCATGGCAGTCTACAGAATACAATCGAGACGGGCGCTTCATTCCTGTTTTTCATTATTAATCTTCATTTAGATTAGAAGTCCTTTATATAAAGATTCAACGATATTATTCAGACTCCCTACTATTTTAATGATTGAATAAAGTAGCGGATGCAAAATGGTACCAAAATTTTTATTGAAGGTTGAAGTTTTTGAAAAAGTACACTTTTCGTAGCTCACGGATTTGGACACGATCCAAGAAAATATTATTCATATCACAAATTGATGAAATGTTGGATAATGAGAGAACTATCCCAACTACAGTTGGAAAAGTTTTTTCTTAACTATCTGAATGATCTATAACGGTCATTCCCGGCAGCTTTTCATAATTCATCGCAACGCATTCTTATAGTCATACAATCGCAGCCGCCAACTTCAGCGCACCATAGGTATGCAGAAAGCGCATTTTGCTGCATTTCATCTAGCAACCAGAAATTCCTTTGTTAGTTTCCTCACTTTTTCAACAACAGAAAGAGGCTATAAAGTTCATGCAATAAACAATTATACTCTCGTTGTAGGAAGTAGAGAATTTATAAAATCCTGCCTCTCCATTTGCGTTAAATAAACTCGAAGCGTAAAATGTGAGGAAAAACAAGGAAGCAACAGCTCAAGAACCTAAAAAAAAAAAAAGCAAAAGCAAAGAAAACAAATCAAGAACAACGCGATAAATGGACTGTTAAAATGTACCTATACACATACCTTTGTGTTAATTATATAAAGGTATCTGTATAGGTCATATAAAGGTATGTGTATAGAAAAATTCAAAATCATTACAGTGGCCACACCTTTCGGCTAATAATTTCTTCCACTCAAACCTATGCGCAACGCTCAAACGACAGAAGAAATTTGCTAAAGACGAAGCATTAAATTGAGCCCGTAGTCTGTGAACAACAGTTTGTTGATATAGATTAAGCAGTGCCAACATAATACGAAACAATGAACAGGTGCCGTCGGAAAAAAAAAATAAAACTTCAAAGCTTAAAGCTTACTACCTAACTGCCGCACAGCTCTTTACGAGCACATCCACTATTAGTAGTTCTATTTTAAAAATGCTTTCTTATGGACTATTTCTAGCAATCGAGACAATCCGTATGACCACAAGTAGTAGCGAAAAGATGGGTGTAGGAAAGACGGTGATAATGAAGCGTAATAGAGGAGGATGCGAGTAAACTAGAGCAACCAGCACGCGTCAAATGGGCGCACCACAACACAATGCAAAATGCAGCAAAGTGAGGTACGTGGCACAAATTCCCACATAACGTCTCATTGTTGTGCAAAACTGTGATCATGGCTTTTACTCTATCACATTGGGAGAGATTTTAAAAATAGTAACGCATTGGAAGAGACCACACTACTTACCCAATATGGGTGCTGAATTAAATCTCTATTCATTAATTAAGCATTTAAGAAAATGAATGACTCTCGGCGTCGATGAATCTTCACTAAATTCGGATCGATCATGACAGCGAATAAGACCGAGCATTGTGAGATTGGTTAAAGGCTGTCCCGACCGGGCAACCATCTTTTAATTACGCCGATCTGGTAACGGCTTTAATTAACTTCTATAAGATCATAACTCAAAGCCAATAGCTTATAACTCAACCTCAAGGCTCCTGTATAAACAAATCAGCACTGTAGCCGCCAGGTAGCGCTCACCGGTTTGTCTCAAAAGATAGGTACAACGAAATTACGACTCTTCTGGGCAAGAAAAGAAATAAGACATCGTCTAGTTGAATTTCCATTAAGCAAACAGATCTCTTCGTATGACGATGGAGTCAGTGGCCTGGTCGGCTGAATGCCAATTTTAACTATAAATGAAATGGCTCGCAGACATACACAGACAAACATGAAAATACGACGACTATTGGTAGACAGATGACCAATTAATTAAACAACAACCACAGCACCAAAACTTGGTACGTTCTTCACATTTCAGTTACGAGGAACCTGAACCGATAAAAGCGCCGATCGCCACTGTCAATCATCAAGTACTCAAACGAAAGCGCGTTCCGAAATAAGGCAGTTTGACAACATTCTTGATGTTTCATCGACAGATGGAAGAAGGCTATAAGAAGATGACTATCGCTTTAAGATAAAGCGTCGATGCAACACCAAGCGATGGTCGTAAACCCCGTAACATACTCTTGTATAACAGCACAGTGCCAAATTTACACAACGGCGCTTTTGTCGGCCCATTCTAAAAAGCATTACAGAATATGACATATCGTTGCTTCTAGATGTCTAAGTTAGTTTTCGTGGATTCTGCTCGGTAGTAGATAAACATGCTTGTGCGACAAGTCTAAGAATTAATGCTGCTTTGCTCGTCAAGTCTCTTCCGATTAGTGTTGAAGGAAGAGTGACATCAAGAATCGGAAGCCTCAGAAATCGGGGACCCTTCAAGCGTGATTCGGATTCACTGGAATCCGATTTTGGCACTTTCATTATTCGGCAGCTTTGAAAGAATTATCTTTGGAATTATTTTTGATGCGTTTTAAGCGTAAAGATATACCTACAAGAAGAAGAAACCGAATCATTGTGTATAGAAACGACTAACATAAAAATGAAACCACCTCGGCAATGAAAAGAGCACAAGAATGTAGCTGGCAACATCGAAAAAAGAATTCGACAATAATAAGCCGCAAATCACTCAGTTTATAAGCAAGGGCTTTCAGGGGAATACCGTTTCTATCACGGGAATTGCACTGGGTTTATCGCCAGCGATGACGTCAACGGGCTGAATTGAACTAGCATAAGTTGAAATCGTTAACGATGACATCTACTAGACGATATATTCAATCATTTAAGCACGTGATTTGCGGCGCAAATATCTGCAAATGAATATTTCAGGACTTCCCCCATATAATCGAATCCTCTCGCAACATTCAATAACCAATACAACAAAAATAACTACCAGCACAACAACACACACACGTACACAACCCAAGCGGCGGTTCAAGCAGTGTGCAATAAACGACGTCACAAAGGATCGTTGACGATGAAGTTCGTCAAGCATGCAATACTAGTAGGGAGGTTAGAGAAAAGAAATAACACCACGAGGCATTCAAAAACGTTTGACAACTATGGAAAGAATATTAGCAGAGAAGCTTGCAGCAACGATGAAATATAATGTCGTTTCGCATCAGAGAGAACTACAACATTCGAATGGCATTCGAGGTGGCAATGCGTTAAAAATCGAGTGGCCGAGAGCGTTGGAAATACACCCATAAGCAACTGATTTCGGCGGGATTTGTGCCAAGACTTGATCATATTTGGCGTTGCATTACTTGCGAGATGTGCTATCAGAATGATGCAGTGATTCGATCTCTGTAGATGTTTAATGATCAAGCGTGAAATCGATAACCACACCGTTTCCCGCAAACAGCTTAAGTTTACCAAGTTGAATATCACATTCTAATAAAAACTTCACAATGACCTCCTGTGTGTAAAATATTTACATGCACTTTTTATAATTTTTTTTTTTCAGAAAATGCACTACGAGGTTTCCCATCTTTTCATGCATCTTTATACTGCCTCCGCCTACGAAATAGATAAGTTTCAATTCGTTAACGAGAAAAGCAACGATAAATTAGATGGATGTAATCGACAAACCTAAGATGACCTCTAAACCTAATTTCATCACGACTCATTATCTTCTGCATAGGCAATTGACATTGCTCTAAAATTTACCACTAAAATTTCCTTCAATATCCGGTCGGATGTGAATTGGAAAGCAAATTTCTAATTGAGAATATATAGAGTGGGTCTGAAGTGATATGAAGTGAATGGCACAATATTTCGCCTTCTTTTAAATATTATATAATTGTTTAGTTCACTGAGCAAGGTTATGAGAAGCGCATTTCCTTCAATTTAACCTTCGCACATTCTCACTTTTTCCAAACCTTGTGTAAGTTTTTTTCATTTTCACTTCCAAAAGTTTTTTCCTCTCTATAATATTGAAGACAATTAATCGAACGAAGCTTATACTTCCGAGACTGCCAATATCATATTAGACAACGAATGATGAATTTTTCCGACTTTTCACCAAAAATGTGATATACCTTCCTGTTATGCATCCTCAACGTTACCTTTAATGTTCGTAGTTTGTCGTTTACATCGCTCAATCGCCCTTCAAAAATTTCGTATTATCCTCTTCTTTTCAATCTTTTATTGCAAAAAACAATATCCATATAGTGTTGCACAGTTACTGTATAATAATAACTGTATATTTTCCACACCTAAGAACAATCGTGATTCAATGAGCGTGCATAGGTAAATTAACCTGGACTATGCGATAAAATAAAATATTCGATCAAAGAAATTTGTTTATGTAAAAATGTAAATTTCCACTCAAAATGTAAATTATGTAAAAATTTCCACTCAACAAACTTTTCTTAAATAGTTACGACTCATGTAACCTTTACTCGGAAAAGTTGAAAAATTTGAGTTTCATTTTTAAGAATAAGACCAACAACTATTACTTCAGTATTATGGAAATACCTCAGCTGTTTGTAGTGCTTGTCTGAGTTGTCTGTAGTACAATGTTCAGAAGCAATTTATCAACAACTTTATATGCACAAGTTGGATTTCACATGACTATTTAGGAATAGATTAGAATAATGTTCAACGCTATCCCAATATGATCGACGTAACCACTTATAGCAAATAACCACAAATATTTAAGTAGGTATATTACTTACCCAAGAGTATAAGTAATAAGTGAGTAAATGCAACAAATAGACATCATATCTCATAAAATCATACCTCAATGAGCTTCACATAAATTTAACCATCTAAAATAATACATTAGTCGATCGAAGGCAATATAGAAAACATCGAGGATCTTCAATCATCAAATGTTTTCTGCTTGAGTTTTTGAACAACATCCACAGCAATGCATAAGTCGATTTTCCTCTGGTGCAAATATTAGCCTGCAATCAACTAATGAGAGAATTTCACACTTGAACCAAAATGGGAATTCGAAAACAAAGATCGCTGAACAAAGTTTCATCTGAAATTTGTCAAATACGAAGTAGAGTCTGTATAGCTTCGCTACACTTTCCTTTGAATAACTCATCTTAATTAAAAAGTAATAAGTTTTTAGTGCAAAAAAGTAGAATAAAGGTAAAAATAAAGATTACCTGAAAAGGAAGGATCCGAAGAGTGAGCCGATTGTGGGTCCAAGCCAAAAAACATAATGGGCAACAAATGGTGAATAGTCACCTTGAGCGGCCGAAAATACAGCGAGTCCAAAAGCGAGTAGTGGATTCCATGAGATTGTCGATAGCATTAAACTGAAAGCACTGTATGAGATAACTTGGTTTCATGCGTTTTTTGGTGTGAAGGTTTTGGACAACACTTTTCTCTAGCAGATATTCATCAACCCTTCTGCCATAGTGACATTTGAATAGGGAATCTGAATAATACTTTTGCATGTTTTCGCCGTAGAAACCAATATTAAAATTGAGACGGTAGCCACAAGGTACCACTTCTTGAGGACTACTTACAAACAGGCTTGCATTGAACATCGTTTAGGAGAAGGAATGAAAGCTTCATGAGGATTCGATGGTCATTCATGCGTAAAACACCAAAGTGCATCGCTGAACTTTCGAACAAGCCCATTAGATGAATGCAGTGCCATTCTTTCTCTACTGTCTTTGCTGTCTTAACCAGGTGACGATTTTTAAATCATTCCAAAGTTGGAAGTTAGAGACTCACTCTGATCGATACTTGTTTACCACTTTACCTGCTTATCTCATTTTCGTTACTGCACTATTTACGTTATTTTAGACATCGGGTATGATAGCAACGTTTCTTAGTCTCATCCTAACCTCATCCTTTTACTGGGAACATTGTTTTTTCTAGCTGTATGATGTTTAAAGGTAACCATATTTCTACGACAAAACACATCAAGTAGTTTCTGCTTCTCTTAAAAAGTATACGAAAAGTCAAAGTGGCGCCTACATAATGTTTACATATCCCATAAAATGGACCATAAGAAGGCTTTACTGTAATGTATTTTTAAACTCACCGTAGAAAGAGGAAGCCTTTTTTTACTTATTGTAATGCAAAATGTGGACGAAATTTGCATATTTTCGTTGATGATAGAGCATGAAACTGATGCTTGATCTGGCTTAATAATTTATGCCTCGATTACAGTGATCGATATTTTATGGCAGCCTGATTTCGAGCGAAATCTCCCTCTTCTACGCAGCGACCTAACGCGTTTTTGTCCCACTTGGATAAGCTCATAGCACCTCAAATTAAATAGCACTTTACTAATGAGGAAAAAAAAAGAGTATCGTCGGAATAAAATTCCATTCAAGAAACAAAACGCAACGGAAGAAGAGAACTAGCGCAGGATCAAACCGTATCGAAAAAATTCTTTTAACCTTCCAATTATTTGCATCTTCTAAGAACACGTTGAAGTGAGTTAGTTTCATCACAATTTGAACAAATCCGCAAAACAAAAAACAGATATATCTTCTGTTTGAGAAATGTGACGGTAATTCCACAGTAAAAAGACAATTTTCCTATAACGCTAGAAGATCTCACCACGGGTGCAGACTGTTAAAATGCAACTAGAACAAAGCTTAGCGAATAATTTCGAGGAAAGCAAGCAGCGAATAAACTTCTCTTGCTAGTACAAACAGCTACCCCGATAGTATATGCTTAGAGCGAAGAAATAAGTAATAATGATAGGATAATGCGAGAAGCATTTTTCGAGAGAATTTAACTGATATACCTGAGAAATGAAGCGAGAAAAACAGCCGCGAAAACTGGTAGTGGACTTGATGAAAGACGCCCGATTGCAGTTAAGCCGACCCCGAATTTTGTGGATGTCATTAGTTGGCTCATTACGACCATTAGACTGCCAATGAATTCGACGAGCACCTACAATTAATAAATCATCGCTTAAAACATTTGCCTTTTTTGTAAGGGTGAAGAGAAAGAGAAAAAGAAACGAAGAGAGGGGGGAGAGAGGAGAGGGGAGGGGGAGGGGGAAGGGGGGAGGACACCCAAAACTTTATTGATGAAAATATTGTGCTGCACTTAGCGTTCAATTGTGCATTGGAAATGCTGGATCAAAAAGGAGTGAAATATGTAATTTTTGCCTGAATTCGAATACTGTAGCAGAAAACAGAAATATTTGTTCATCTCATATAGCCGCAATCTGAAGCACAATAATTTCCTGCCCGTTCTCATAAATGATGATCGTTGCTGATAAAACTTATAGTATTACATGGTCGATTACTTTCACAGTCACAATTTCATCGGGTAATGAGGTCAATTTTTATGACTTGTTTCACTATGAAATGGGAAATCAACACATTGGAATATTAGTTGTTGTTGCAGTGCACTCAATTGAATTGGTACACGGCAGTGCAGTAAAAGCTATTTTCAAATTATCGTCCAACATCATTGCATATAAAAGTAGATTTAACAAACAGATATAAATAACTCAAGAAATACAAGTGATACGTCACTAGAATAAAAGAATCTGGAATAAAAGGTATCCTTTTCATAGTCGGATTTATATCCACTGACGCACAATATTCGGGGAAAGTCGACGAAAAATATGAGGTGCCTTTTCATACATTATTTAATAATATTTAATGCTTTCAAATGAGAAATAACTTTTCGTTTTGTTATACTTTATTTAATATCGATTAATTAAGAAATTACCAAACGAAATGCCACTCTTGTTCGATCAGCGTCTAGATCATAGAGAATCTGTATCGATGAAACATCAGCACTGGGTCGGAGCAACTGTAAAGCTAAAATATTAGAACATCCTCGTAGCAAATTGTGTTGTACTCATAGATGTATACGAAGTTTAATGGGTTCAGAGATTTGCCAGTTCACCTGAAAAGTTCATCCGAGTAAAGGAAATGTTTTTTTTCGTCCGAGATTGACGCTATCTTATATCACAGTCCCCAATCTGCCATTAAAAAATCCTTACCGCTGAAAACAGTAACGGAAACAAATATAGGAAACATGCTCTTAAGAAAGACTCTCTATTAGAAAATCAAAAACAAAAAAATCGCTATATTTTATCTTTCGTTTACTTTTCGCTACTGATAGAGACAATATTAGATGAGAGTGAACTAATCTGACATAACAAAAGCGGTGATTTACAGCAGTCGTCTCTCACATAGAATATGATATAACATCCCACCTCTTCCCCTTCCCATCTCCTCCCCCAACATGATCTTCTGATAGAATGCAACTATGTGACGGTAGCAGCTAACTGCAGAAAGATCACTGCATTCGCATCCGTTTCTGTGGATATAGCTGCACTTATAGTAAAAATAGCCTCAAAAATAATCGTCAATAACAGAGATATGTTACACAACGGAAATTCTATGAATGAAACTTTTTTCTTTCTTTTTTTTTTCAGAAACGAGCATTCGCGATAATAGCTCAGAGTACAACATTAAGCATAAATCACTAACTGCGAAAATTGCGATCGCCATTACTGATGCAGATAATTGCATAACAAGTAGCACTACACATAATGGCCAAGCGGTTGATAATGAAAAAAGTTGTGCGAGTGTAATCGCTGGCGAGATTTGAACTCTGAAATTCGCTTATATTTAATCGATTAATAGATTATCAAAAGAAATGATATGATAGCTTTATTGACGTTATGCGTAATAACGCCAAACCGCATCATTGCAATATGATCATCTCTTCTCATAGAAAAGTATTTTTGAAGTAATATTCGATGTAAGAAAAAAGTGATACGTTTGAAAAGCGGTGACGAAAACAAGCAAACTGATAGCATCGATAACTGCAAGAGTTAAAATTCGATTATAAAATAACACATGACGATCCAATAGTTCAGCGTCGACGAATTTATATACGAGAAGGCAGAAGAAAACTGTGAAAAATTCTGCGATACATGGTCGTAGAATACATTCGAGACACGAAAATCGTGATATTGATGGGTTTGACTGAAAAAAAAAACAAAACAAATAAAATGTTCGCGAATTAAAAAAACTTTTATTGTTCAAGTGAAATTTCTCACATCTAAGAATATTCCTATCAAATTAGCACTCAAAATAAACAATAAAATTTGCCTATAAATTTCACATCAGAATTTATCTTAACAGTTTATTTATATTGAATAAAATCTCAACTTATAATAAGCCATCATTCATGGTAAACGAAATAAGTTCGAAATACTCTTAACCGTTATGATAAAATATCACTTAAATAACGATCGGTATCCCGAATTTATTGATAAAATACTTGGAACAGTACCATAAATGATAAAATCCATTAGCTATATCTACTATCGTGATATCTCATTTATAGTCAACGAAAAATTTATAATAAAAATTAATGAAGATCTACGATTAAAGAAAGCGCACCAACCGAATCATCCGAATATAGGCGGCATCGATAACATGTCGAGAGTGTTGGCTTTCCCAAAAATTCGTTTCTATTTCTTAATATACCCTTTATTTTACATTCGTTCGCTATAGTCGTTCCATTACTAAAATATTGCATCTGCTTGCCAGGATATGCACTGCAAATAACGCTTGCCTCATCGGCTATCTCGAATTGTTCGTCTTGATATACCATCATGCTGAAAGATTTATATTCTTTACATTCCATTCGATTTTCACGGGTACGAGTTTAGCGATTCGAATGCTTTTATGTACATACGCGTTTGCTACGTTTTCAATAAGACGCCGATTTAATCGGGTGAGTATTCTAGCTAGGTGAATATACACATTCTAGGCGCAGTTGAAAACTTCGGCTATAGAGTAAGTGTTCAGTTCTAGAGGGTCGAAAACGCTTGAATGATTTGACAAATGCCCAAAATTGCATGATTTTATTTTACAATTGGTAAAATTACCCAAACTTGTGCTTTCAAAGAAAAAAAAAATGTTTCACCTTTTGAAGAAAACATCGTAGTGCAACAATTCTGAACACGGATCCAGAACAATATTTGCTTCTTTGTTTTTTAAATACGCATTTTCAGTAAATGATCAATGCAATACGCATTAGAAAGAAAACGGGTTAATATTTTAGGCTCGTAAAAGAGATAAAGCGAAAGAAAAGAAAAGAAAAGAAAAGAAAAACGGGCATGCGCATTTGAGTGTACCTGAAGAGAACAAAGAATGTTAACGAGTCTGCGTTCAGTTTCAAAGTTGAAATTACACAATGGCAATCATAGAAAGAAATCATTTGTTTGCGGCTGTTCAAATACGCAATATCGCTTAGCAAGTATCCCTCTGAAAATTTTGCTCGCTTTTATTTATTTTCCTACTTTCCATTTAGCTCAAGTAATTAGTTCATTTTTATTTCAGCATTTTTATAATTTTGTTTTTTCAATAATTCAATATATCGATTGAGAATGATGAAATCGAAGGAAATAAGCAAATATGCTCATCAATATGAGAAATAAAAACATACAAAAAAAAAGAGTAAAAATAACGAAGATACAAGAAATTTGCCGATGACGCTTCAATAACACCAATATCGGAAACAATATAATATTCACTACATGTAACAACGTGAAATAATATCGTTAATGCACAGTGGGTGCATTAACGATATTATCAGGAGGTGCATTCCATATACGTAAAGCATGCAACCGGAAACTTCTGTGGTAAAAGGCTTGTGGTAAAAACGAAAAAGCTCATTGTTTGTGGTGCGACACTTTCCAACGAGTTGAAACTAATGACCATGTCGACTAATAAGAGGTACAAATAGAAAAATTTCTGGAAATAAAATTTTGAAAAAGCTACGCACAATTTCCTAGCAAGATGTCAAGTCGAACATGTAGTTTGGCTTGCGTAGGCCACAGGCCGTTATAAATTCTGGCAAAAAGTGGCGAAAATGAAGGTCCTCTATTAACTTGATATAAGAAATCAAGCACGGTAACGATACACGGGTTCAGTACCCCAAAACGAATAAATAAAGAAAATCTTACTACGATGTTCAACAGATCTATGCCCCTGTTTGCAATCTTGAACGACTTGCCAACAATAGTGAAGTACTGCAATCAGCAGTGAATATAGGAACCAATAACAGCATCAAGGTTATGGACACTATCTATATGGGTAAGGTAAGGAACCCCTCAGGTTAGAGAGTAAGGAAGAACCTCAACTGTAGCCTGAGAAAACATTCACGTCAGAACTTGTCACGAACTATACGACATTCTTCGTTTAAAGTATTTAAGTGCCGCAATCCCCGACCTATTAGATATCCTCCGCAGGCAGTATTTTCGAAAGGAGCCCTAAAGACAATGCAATGTGATTGCGGCTCATTGTATGCGCACAGATCCTCTAAAATCGCATTGTTCGGCTTCGTTCTGAGCCAATTCACGACACCGCAATTTATTTCTTGCTTAGGAGGGTGGATGTCTGTGTTGAATATATAGGTCTGAATCGAGACTGCCCATTTGATTACTTAAAGGTCTTTGATATGGTCTACGATGAAAGAATGCTCTTGAAACTGGAAAAATATGCGTTATTAACCTAGCGGATCGAGGCATTTTTATGTGGGACGAATCTTCCGAATGGGGAATGCAGTTACTGCACCGTATATGCAGTTTCTAGCGACGTCCCACAGTGAACTGTTTTGAGTATTGTCTTACTTCTCATATATATTAAAGATCGACATTTCCACTAGTAGCAATCTATCTATTGATGACCGTAATATTTATTGCCCATTGCATGATCTTGCCTACGATTTCTATATTGTACAAAAGGACCTTGATGCATCCGCCAATTTATCGTAATCTTGACATACTATCACAAGTGCCTTCTTGGTTAATGCTCTAGAATATTAGAGCGGCTATGATACAAATATAAGGCATTGCAGCATGAATCCTAGCCTCTCTCTACCACCAACAGTCATCGGTAGAATCATTTAGAAGGAGCAGTAAAGAAAGCGAAACCATCGGAACAACCAGAACGAAAGTGACTAGAACAAAGATGTTCGACCGAGAAAGCTGCTCTACAGAAATGGTTGTTGCTATGTCTGCCGATAGGTGTCCAGACGCCGATCTATTTGTTACGAAAATCTGCGAAAATGATATACTATCGCGATATTTTTCTTTAAGACAACATGGACACTCAGTTTGCCTTGAACTGGATAGCAAAAGTTCGCTGCACTCAATTCTTTCGTTTTAAAAAGTGAAAACACCATGGCTGTAATGATACTTTCATATGAGTACCACGAGAATAGATACACGGCACTACAATATACTTTTAGGGAACAGAGACGAAAAAATACAGTTTCCTGCGAATCGGCAGGAAACTGTATTGAATAAAATTCGACTGATACGTTTTGAAATTCGCAGACACAGTGCCTAAATCACAAAATAGTATAAAATACTGCGGAACAATGATTAAATCATGTTGACGAGCAGAAAGCGAAAAAAAAACGAACAGTAGAAAGGAAGAGACTGCAGCACGAATACAACACAAGTGAAATATTTCTCGCTGGGCTAGGTGGTCAACACACTGCAAACGATGGTCAGTTGGCCTCTTAGACGAAGCAACTGTTGTGGGCGGCTGCAATCACTATTCTAAGCAGTCACAGTATATGCAGCAATAGAAATTCCTACATAAACCCGATGCACTTCACACCTAAAGTACGCAACGAGTAGGATGGTTTCATATTTCATTGGGATTCTCCAGATTTAATTATTGAAATAATTCATAACTGGTTTTGATGATACCTGCATTGAGTGGAGAAGCATTTCAGGATGATCTGAAATCAGTACACTGAATTCCATCTACGCTTATTCCTATGTTAAAATATGTAAAAAGAAAGGGTATATCATAGCATCGCTATAAGAAATTAATGCGTAATTCCATGCTTAATACTTCAAATTGGTTATAAAGCTAAACAACCCAACTAACTACGCTTGTAACTCCTGGAAAGTAGACTCCGAAAGCCTATTTTCGCAATTTTCCGCTATACTGGATAGCAAAAGTTCGCTGCACTCAATTCTTTCATTTTAAAAAGCGAAAAGACCATGGCTGTAATGATACTTCGATATGAGTACCATGAGAATAGATACACGGCACTACAATATACTTTTAGGGAACAGAGACGAAAAAATACAGTTTCCTGCGAATCGGCAGGAAACTGTATTGAATAAAATTCGACTGATACGTTTTGAAATTCGCAGACACAGTGCCTAAATCACAAAATAGTATAAAATACTGCGGAACAATGATTAAATCATGTTGACGAGCAGAAAGCGAAAAAAAAACGAACAGTAGAAAGGAAGAGACTGCAGCACGAATACAACACAAGTGAAATATTTCTCGCTGGGCTAGGTGGTCAACACACTGCAAACGATGGTCAGTTGGCCTCTTAGACGAAGCAACTGTTGTGGGCGGCTGCAATCACTATTCTAAGCAGTCACAGTATATGCAGCAATAGAAATTCCTACATAAACCCGATGCACTTCACACCTAAAGTACGCAACGAGTAGGATGGTTTCATATTTCATTGGGATTCTCCAGATTTAATTATTGAAATAATTCATAAGTGGTTTTGATGATACCTGCATTGAGTGGAGAAGCATTTCAGGATGATCTGAAATCAGTACACTGAATTCCATCTACCCTTATTCCTATGTTAAAATATGTAAAAAGAAAGGGTATATCATAGCATCGCTATAAGAAATTAATGCGTAATTCCATGCTTAATACTTCAAATTGGTTATAAAGCTAAACAACCCAACTAACTACGCTTGTAACTCCTGGAAAGTAGACTCCGAAAGCCTATTTTCGCAATTTTCCGCTACCAAAGTTGTTCAAAAAAAAAAATGAATATCTCAGGCCTAATACCACATGAGGTAAACGCACATTCGCTACGCAACTGCGCTATTTGCTCCCATTGAAATAAGGGCAATATTGCTAGCATGAGCAATTATAGCTTATACACTAGTGAGCACGACTAAATACTGCAAGTGATTGCTTTACTTAATATGAAACAAAGCTGCAGCATAAAAGAGCATCCGATAGAGCGAAAATTATCTACAATGATATAAGAATGCTAAAACTACTTACAAGTACGGGGAAACAAAACATACTTTCTGAATAAATCACTAACAGCACCCTTACTCTTTCATCCTTCTCACTTCGCAAGCCCCTCCTCCTCAGCTTTTGAGTTGCATTATCTTTTATGGATGCCAAAAGATTGCAAAAGGTGAAAGAAGCCGTTGATTTATCTGAGAGTTGCAAATGAAGGGAGTGGCTGTTGATTCGAGAACGCAAAAGCGGCCTTGAAAATGCCAAAAAAAAAAAAACATTTCTTGCGTCACAGACATTCTCGCTTTGTATTGAAATATCCAGTAATCCCCGAAGGTCCATCAAATTTAATGTCACATTTCGGTTAAGAGACGAGAAAAATTTCCTCTTAACGCTGAAAAAAAAAACGCAGTTTGCAGCTAATTTCATTTTGGACAAATGAAAATAATAGGGTACCATACTAGTATCCCCCTCTATTTTGTTTAAAACCTCTATGGACAGAGGTAAAGCGAGGAGTGCCGCTGTTAACTCATTTTCAGTTCGAATGAGCACACCCACAAATCGATGTCAGCGGAGCTAATTGCAGAACTTCTCTCATCTGCCATTAGCACATGCATAATTTGCCAACTAGTGCTCGATAGGGCAGTTATCGATTCGTTAGGCATCGAATATATTCACATATTACCTATGGAAAATAGATCTATACAAAAAAGTCGAGTGCTAATAAAACATAAACTAAGTATATATTCGGCACTTGCATTTATGATATCCACAATCCAGCGGAAATTATGAAATCGAATTATGGAAACAAATGTTTACAGTTAGAATGATCGTTGCTCTCAACGATGAGCATCATAGAGAGCATCGAGAGAAGTTGTTGAAGCGTAACGCAATAACATTTTAAAAAAAAGCAGATGATTTATTTATTTTTAAGTTGCATAGCTAATAAGAAATCGCCATACGTAATTAGCCGCGGCTGGCACTCATGCGGACCAAATCGCACTCATTTAAGCCAATTGACACCCGTATAAAAATGTTCGTAGATTCTCATTTCTATTCGAAACTTTCTTGCTTGAAATTTAAGCGTCGATTAGCGTTGATTCATTGACTTAAATGATTTTCAATGCGATAAACTCTTAAAATTTCAACATTGCCAATTTCCATAGTTTTTTGTGGTCACGAATGGAGTAATCGTTATGAAAGGTACGAAAGCGATTTTAGTAAAAATATAAAAAAATTGGCACTTTTATCAGTTTTTGAGAATGCAAGATCTACTTCTAATAGTGTGCATATAAATACAGTTGTTGTGAACGGTACTGAGCCTATCATCTCATCGGCCATAAACAAATTTTAGGAATGTACAGATCGAGGCCGCACGGATATTTCGGCTGTCAATTTAGACAACAGTACTAATTGCTTATGAATTCATCACTTTAAAGCAATCCTCAGAATGTAAACTCTTGCACTATCCAGTAAACATACCCTCCTCCCCTCTAACACAATAAAAACTACTCGGTACTCCCCTTAACAAAATGAAAGGTCAAATCCCACACCATATTCAAACCCTACACCATATTCTATGTGGTGTTTAGTGGTGCACGTGCATGAGTGGACAAGTTGAACGTCTAATTCTTGGCATAAGTGTTCATTCGTTTGATGCCCACATCCTACGCCTGACCAATGACGTGATCAATGTCGAAAATTCCCCCTGCTATTTCGTAAAAAAGTTGGAACTTTTCCATCTCTCCATCACCACGGCAACTAGCATATCTTACTAGTGATTTGTTCTATACTCAACCTTTGATGTTTGCACAACAGTATAGCATAATGGAGAAAACAATGGTCATAGAGAATCAACTTTCCTAGAATGGGGCCGTGTTGCACCTCCTAAACACTAGTACCACCAGCTTAATCT
Source organism: Baylisascaris schroederi (assembly GCA_006503575.1). Taxonomy (NCBI): domain Eukaryota; kingdom Metazoa; phylum Nematoda; class Chromadorea; order Rhabditida; family Ascarididae; genus Baylisascaris; species Baylisascaris schroederi. The sequence goes on along the minus strand of QEWY01004125.1, from coordinate 1,156,765 downwards.
CAACGATAGCAATCTGCACATTCCACTGATCGCTATCGGAAACGACTTAAACAGTAAGTAAAAGGCTATGTCAGTACAATCCATCAACTGAAAAGGCACAAAAATACTCTAATTGACACCCGTCTTGCGTTAGTTCTGGAAGTAGTTTGTTAAGTGGTTAAGGGAAATGCAAAATAAACACAAACGGACGAATCGACCCCTCATTTCAATAAGAATGCTGCACGAATAATTCAATTAGCACTTGCTCGATTCAATTACGCTTTCATATCTTATAATACATCACCAAGCCATTTGCAAAGTTCCATTCATTGCTGCGCTTTTATGTATTTATTTATTAAAGCTTGAAGAACGGTCAATCAAATTACGAACATTTGAAAATTAAAACAAGCAAATATTTATACCTCGTATCAATACATTGAAGTATTCGCATAAATCACTACGGTCAGTATTTAATTTTAAAATTAGGGCGATCAACAAAGATATGATGGCAACTTCGTTGATTTATCCAACTGAATTGAAACCTCAATAATGCATTCGATTTTTCGTAAGCGAAGCGCTTGTAGCTGATATAAAAATAACTTCGTGAACTAATTTTTCGCCACAAAAAAATCACTGATCAAGCTTTACCTAAAGCTGTTACTCTTGGGAACAAGTAATAAATTCCGCTAATGCCATTATAAGAGAAGTATCTATTCAATTCACTTATCTCCGTTCAACTTTAAAAACAGCTCATTTTCTTGTATTAATGCCAGTGCCACTATAACATCCGCTTATAGGATTAAATTAACAGAGAAGATGAAAGATAAAAAACACGATTATAATGTACAAAACTTTCCTCGCCATAGTGTTCAGTCCTCGGAGTATTACCATCAAACCAATTCATGCTCACTTCACAAAAAAAGGAGAAAATTTTTCGTCTTTTTTGGGACATCCGCTAAATAACAGTGATCTTAAAATGAGTTTTAATTTTAGTAAATTTCCCGTATAATGACAGATTTCTTCTGTGGATCAGGAGCGCTAAAAGAATTTTGCAACAAATATTCGATAAGCAATAACAATATACAATTTAAAAAAATGTCACCGACGACATTTCAATCGATAGAGAAAACAATGCAACGATCGAAATCTTTGTGGATCGTCCTCGAAAGGATATTCTTCAGGCACATCGACAACGTTTCTAGCAAGTTTATCATAGCCACCCGCACTGAAGCTGATCTGAAATAATGAAATTTTCACGAAGTTTTATTAATTCATTTAATAGCTACATAAATCTACTGCTTTAGCCAGTTAGCGATTCACTATTATCTCTTCTTTCTTGAAAAAATACCAATTGTTAATTGCTATTAACAAATATACGCAAAATTTCTCAGCTAAGGTAAAAAAATTAAAGAAAAAATATGCACTAGATAAAAATTCAAGTTTATGGCATGTTCCTCTCATAATATTGCACTCATTTTTAAAAATATTTTGCGTAATCAACAATAATGGTCTCACTATGAACTTGCACGTGGTGTTGTCGACAGCGTAATTGCGCTTAGAAGCAACAGCGTGGTCCCTGGTGAATTTTTGCTAGTTCTGAATCATGTTTTTCAATTTTTGCAGCAGATATTAGTCGCTTGCAGATGACCTATAGATTGAGCTCCTGTGAAAGGTCAAAATAACTTTTCAACTGAACACATGCGAGAAATTGTATGTTCGATTCCGGGTCTAGTGTTCGACAGCCATGAGTGTTTTTTTTTTCAGTAGAGATATCATATATNTTTGATGAGAACATGCTAAAAATGCGAATTTTCGCAGCATTCTTTTTACTTCTAATTAGATATAAATCTTTTTTGCTTCTCTACATAACATATGCAATTACCTATTCATCATCTCTCCATATCATCAGCAGTGATTGCATTCCAACGTTTAAAAGCCTCACAACTTTTTCACTTTCGAAACTCGCCGTTAATATTAGAGAAATTAAAAGACAAAAACTAGCTATCTAATAACTCGACAATAAGTTGCAAGAAAAAAGTAATCGTATATAAAAGTGCATTTGTTTGGCAATAAAGGATTTTTAATGAGCGGTATGGCTTTGTATGACTTTAGTTATATTGTATGACTTTGGTTATAATTTCTAACTGCAAGCCCTACAACTTTCCTAAAATTTAAAAAAAAAATCAATTTTTTTTCTACGGTGGACAAAGATACAACCATTTCTATATTCTCAATCTGAAGGTTGGCTATTCGTTCTTCTTACTCATACTATGACTGTAGATGGCAATCAAACAGCAAGCAAAATACTGACTCATTAAGAATCAAAATAGCCTAAATTAGAAATAAGTGATCCGAGCACTGCCCTCACCTTTCTCCTTCCCCCTCTCCCCCCCCCCCCCCCCCCCCCCCCCCCCCCCCCAACTTTCTGCCCGTTTCCATCCAATAGTTGAAAGAGTTTTTAAGAGATGAAAAGCATACAAAACGAAAGATTACCTGACGATGTAAATCGCTTCTGTTGATTTCTTCGAGTACTTCTAAATGAGAGTGAAAACTGTTGATCACTGTCAATTTCACATTTAGTAGATGCTCTGCAATCAAAATACAATAATTGTTCGAGTATTCTCTTAGTGACAGACAGAAACAATGAAAAAAACTACTGGGAAAACTGTATTTATCAAATTTTTTCAGCAATTTTAAATTTCATTCATTTTAACCGTTCCCTTCGTTCAATGCAACGTGCTAGAATTTCCTCAGTGATGTGCCTCCGCTTTAACGACATTCGTGTATGCGTCTCAACAACATGCCGACAACGAGCCACCACATTTAACGCTGCAAAGGACGTTGGAAGCGGGACAACAAAATGAGAAAGTAAGGGCAGGTGAGTGAGGCGATGAAAGGAATAAGGAGGTGTGGCGGACAGACGGCTGCCATACAATGATACTCGTGAGAAAGCGGAAGCCGCCCGTACGGTCGCAGTAAGTGAATGTGCATAATTCTTTCACATGCAATGAATTCCTCGCTGCTGAGCCAAGGAGAGTGCATATGGTAAACGCTTTGTCAAAACAGGAAGCATTGTTGTGTAAGAGGCGAAAGTTTACATGCTGGAATCCTTGAGAAGCACAGGTAATTAGGAGTTAGATTAGTGCCAACAAAAACGGACGATTAATGCACGCTAACAGCGCGGAATATTTAAGGCCAAAATTGCTCACAAGTTGCCTGGCCTGGCTGAACTGATAATTACGACTACTTGAATACTACGACGGAAATGCTTTGAAATGCTCTAAATTAATTCAGCAAGACAGAAAAAAAAGAGAAGGACAGAAAATGCATTGCACTGCAAGCTTATTCGATAGCTAACCCATAATTTCGGATAGAACAGGTACGTCATACTATGAGTTTAGGTGAAGGTAATACATGTCAACTAAGAAAAGACAAAACAAATAGAAGTCACAACCTCTGTGAGCATACAGCTAAACCTACAATCCGTTGCTCACGAAATTGCAGTGCCAAAAATATGAGGTAAGCTGTAGCGGAAGTGCGTTAAACATTTTGCAAATTGAGCTTTTTTTAATGCTTTTCTATCAAAAACCATTCGATTTTCAATGGGATGGATCCACCGCTTGACAAAAATTGCAGAGTGCAATGCACAACGCATGCAATGAGAGCAGCACCAAGGACGTGCATACAATTGCCATAGAATTTAAGAAGCCGATCAAGCGGAAAGATTTTTTCATATTCGCCAATGAAACATCACAGTCCCATAATTTCATTTCTTTCTTCAAAAAATCTATGCGTATTGCAATTCGTAAAACCTCTCTCAAGAATAATTATCTATATAAAAATAATGAATTATTTACTGTCTGAAATCCGAATTCCACATACAACGATCCAAGTTATCAAAGCTGAAATATTACACCTTCAAGCAGCATGGAATGTAACACTTGAGTTAAAAAATTCATTTTTTAATTAACTAAACTTATATCTTTATGAAGTCCCTTTAGTAATTATCCAATTTCATCCCTCCTCTTCGGCATATGCCGCACAAGCATTAAAGAGATGACTAAAGATTTACGCATATTATACGTTTTGAAGAGACTTTGCAATAGTTAAAGAAGAATTTATCCTTCCTATTATGTTATGCAAACCTTAAGTATACCATTTTTTCCCAATCAAGGTGGGGATTTTCATCGAGCTTTAAAAACATAATTCACATCTTTTTACCGTACAAAATAGATTGCAACGGAAATAAACTGAAATGATTTTTCAGCGAGCGATGCACAGCTATAGTAAATCAAAATGCTAAGTTACCTATTAGATATCCTAGAGTCACATCATCGGGCAGTTTTAAATATTCGCCGAGTAGTTCAAAGCCACCGTTTCGAATGTATGAGCTCATTTTCATCAATAACGATCGTGATAAGCAAAATCCGGCTCCTCCTGTAGCGAACCAAAATTGCACCTGAAATAACTTAACTGATGTGAACTGCCACTCTTCCTTTTTTTAAATAAGCTCCATTCGTTTGGGAGCCTAAAAATGCACAAAACACAAATGGAAGTGAAAATGACACACGTCTACATAGTAAGAGATGCATATAAGTTTTGAAAGTGATGCACCGAACACATGAGTTTGGTGAATACATATATTGCACTAATTTGTCAATTTAGCCGATGAAACACTCCACTATGTTTAGATAAATTAACATAAGAATAGAAATACCTAGAAAGTGGCCCCCTTGTGTTTCGCAAATTATGCTTGGTTCAATTTTGCATGCAAAATGATTGAAAATAATCTCCAAGCATGCATTTGCATATTGAAAACCTAAAAATGCCGAAATCTTTAAGATTTACATTGCGAGAAAAGTGCTAAGGTTATTGCAAATAGCTAATCGGTGAAGTAGTTTAAGCCAATGTATAAAATGGACCACTTGTGCGTGCAGACAGTTAGTTACTAATAAATAACCCAGCCAAATAACAAGACGAAATAGTCCAAATGACCTGTGCTTACTGCGAGAGCTAGAATTTGTGACTGAATATAGTCACTCATTATGTGAATATCGAACAAGAAATAAGCGATTTCGAAATATATGCAAACCTTATCATGTGCGGCGTCGACATTTACAGGTCCCGTTGTGGACGGCTTTCCCAAATACCAATCGTGATTTGCGTTGAAATTTTTCAATAAGCGAGCTAATTCCACTAAGTTCACATAGTTATCATCGTCGAAATGGCATGCCCACCTATTAAAAACAAAAAAAGCTAAATTAAGTAGCTATTAGCGAAAAAAAGATTCATGAATTAAACAGGAAACCTCTATTTTTGGTTAGGTGTAATGTTCGTTCAACCATAACCATGTAATGTGATGTTTTGCAGGTACGAACAAAAGCTAGTCGGCCACAAAAGTGAACGTTGGCGTGCATCGTTATCTGAATGCAAACAAAGTGGAACGCTATCTCAAAGAAGAGCGCCTAGTCCTATTGCGCCATCTAAATCTGATTCATACTCAAAGAGGCATACACTAGTTAGGCCATCGATGCAACTTGCATCGGCATTCGTACCAACATATTTATAGTTTGCTCATTACAGTCTACATAATATGGCCCCTTCGAACATCTCAGATCAATCAGCTCTACCGTCAGTGAAACTTCTCATCGACATATTTTTCAGCAATAATGACGGATGCTTTTTCAAAGAAATAGCACTAAAGTCAAAGGATGGAAGCGAAAAGATAAAATTCTGCACTGATTTGCTCAAGTGTCGACTTTCTGCCCTAATGGAACAAGAGTTCGATATTGTTTTCCCATTTGTACAAGTGACTCGAATTCAACCTTAATAGAACAAATTTACATTGCTTTTATATTTTGGAATGATGACTTTTTGTCTTCTCAAGATCAATGACGAAAAAAAAAAAATTGGTATGAATAGAAGTGATAGTTGCAGAAACCATAAACATGGAGATTAGTTTGTTCTTTTTCGAAGAAAATTTCAATAACTATTCCTAGGCAAAGCAAATGTAAAAGTTTGGAAGAAATAATAATCAATAAAATGTATATAAAAATAAGTGAACCTTAAGAATAGAATTTCGAGAAACAATGCATAATTCGATTAAATTCACCGTACAAAAAGTACGAGTTCAATATCGTTGTTGTGCGATTGAAATGGACATCCAACAATGTAATATTGGAAAGCGATAGACTTGCACTTTATGCAAACTTCTTAGCTAGCAATGAGATATAGCATTTAAAAAAAATCGAAATTTATACGCATTCGTATTGAAAATGAAGCCATATTTCACCTTTAATATATGCGAACGCAAAGGGGCACGGTGCGAAAATAAGTTAATTTCCGAGTATTGTTTTTTCCCAGTGAAACAGCTCAACTCATCATGGGCTCATGCTATACCCGTCGAAACGCTGAGCTCGAAAAAAGTCGAAAGACGCGACGAGCAGTTATGTAGCCAATCCGGACATTAATTTCTCACTTAGACGATGACAGTACAAAAGGTTTCAATATACGTGCGAGAGTTTATTCGGTTGGAAATTTTAACTTCTTCGTTGATTACATCACTGAACTTTAGCGATCGGCAATGCCTTTAAAAGTGTTTCTGAGAATAATTTTTGCGATCGGTTTTCACTAACAAAGATGCATAAAGGGCGGCGTGAGAAAGGAAGCATGCTGTGCCTATATCGCACTAAGGCTATAATTAACGGCGCCATTAATTTGTTTGTCGCCAATTTGATATCAAATGCTCTCACAGAGTCAACGCTTTGTTGCGCTTTTAGATTCACCGCCAACGACTAACTACTGATAAAAGTATATAAACACATCTATATACTCAAATACACGATTCGATAAATTCTATAATCAAATTCAAGGAATTTTTTCGTCGCCAACTTAATGCAAAGGAATTTTATCTGTATAATCATAAAGCATGCAAAAAAAAAAAAAAAAAAAATGAAGGAAATTATGAGAAACAATTCCCTGGAGCAGATAGTAGAATAAATGTGTGTGCTATTTAAAGAATGCTTGCTTTTGCTTGCGTATATAGGATCTAAGCGTCACTACCACAATTCTTTGATTCTTTACTTTACATCTACAACGCGATTACCAACCATAAAAGAATGACTGCTAATTATTACATGATTTCGATTGCATCTATCGAGTAGGTTATGTGCCTTTGTTTGTATTTCACTTTGCTTTTCAATAACAATTCTTTAAAATAACATTTGTGTCAAATTACTCAAAAAAAGACATCAGAAGAAAATCATACGAAAGAAAAATAAACGTTTTCAGTGATATTTAAAAGAAAAAAACTCAGCACTTACTTCGGATTATGCGCCAAGAAAATTTCCAATTCAGCATTCATTTTGCAACAAAGGCCTTCCCTGCAAATAGATTTTCTTATAAGAAAAGTTTATCGTATCAAAGAAAATAATACTAATTAGCAATGAACTATTAGGAAATCTATGGCTAACACATCAGTAGTCAACCAAATACACGAACTAAACTTAATTTGAAGAAAACTTAAACTTAGTCTATCATAAACGGAATCAGAAACGACTCATTAGGTCCCGATACAGTATGCTCTTAATAAAAACCCTCCGATTAACAATATCAACTCGCGAAAAGCGTATAAAAATCTTCTTCAGAGGCCATATTTAAACCTCATTCAACTGTCAGTAATGCATATCGTTCGCAGTGAGTCATAAATCAAGATTTATTACAGCAGTAAAAATTGCCCCGTTACCCAAAAACTATTTCCATTCATCAACGAGTGAATGACTGCCACACATTAGGCAATTTTAACACCACCAATGGCCTTTATATAATAACAACACTTACAGTCTATTCACAGTATTTGAACGTCCCCTCCCCTATTCTCCGACCAAAAAAAGGGTAATAAATCTCTATTTTATATGTTTCAATAAGCTAAAGCATACATATATTACCTAGTAGAATACTTACCTAGTATGTTGTTGATTACAATAGCTGACCACAGTATGATATCCGGTTGATTCGTTCAATTTTTCATCCGCTGCATCCGTCACAAAATAGATCTGCAGAGGATAGAATAAAATAATACGCATACATACTCGATAAGATGACCAAACTTTGCTAATTTATCTAATTTCCAAAGGAAGAGTCTTAAAATTCAAAACTGGCTACCTATTCTTCGCAAAGTTCGAGAATTTCCAATCAAGCAACTCATTGACGGATATAGCTACACACCTTCATGCACTAAAATTATAGAAATATCGAATGAATGACATAATCAGATAACCTGATTTCCTAGCTAAGCCATCTTCTGAACTCATTAGTGTAAGTAAACTAGTTTTTTTGCATAAAATGTTTTAAAACCGAATTCTTTCACACCTTAAAAATTAAAAGCGTACGTAAATTCATACGTTATCAGGAGCAAGTTGAAACCAAGTTTCGACGATATCATTCGCTCGGCTTTCGTGATATTTTTCGGTTGTTTTTACCACAATGATAACATCGCGCAAATCAACCAGTTGACGTAGCTGCATCGAGGAAGCAATCTCCCGGGCAACACTCTATATTTAACTTCCACAAAATCTACATAGAAAATAATATCTACAATATCTACAATAATGTTGCAGTTCCATAAATTTCTGTTCACAAATTATACTTCAGTGGTTGTGTACTCTCAATTATCGTCATAGTAATTTTTCCAACGTATATATATATATATATATATTATATATATATATATATATAGCTTTGCTTTCTTTAGCAGTATAAGCCGTTAAATACAGTAATAGCAATGAGTGGAAAATTGCAAAAGAGATACAATTTTAGGCTTGAATTTATCGTTTTAAAACCTCTACATATTTTGTTTCATATTATCACTAACCCATAAATAACCCATAAATGCTAAACTTTTTTTTTCAATGCTCATAAACTTTTATGATGAGCCGATTCTGATTGCTCTTTTTTTCATTCAGTAATTCGCAAAACATTGCTTTTTCTAATTCACAGATATGACATATGCAGTGTATACCAGAGAGATTAGATTTTGAGCGTTTCGATGAATTCCTCCATAATTATTTGAAAATTTCTCTATGCTAATGTCAAAACTTTTTTTTTCGACGCTTATTCCGTAACTTTAAAATGGGAAACATTTCTGGGTTCTCATTTCTCCTAAAGTTGAAGATGATAATTACAAATGAGAACGCAGAAAAGTGCCTTTTAATAAATCAACACTTAGGAACGTCGACAATTGTGATGCAGCATGACAGTGCTTTTATAATTACAAATGATATGCTAAAACATAGCACCACATATTTTTACTTTTTACGCAGTGATTTTTGACTTATTTTAATTCGCAATGTTTTTCATTTCCTCATATTTCAAACTCAACTTCTTGCAGTGAATACAGCCGGCTTCTGCATTTACCTCTAATTTTAATATATGATGGAAGGTAGCATTGAAATGTTTTAAAAAACGGCTGCAATACTCAGTGGTTCTTGAATTCGCAACGGTCTTTTTCTGCATTCAAAATATGAAAAACCCGAATAGGTGATACTAAGTGGAATGAAAACGTGATAATATTCAAGATGGTTGACTTACAGTTGCGAATGAAAGGAGCAACAGCACTAGGAAGAACATGACAATAAGCAGCAGCAGAGCAGTTCGTCGTCGCATAAGGTGCCCTGGTGTCCCACCTCAATCGCCTTCGCCCCTTCGCCAACCAGTACCGCCTACTTTACCTCAGCACTCTCTGAAATTATTCCCTCATTCATACCTCGCTTAAACATCACATATATACTACCAACAACGTAAACTAAATTGAGGTGGCCTTTTTTCAGGAACTTCGAAATGAAGAGTGGAATTTGGGAAAAATTTTCGCAAAAAAGCAAAAAAATCCAAGCAAAACACACTAGTATCACACAAGTTCATTGGCGGAGAAGAAACCTGTGGAGCTGCAGATTTCACCATGCAATTTAGCCAGCCCATTCCTTGCCTCCCACTTTACAAGAGCTCATTGTTTCCAACAAATATGCGCACGTCTGCATAAAAGATAACATTTAAGAAGGAAAACTTTTTGTTTCAATTTTTGTCACCTTTGCATAGGTCTGAAACGTATGGCAGGTTTTCTGAGGAGAGGAAGAGAAAGACAAACGTCTCAGGGACGGTGCGATTCCCCTTTTCAAATAGACATGTGGGGAAAAAATTGCAATAAACTATTGCTTTTACAAGTTTTGGAAGACAAAGACAGTCTACGGTCTGGTAGCAATGTATTATTTTTTTTGTTTGCAAAGTGTGATTCGTGAACAAGACAGATGGAGGCAAAATCCTCTTCAAGAAAAGAATGGAAAATTTGCATAACAAATCCGGATAAGAATCACTGTCATGATCTTCTATGCAGCTCTCTTAATTGCCCATTGGCTATGTGAAAGCGTAGGGATGCGCGGCCACAACGAGTGACTTCCGTATATCTGAAGAAAACAGAAAAAGGACTCGTATCTGTTGAACTTTGAGCGATGCGCCTCATCCCTCATATCTGTGTGTGAAATCAGCTCATGTTGCACTCTCTGATATAAGCCAGATGATAACTAATCTATCAATCTTTTCGGCTTATTTCAATTAATCCCACCCTATTCTTCGGTTACGAATTACTGATCTCTTCTATATGATAGAAATAAAAACAAATAAAGAAATGTATAAAATGTGCAATGCTTTAATCCATGTATTACGGACTACTATGCGTAAGAACACCACAAAATTGCACTAAATTATGGCTGCAAATTCGAGCAACCGACAACAGTGCCGAGCGATATGTCGATTACAATGCATTTATGTGTTATACACAACTGTGTGTTGTATATGCAACTATATGTTACATACTATTCGTTATATGCTACCGACACGTCGTCGAAAGAAAAGCTAAGCAGAAGGCGATATCACTGCCAAACAAGGCGCTGATGCCAACCTAACACTGATAACAAACTTTACAGCTCACTCTCCCGTAAAAACATAGCTGTGAAATTATCAGTTGGCGCTTTTGTCGTAGCGCTACAAATTCGAAGCCTGCATTGGCCCTACTTATCCACTTGCAAAACCAGCGCAAATATTATTTGTAATTATCCAAGCATAAGTGTAGTCGCTTTTATGTTACGATACATCCACACTAAAAATACCACTGAAAATTATGAAAAATTGTCGTACAAAGAAACGAATGTGCGATCATAAAAAATGGAATCCGTATTCAAATAGCCTAACTGTAAATCATCAATTACAATCGAAATGAGCCAAGAACCTGTTTGCACGACACATATGCCTGTACGGCAGAATGGCCCAACTAAAACATGTGTAGAAAAGTTTGAACAAAGAGTTTTCAGTGGGACGTGAGAAAATGCATATGAATCAGAAACATGCAAGCAACCCACAAATGCCAAATCATTTTTAACGGGAATGAGCTCGAAACATCAAAAAGACCACAAGAGGCAACCAAGCCCATCGTAGAGTGATGAAGTGATTAAAGAGTGATCAAGTAACGAAGCTCATAGAACATGTCGCACTCTGAACCGAACATCAGTAAGTCACGTAAAAAATCGAAATAATTGTTGAATTAATGCACAACTAGTCGATCAAAATTAGCGCAAAATAATGCATAATTTGCAATCGAAAATTCCTTATAAAAACTTTCCCCTTTCAATTTCTCCTCAGCAAGCTGCTACTATCCATTCGGAAACTTCAGATTCTATTAAGCATCCCTCGGTTAAATAGGATAATCGAACAAGTAACGTAGAAGATTTCATGGGCTACCAATCAAAAATCGACGGTTGTAAAGGTGTGATGTGCACATCAATGTTCCCTTAGAGGGCTTATCACAATAAAGACCATAAAACGATTGACATACGAATGACATGAAGCAATCGCGCGACAGCAATTAAGTTATGCTCTATTAATGTATAACGCAGATGACCGCTGATTGTTTTGTATTTGAAAAAAACACACATACATCGCACACATGTCACTAATGCGCACGGACACACATACCCCTCGCACATACACTGCCTATACACGCACGCATACATATAGCGCATATGTACCGCTCACACATACACACACACACATATAAATCACACACACAAAATACAAATGCACATGCACGCATGCAAATGTTGCATGAACGCTGAGGGAAGACTAGCTGACATAAAGGTAGATTGAAAACACGAGGAAAATTTGGAATAACTGCACAGCAGTAATGTAATGTATAAGAGTGAATTTCTTCTCTGAAAGGAGCAGTTTGCATGCCGCAACGACGCCTGTTTTTCTGTCTTCGATATTTTTATCAACAGGAACAACCTCTTTCTGAACCAATGATCCAAGCCGTACTATTTTGTAAACATAAAGAGCTCTTTAAGGAAGTGAAAGAAACAAGTAAATTTTTGTGTCGTACAAGTTGAAGCGAAAAATAGCAAAGGCAACGTTCTCTAATGAAGAGCGAAAGCGTTTAGTGTTTGTTGTGAAAGGAAAAAGAGTGAGTTTTCAACACATCCTGAAAGAAATCGACAAGTGAGTCTGTATAATTTACTATGGTGAGCGTATTTTCATGGGAACGGGGGGAAGATTGCGAAGAAAACGAGAGAAATGTTCACGAAGGCCGTGGGTGAGGAGGGGGGGAGGGGGGGATGGGGAGGGAGAGAGAGCGAGGGAGCAACTCCTGAAATCCCTAAACCACGGCAATACTTGCCTAGAGCAGGATGCGCTAACTATAATATCTATCGCCGCGCAAACAGCCCAAAAGTGGCCCATCGAAAGGGCTTATCATCACATTCGGGCATGACTAACCACATCGCTGGCAAAAGTTTACAAGCACATCTCTGCATTGGTGTAATCGTAAATAACGCATAAAAAGTACACAGCGTCTGTGCTGCTCGACAAAACGCAGATCTCAACAGATGATAGGATGGTGTCCGCTTCTCCGTTAAACACCCTCTACCAAAATTTCACTCTGCATAACCGCCTAGACAACTCTTAAAAGGAAATAATATCGGCTAAAGGAGGACGGTATAAGCGGAAGTAGATAGGTGTAGTCGAAATCAGAATATCTCATACACAAAGGGAGTCATAAAATAAAATAACGCTAAATTTCCCTACTTGTTGCTGTTATAATTAATGGTTGCATCTCACTTAGATACAGAGCAGCAATGGTGCGATAACACAAATATGACTCATTTATACGTTCAATATCACGAAGCTGCAAATACAACTAAAGGATTCTGAAGCACCGTCAACGTCGACGATGCTTGCATATTTTAGATGTCCTTGACGTTTTTTAAATGATTCTCAAAATCTTTCAGGTTCCTTGTTCACAGTCCTACAAATGACCTTGTGCGGCAAAAGCGGCAGCATAAAGATATGCAAAGGTGATATTCAATTCTTTTGGCCAATAACAGCAGTGCAAAACTACCCAGCTTATATAGTGTCGTTCAAGTCACAAAACACTGATTAAAGCAAAGTAAACTTTATACAGTTTAAATAAACTTTTGGGAAGACTCTTATGTGAAGATTCTAAAACAACATTCGAACCGAATTATTCTCATATCTCCGCTATCTCATCCCTACCTTCCACTTCGACATCCTGATCGCTACCTTCCAGTTCCACTTCTACACCTTATCTGCTGCCTTACCGATTTGCTTTAATCATAAGGCAATCAATTGAATATAATAGTTAAGTTTCCAACGATGACACTTACAATTTGAGGAATTTGATGAACTGGCAAGAACAAGAAAGAATCGAGAAAAAATTTTCGTTGTAGGCAAAAATAGTGCAACTTTGTACGATATATTCACCTATTTTGGTAGTACACGACTAGCACTCAACTGAAAAACATTTTTCCGTTCTTTTTTTCAGTTATAATTTTTCACTCGACGCCTAGGATTTTTTAACAATGATAAAATCAAGATTTATTTTTGATCGCTTTCCCCTGGAGGGAAGGAGAGAGGACCAGGAGAAGAAACTGCCATCGCTCTCGCAAGACTTCTGCAGGGAAGGCTGTTCGTATATAATTCAATGCCTCTATGACCACAGTGGAACTGCCTTCGTGATGACGGCAAACTGGGAAAGGAGCACATTCCGAACCCCTCCCCCTCCCCTTCCTCCCCCCTAGCACCTCATAATCTACTGCAGTCACATAAACTTCGTATGCAACCTAGATAAAGCAGAAAATATAGGCGCAATGTGCTTATAAAAGTACTCTTGTAATCGCGTTCACCGAGCAAATTTACAGTGCGCTTTAAAATGGATAATAATGAGAAAATGCAGCAAACAGCTAAGAGGGCAATAAAAACGCCAAAAGTGAGGTGAGAACGATATGGCGGTCACGATGAGGCATTCAAGCGCAACCTCATTGATCGCCGAGAATGCAATGCAAAAAACATCTGACTAGAAGCGGGCAACTTTACTTGACAACGTTACATTAACAAACTATTGACCAAAGATTCATTCCGGAAACCCATTGAAGACTTCAAAGCTATCAGTTGAAGATATTTGATTAACATAGACCGCGTCTTAATCATTCTTTCCCTCCAACCCGAACCCTCATTGCCACAAAACTGCCAGTTATCTAGCGAATGCAAAGCGCATTTATTACGCATATTTCGTAATTTCATAACCGACAATATATTCAGCTTAATTAGCCGAAAGAGAATAGTGCCAACTATTTCGGCCGGAGCAGCTATATTGCTCTAATAAGGATATTGTTCATTGTTGCTGTGCAATTCGCAGGACAATTCCAACGGGTTTACAGGTTACGGAAGAGTTCCTATGATTGCAAAACACCTTGATCACTCACCCAAAAACAGAAAGCAACAAATGGGAAAAAAAACGAAAAAAATTCCGTTCTGGAGACATTCAGAAAACATTTTATGTGAGTCGAAACACAGAAATCCGATATTAATGAATTCTGAAACTCACAGGGCATAGCGTTATACTTCAAAGCTGAGTATCATAAAAAACACCGTTAATAATATAGATGCCTAATGAAGTGTGATTGACAGACATAAGTCAGCAAATTAGAAACTATGGTCAGCAAATAGAACGGAAGAAACAGTACAGATGAGAGAGTTGAGCATTACGCGTATAGACTTCTTCGAATGAGAATCGCTGCAGCTACACGTAAGAACAACTTAGGACTTACTGGTGATGGGATGGACTCTCGATTCCTAACTGCAAACGACGAGTGAAACTAATCGGCATTAAATGCCATAAAACTGTAATTCTGCTCTTTGAATATCGGGCAGTTGACTTACTAACTTGAACGGTATAATGTTTCATTACTTAATAACGGCGAACTCTCGATGATAATTTTCGAGCGATCGTCATTGAGGGACTTTTTTGGCAGCTGTACTTTTATTGATGCGGAAATGTTTCATAAGACATATAATACAAAACAACTACAACTTCTAAAGTACTCGATGCTTAGCATTATTAAAAGAGGATAATCCCACTAATAAACAAAAATGCCAATCCACTCAAAGGTTCAAACACGCAATTCTATCCTCTTCAACGCCTCATCGACACTACAAAAACAGCTCACCTCGTGGAATTGACTGCATCGTTAGGCGTGCTTCGGGCAGCAGCACATTCGCATCGCGATGATGCCCACTGCAATGCCAAGCCATCGTCCCTCCACATACATTTATTATCGCTGAGCACCGTTTACCCACTTATGCCATAATATACACTCTGATCGACCGTGCTAGTCACGTTTGTTTTCTCTCTATAGCTTGTTCATATAAATATCAACATATTGCACCTATATAATATGGAAACTCTCATAGTGAACTGAGTATACCGCATTTAATCTTTTTTAGGATACCATATCTTGTCTTAAGGGCACCTTCGATTGTTTTCCAAGTTCTGAGAAGAGGTCTTTCAGCCAAAATTATCTCCACTCTTCGCAAAGAAAGCTCCTTTCAAAATAGTCATATATTCCCGAATGTCTGCTACTTAAGCAGATACGCTACTCTGCGATAGAAGATTTATTTAAACAATAACTGTACCTTGCACAGTACAAAGAAAATACATAACCGCGATTGAGCGATCTCGTGAAGTAATAAAAACCGCATGCGAATATCCTCAAATTAAAGTCAACCGAGTTCCACATAGCTGTCTGCAAGCTTCAGACAAACAACAGTGCAGAGTATAACTGATTCTACAAGCCTCAAATGCTATTTCAGTCACAGTGATGTGGAAGTACTGGAGACAAACTACTGGAGTCGATAATCTACAAAAAAACTTGGCCTCATCCAAGGAATGTTCCATCATGAACTCAGCTACGGTATAGACCGCATCTAACGATAGGCACAGTTTATCACCTAGGGCAACTAAACAGATGTTAATCGACAAGTAGAAGAAAACAACGCTTAAAATGAAACAACCCTAAAAACACAATGCAATCGGCGCACTGGCTCATTTCGGTAAACAATGACCTATTGCAGAATGCGCCCTTCAACACGATCGAGGAATGTCAGAGATGAAAAGAATTCATGCAAAAAGTGCAGATCAATATCGCCAAAATACTGACTGCAAGACGTGATGTACTGTAGAGATGTGTGATTCAAAAATGTCTGCTCCAGTCGACAACGATGACACATTTTCTGTTAACCATGAGAGAGTTTTTCATGAGCTTTGAGAATTGTCAGAACACCTCGCGACAGTCAGTAGATATAAAGAATTCGTGTTTTAACAATTTGAACAACTTTCACTCCGCAGAAAGTGCTCAGATCGACTATGAAAAACAACCCGTTGGTATCCTTCAGCTCACACAAACATCGGATAGCATATTTCAGGCCAGATGTATGAGTACATGGAGCAAAAATGCGATATTTGAGGATAAAGAAACTGGATATCTTTCGTCGACGTTCGCGTCCACCCTACTGACTGCTATTCACCGTAAGCACACTATCTTCATGCACCTCTGCTTTCCTGGTGATAGTGTTCAAATGGCATCCAAATTCAAATACTGTAGCCAATATCCGCAAAAGTACGGTGGTACGATACGGTTCATGATAAGTGAACAATAGAAAAAAGAGATTTTATTTTTTATTTTTATTTATACGTAACACTGCAGGCAAACATAGCACAACTTATAAAAGCAAACTGGGTAACATTTCACTTCTGTAAACATGTTGAGCTTAATGGATACGTTCAAAATCATCATCTCCAAATTGAAAGAGGGAATGAGGTGTTACCAGAAAAATTTTACAACAAAATGAGATTGCTCGTTTGAAAATGGTTCACTTGTGATGCTCAACGTTTGTATTCAAATTTATTTATAGCGAAGAAACTCCTCCTGAGTTGGAGCGTTATCTAGAGGACAAAATCCAACGAGGGATGAAACGAAATCCTCTACAAATAGTTTCTCAGCCGAAGTAAATGTCCCTTTAAAAGCAACTCAGTGGCAGTTAAATCACCATAAACCAGGTGTGTATAACAGTATTTGAAATTCGGTCAGTCTCACAATTCCATTTATTAGGATTCGGAAAACAACTTGTGCAGATACGGATGCGACAGCGCAATAAAGCCAAATGAGCAAAAACATGCATAATGCAACAGAGAAAAATAACTATCACGTTAACTATCCCGCATAAACTTATGTCTAAGCCATGACCAACAACAATTAATCCATCTTATCACCTAACTGCAGTGGGTGTGAATTATATGGTCCTTGACCTCCTCTCCATACCTAAAAAGCAAGTTATTCCTTAATTACTTTCCCTTCCACGAGCGTATAGCTAGAATAAGAGAGACAGGAAAAAAACCGTCATGAATCAATCAGCGATGAGTTATTTAAAATAAGTTTTGTAAGGAAGTAATCTTATCATGAGCTCTTGGAAGATACACATGTTCCGCAAAAATGCTTACAACAACAAAGGATTAACATTTAAAAAGAAGCAGCTAGGTTCAGCGAGGAAAACATATCGCTATGAAAAGAAGCAACGCTATAACACAGAATATGCTTTCATATCTGAACGCTTAAATTGTAGCACTAAAATAGCAATGCAAAATCTTTACAATAGATATAAGTGATAAGAATAGAATCAACTATAGACTTATCACTTCACGATCAACCACTGTATATGTAATGCGTTCTATTTCGAACATTTAAACAAGCCAAAAAATTCGGCAGTGATGTTAAGAGCGAAATTGCTATTCTCAGGGATTGTATTCACGCTTAAAATCTCAACGAGAAAATATATTTTGCAATGCTTTAATAAATATTTGTTCAGTTCCTAGTTTTCTTTTTCAGATTGAACGCTATGCATTAAAGATGTTTCATTTTTTAGTGCATCTTGTGAAGTAAGTAGAGATGATAGAATTTTTAGAAAAGGATTTTGTCCATCGTCCAACGCTGAGCACTCGCTGCCCGAACGGAATAAGCCAACACAACAACCCTGTAAAAAATATTACTTGAAATTTTGAATAATTACATACAACGATGAAGGTGAGTAATGATAAGGTAGTGGAGCTTATGAAAGAGGTCAATAACTGAGTTATTCTCACATTCTCAGCATTTTTTGGTACCACGTTGCATTACTATGGAGTAAGCAGAAATGTGCAAAAAATCACGACACAATAATCAGTGATCATACTTGCCTCCAACAATGCGTTATCCTAGATCATCATATGAGAAGCACTGGTCGTATTTGCAGTTACATTGTCAAAATGTATAATCTCACTGAAAGTGTGGAAAGATTCTTGTGAAATTTTCTGAAAATGGAAAAGCTTACCTTCCAAAGGATGTGAAATTCGCCATTATTAATGAGGAAATTTGTTCCAGGTGGGCAGACATGATAGTTGCAAGCACGCTTATCCTCATCGTGGCAATTATCGGATGCACATTGTCGTCGTCGTATCCTCTTACCACATCCGCCACATTCCTGACTGCATGGCGCTGTCCACTCTGACCACTCACCACAATCACAGTCTAGAAACGACTGCTGATACAAGAAATGAAAAAACAATAGCAATATTAAGGTGAACGATTAGAAAAAAAAAACCTGGAAGATTTATAATGCACGCTTCAATGAATACAAAACGTGCAAAACTCGGCACTATTGATGAGCCATTCTTCCACAAGTGATTAATAAACGAATTACCCGATGAACATTTTATTAATGGAATAAACGAAGAAATAATTAACTAGACAAATGTGGCTATTTGCACTACTAAGAACTTGATCACTGAACTTTGACCACTGATACAACTGAGAATGAGAATATACTGAGAACAGAAAGTTGACCGAAATAAAACAATCATTATAAATGGGAACAGCATTTACGATGAAAGAGTGGCAGAAGTTCGGGTATATGAAGCATCCCTCATATAAAGACTACTACAGGATGATGCTAAAGTCCTACAATAAGTATCAATACAAATGCACCTGCTTTTGAGTGTTTTTCATTCTTCCTCATAATAAACGCAAAATCTTTAGAGATGTCTTGCTGAAATATCTTTTTTTTTCCGTAATTCTATGTACGAAAATGCTAAAGTATCATCATGCTGGAATAGAACAAAAAAGCAAATTTCCAGAATAGCAAAAAAATAGATTTTTGACTTGCCGTTGGTGCTTGTTTCGGACGGAACGGGAGGCAATCTCGTTGTAGCTCCTGTTTCACCGATCATTAAATGAGTTGACGCTGTCTCGATCGATGATGGAAGAAGAGACGAAATGGTGAGTTCTTCTTCAGTTACGGGCTTGGAAAATATCGAAGTAGAAGGAAAAGTATGAGGTGCTTCAGTTGTTGGAGGCAGTGTTGATGCAGCAATTGTTCCTAACGTAGTGGTACTTCTCAGCAACGTTGGCCACCATGTTACTATCGGCTTAGGAGTGGTAACTGGTAGATTTGGCTTCACCTATAAGATTTCAGTCCTATATTGCTTAAGATGGTTTCAGACTCGTCCCCACATAGAGGGGCAAGCATATGGAAATCAGATTTATCTATTATTCACCTCTGGACATCTCGAGCAGATTCGAACACAGCAGAGACGTTTCGGCAGTGAATCCGAAACAACTCATGGAAGAACCTGGAAACGGAGTTAGTAGCTGTGTTTGGAAAGAACCAGCCGCAGACGCTTTCAGTCTCATATATATTAGGTAATGACTTACTGATACACTCTAGGGAATCTGGCTGTCGGCACGCCGAACGAGCGGCCGTCCGACACCTTGCTTTTCATTGTGATTGGTGCGGTGCTTTGCCTCGCATCCGGCATTGTCATCTGGTACTCAAGTATCGCGATCTGCACACTAGCTTCGTAGCGCATCTTGTACTTCGTTACTGCACATAACCCGCTAATCGTTGGTTTTCTGACAGGCCTATCCTATTCACACTTTTTTTATTTTATGCGCATTGTGACTCTTCATTCTCTTTCTTGTTTCTTCTAATAAACCTTTGGGTTTTCTTTTCGTTCGCCTACCTTTTGTTGACATCGCAATAACTTTTTTTTTTTTTCACTACACAAGGAGTTTTCATCCAAGCAACTTGCTCGCGCGCATCAACGCTTCTAAGGTATTTTAGATACCAGATGAAGTGAGTTTGAGAGAGCTACTGGTATATTATTCGCTACACAAAACGACTAACTAATTTGTTTTGCTTTTTGAGCATGCAATAAATAATCTCACAATGGCAAGTGCCTATATGATTTCAGGTTGACATCGCAAACAGTTAGCGGCAACAACATAAAAAGAAAGAGGTAGAGAGAAAAAACAAAGAAACTGAAAGCGAGTGGAAGTTCTTCCCACTCTACGGTCTCTTATCCCCCTCCCTCTCCCGCGGGTGTTTGCAAGATCGCAATCAAGTTCGAATAAAAGAGAAACGCTCGCATGCACACCTATGATCGTAGGCATGAAATATACTCCCGTGTGGCTAATTAAACAAAAATTTCGACAGAGAACTTCATAGTCACAAAATGCTGAATTGATGAAGTTTGTCTGGAATTTACTTCTTCATAAAAGCGTATTAGGATGCCAACACCGAGCGTATACAGTATGCACCAGAAGTGTGCTGTCTCCTCTTCAAAATAAATGTTCACGAACCAGTACAGCAGCATCCAAATTAGACCAGACTTTCGCCTTGAAGCCACGCCCGGTATCTCCCCGAGCACGGAATATCAATACCATTTCGTTTGTGACAGATTCGAAAACATGTGTCGGCTTTTTTGAGCAACAGAATCTGAAAATGAAATAAATAGGTTTAATTCAAGCATTCTAACGACGACAGAATAAAGTTAACAAGTATATTTGGTAGCACGGCAATGTGAGGAGCGAAAGGTCCCAAATCTTAAGGAAATGAACCGAAATAAACAGACATTTTAGTCAGTAGATGAGAAAGTGCCTCGGAAATATTGCTGTTGCTTAATTAGGCATGGTGCTGTGCTGTTAGAGGATACAATGGCTAAAATATTATAAACGTTTTAAAATTATTTTCTTCGTGCTCACTGGAACACAAAAAATAGGAATCCCATAGCATTAATGAAGTTGAAAGGCATACCGATAGCCTGTGAGTCGAAAATCACCACTATTTTTCAGCTCCACATAACTCTTGTCACATGTATCTTCGCATTGCATTTGAAAAGTATCCACAAATTGCAGCATAACTTTGCAGCCAACTGGTGCCTTCAGTAACCAAATGCATTGCGTGCCGACTGGAAATTGCACTGGATAGCCTGGGCTCGAGATGAAAATTGGGTTCGTCGATGCCTTTAAGAATGTAGCAAAAAGTTTAGCAAAACGACAGTCGAGCTGCACTATATCGCATTCAAATATTGTGCTACTTTTGTGGTCTTTGGGAGCTACTTATTTTCCGCCTGCTTCTATAAGACTCAAAACTACGAGTCTACAACTTTGGGAATATTTGCATCTATTTAGTGTTTTGCACATCTCTGCACGCAAGAAAATATGTCGCATCGTTGCAATCGCCTTCTAATAAACAACATTACTATTTCCTCTAATCGTCAAACCGCTGTCCTTTTAAGCAAAGTCCTGAACTAAACTCTGTTCTTCCAATCTATAGAATAAGCTGCATTTCACAAGTTTCAGATTGAGCGACTTGCTACAAAACTATTAGCAGCGCGTTTCAGTCTTTAAGGCTAATCATTATCACAAAATTAGACAGTAGGCGACTTCTTCTCAAAACTTACTGTGAACGGCTCCCATCCCGAAGGTTTTACTCTTAGCTCAGATTCTTCTTCGTACGAACCGTTCACTCATACCGATCTCATCCAAATTCCACGTTTTTTTTTTCACTTATGGGAGTTTCCTTGCAGGTACTTACTCCAGTGATGCCCTCCCAAGGTTTCTGCCCAACAATTCAAAGATTTCCGCCCAGACGCACATAGCTGTCAAAGGAATGCGCTACAGCAAACTTGCCTATAGCTCCACTTATATATATATATATATATATATATATATATATATGTTTTCGGCGAAATATGAAATAAGATGCGGTATCGCTGAGGGCCCAGGAGAGTATTTAAATGGTAAGTGTTACCGTAATGAGCGCACCGCATGAAGTGTAGTGTACAAACTGGCACATCCTTCCAGCGAATCCATCCGGACAGAGGCATTCCGTGCAATCGTTTGGATTCGGATACCCGTCATGTTCACAGTGCATATAAGGGCAACGCTCGGTGCAATGATATGCAATGTTTATCTAGAAAAAAGCAAAATTTCACGACAAAAGCAACGCGTTTACATAATGAAAAAAAAAACAGAAACAAATGTATCTTCATTCAGACTATCATTTATTTGAGATTAGGCTTGATACCTTCCTTTCGCAGCATGTCATACCTTTGTCGCCTATTTCCTCTATTTCTATCACATCAAAGAAGGAATGAGAAAGTATGTAAAAGTGATCTCCTGAAAACATCATACTGCCTCAGTGAACGCATCATGGTGGGAGAGGGTTGCCATATGAGTTGAAACCGCATGCCAAACAATTCAAATCTTAGCACACACAAAAAGTTCACGCAAACTCCACAAATTGCTATATTAAATCAAACCTCCTACTTCATATTTTATGGGAAAATTGTATGAGGAAACCCACTGCTCCTCTTACCCATTAAAGCAGATAAGACAGAAGGATATTTCTGCTACTATCGAAATACGTAAGCAGTTCTTCTTCTCCCTTCTTCTCGTTGAAGCCAATCCCACTTAAGTTGTAATGGACGTTTTCAGGACAATTTAGATTTTCAAGTACTTTGATGGACTTTACAAAAAAAAAAATCATAGGAAAGCTTCTGAGCGCTACTTATTTAGTTGCGATCGTAGATTTATGTGTTCTCTTAATCGAGCAAAGGGCGTAGTTATGACAATCCATCTAATTGCCATCAATCGAATTTCGCACTAAAAATAAACAAGAAATTTTAAGTAGTGCTCTTCGTAAGGCAGATAGCAGAAAATATGTCTCTATTCTACTGATCTAGGAATTATGCATAAGAGCGAAGTCGCACAGAAATTCACCGCCGCAAAATCCAGAAATGATGGTCCTTCTCGCTGTCCGATTGTATATTGGTGGAATCTGTCCCTTGTCGTTATTGTAGGCACATATGGATCCGTTGCAAAGCCATAAGCACCATAATGCATTACGGAACCTTAAACTGCGTTATCACCGACATTACGCTGCAATCATCGAACAGATTCCTTTTGTGTCTGAAGAAGGGTGAAAACTTCTATAGTACTGAACAGTGAGGAAAAAAGTCGAAGCAAAAAGTTGCATCGTTATGATTTTCAGAAAAGCACATCAAGTGAAAGTTTCTCTGGCACATGACGCGTCATTTAGATAAAAAGACCCCCACTTTTCACAGCACTGAATTTTGATTTACGCATACAGGTGTACTGCAGATTTAACATTAGCAACCTTGTATAATCTTCGCCTGCTGCAGTCTGCAAATATTTCACTGCTGTTGGAGACTATTCGAAGATTGCATCCAGGAAGGTAGTATAAATCAAGAAGAAGCGAATACAAGTTCAACTCCCTCCTCGCCACTACCTTCTCTCGGCACACCCCAAATTGCTTGTATTAAACATCCAATTCGGGAGAACGAAGAAAACATGAACCTTTCAGCACACTGAGCTCTGCAGGTCGTAAGTTTTACGAATCAGCATTTTGAGCCTCTGTGCATTCCCAGTCAACATGTAAATGTCTGTACTCTTTAATTTGTCTGTACGGGAAAAATTGTATTTTTCGATAGTAAGATCCAAACAGAGTAACAATTGGCTGCTTAAGCAGATAACTCCAAAAAGGGTTCATTTTCGCTGCAAGACGCTTTTTTATTGGTGAGGACGAGAAGGAATGGGGAAGGGGGGAGGAGAGGTAGAGATGATTCATCCATGACAAGCAACACCCAGATAGCAATCAGTGATCAGTGGCAATTCACTGGGTCGAATCAAATTATTCAGAACAAGAGGAATTGTTAGCGATATCTCAGAGTTCAGCCTCGTCCGCAAAATACCCTCGCTCCTATAGCAGGAAAGTGTCATTCAACTCCATATCGGGATCTTCAAAAAATATGTTTCGAATAACCTAAAATTTCGCCCACTTATCAAGGATAGCATGGTTCTGAATCACCCTGCTGAGTTTTCTGGTGGAAGATTATTTTCCCCGAACATTTAGATTTGATTGTTTTCCAGGTTACTTGAAGTGCGGTGAATTGCTTTCGCCAAGCCGGATTCTACTCCTACAAAACCTATTGCTCATAGTATTCTAAATCAGGAGCCGATAAAACCCAAAAATGGCAGCCACAACTGGAAAGCATGAGATAATCTATTGAAACAGCAAATCTCTCAAAGTGATCTTATAGGATGAATGGTCAGGAAGGCCCAACAACGCTAAGTTACTGTAAAACCATTCACGAGAACACATACCTGTATCGTAAGGTAGATTATATGTATCCGCCTGATTCAACGACACTGGATGAAAGTTATTCCACCGGCTGATCGGTATGTTGTTGTAGTTGATAAAAATATGGCTATTCTGATCAGGGCGCGCCTGTTCATGAAATATACCAAGAGCGTGGCCGATTTCGTGCGAAATAATGCCGACCACATCACAACCTGGTGTCGCTATTGATATTCCCTCAAAAGCAATGCGACTCTAAGTAAAAATAAAAGTGTCTGAGTGCGAAATTGCCTTTTCATTTAATTTGCTAAACAAGATTTGCTTCAGGAGATTTATGGATTTTCTGGCCACTTTACGATGCTGAAAGGATAGTAAGCGGGAAACTCCAGTAGTTCACGCTCTCCTAAACACAATTTCTCAGATGGCGAGCGCTTTAGTTGTGTTAGAATTGGGGCTGCGCCTACGTTGCGCTAAATTCCACCTTCTTGGTCCAAGATTTGAAAAAGAAATCCGTAGAATGTCTCTTATGCGCCACATCGGTCCCACCAGCCGTCATAGTCTTCTACAACTGCAGTGGAGAGAAGCATGAGGAAGGCAGGACTGGAGGATCCAAAATGTTTCACACATTCTAAATGGGAGAACCCCTTGACTACAGCACATGCATATTCCGATTATTCATCTCCGTTAAATAAGTTTCGGAAGAGCAAAATTTTTGAAAGCACTGACATGTAATCAACATGTAATGAAGAATCCGAACCTCGCCAACCCTTCAATCTATGTTTATAAACAAATATCCTTGTACTGCTTATAATCATTTTGTAATTTATGGGAGCAATACCTGTTTCGTTTGACCCCTCCTCCTGCTTCCGCACCACTTCTGGTTTGCTTGGACTAGACCATCCACAAGTTTGCAAATTTTCAAATGCAACCCATACTCAAGGATCCTGAACAAACACAGGACATAAGTTTGCGCGTAACACTTAAATTAGAAAATGATATCGAAGAGTAATAGGAAGAAAGTGTATACAAGCGTAAAATTTTCGTTGTTACCCATAAAACATCAAAAAACACCCAACTGTATCACTGTGCAAATACCTGAGTACCGCCGGTCTTTCCGACAAAACTCGAACATCCACCACCGTCAAAAAATTCTATCCGATCAACACTTGGTCCATTCTCGAGGAAACGAACACATGTACGTTGTTCCCATAGCGCGATCGCTGCACGAATCTTATGGCGAGTTGAAGGTGGAATTGAATCCGCAAACTCATAACTGATCGGCTTTGCAGTATCCCATCGGACGTATAACGGTTCACGCCCAATTTTCCTTTATAATCGAATGCTATATACAACTATCGACAAATACAAGCACTGAGTATTGAGCATGTGGTGGAGTAATTTATTCTCATCTCCTTCGATTTTCAATTTTTGCTAGCATATGTCACCATTTTGTTGAACGTCAAGGATATTAGACCGTATCCCTTGGTTTTGGCACATTCAAATCTTTAACAATTACCGAATTAGTTGCAAGGTAATCCAGACTTACAAAGCTTAGACTCATAAATTCGAACACATCAATGCATCGTTACTTTTACGGCCTCCTAACTAAACTAAGTGTCCCCACCCTTCCTTTCTTTCCCTCTTCTCGATGAAAAAAGAGACTTCTCGAATCGAATGCCCCCATTATTGCTAAAATTGACTCTTCAATGCACCTTCTTCTTGCAGCTTCCTTCCCCTCCCCCATCCCCTGTCACTTCAGCGCAGTACTGAAGGGTTGAGCAAGAGAGAAAAATTGCCGTTGGAAAATACTTCAACGAACACTCCCCTGATATTTCAGAAGGGACATTCCCACTTGGCGCATGTGAGCTGCTGTGCAAAAGCAAATTTCTCCCTTTGCCTTCGGAGGGAAATTATGGGGATGGGGAGAGAGCCCATTGCCTCTTTCATAAGACAAAATAACGAGGTAGTTTCCATCCCTCTCTCTTATACATCTCTCTCCCTCTCTTCTTTGTGCCAGCTCACAACTATGAAGATCTTCGGAAAGGGGAAAAAGACACTAACAAAAGAACGTCTTATGACGGGACGAACTTGGAGGCTAGGATGATGCTAAGATCTCTTATTAGGAAACTCGGAAATGCGTAAAGGTCTTTTTGCTTTAAAGTTGAGACTTTTAAGCTTTCATATTCACAGCAGATCGCATAACGAGTTTATCAACGTTTGAATGCGAAAAATAAAATTACCTCTTCTTTCTAGTTTTTGGCTCAATATTCTTCTCTTTGCGAGTGCTATCATTTGCATCTTCCAATGTCTCACTGAGGATTTCGGCTTGTTTCTCCGATAAATCAACATCGCCCTAAAAAAAACATCAATTAGATCCGAAATGCATTCAGGAATCGTCTCATGCAAAATCGCTCCTATGTTATAAGAACAGCTATTTTTTTTTTCAAAAATTTTTCCTACTGCATAATGTAAAATTTCGCAGTTATCGCATAAATATCTGCAAATAGGAGATTCACTAGTTTCCCTTTAGACTGCATTGATCATATTATTTGTTCTATCTCCGCATACGTCTGTTTTTTTTTTTTTTTTTTTTTCTTTTCAGCAGTGATATTTCCATCTTTTTCTATACTCTTTACGCTGCAGTCATTTAATCAATGAAAACCTTCTATTTTTAGGCTCAAGCTCAGAAAACAACCTGACTAATTGTGTAAGGGCTGTGGATTAAATGCGAACCAAGTGAGGCAACCGATTTCAACTACCACGGGATGGGGAGCGCATTCAACCCGAATCACATAACCATGTGGGTAAACCTGGTCCCGATTCTGTTCTCGTTTGCGACCAACTTCAAGCCCGACTTCATTTTCGCAGCCTAAAAAGTTTTTTTATAGGTGATATTTTCACCTAACCCCATTTGTTTTGCGTTTCACCTACATCCAACAATCGCTTGATAAACATTCTCTGTACACGAAAGCACATGGTGCTGATTAGCATAATGAGGGATATATTCCTCGAGCTCTTTTCAAGAGCAATTTTGAAACAGTTTGCAAACATCTTCTTAGGACTATACGGACAGAAAAAAGTGTTTGCCTCACTTATTAAATACAACAAACCTGAAAATATTCATCGGGATCATTGATGCTCAGCTCATCGTGATGTGGTTTTGAGCTTGGGTCCTTCCTTTCGAAGATAACATCGTCAGCGAACGTCCCCGAAGTATACTTTTCATTCTCTCTAAAAATTATTGGTCTTCTAACTTCAACTTGACGCTAGCTTATCTAATTTTGTACGGACAGCCTCATCGACTATAAAAACCATGAGAAGCGGCCTTAAAATCAATGCACTTGAAACCAACGCAAGTCGAGGTCGATTCAACTCAACTGCACTTCAAACAACGCCACAATGGCAAAGTAGAAATAGCACAATGTCTGATAACGTTTAACAGCTACGAAACATCAACAGACAACGAAGTCATCCAAAATATAGATGCGACCTCGTGCTTTATGAATGGAGATAAATCTGTGTTTCGAAGTGTGCAATGAAACAATGTGATTGCTCACGAACAACGACGACAAACACCACCACTCCAAGGACATACACCATAATAACTCCTACGATCGAGACTACTCAACCGCTGGCATCTCAAACAATAACCGCAGTGAAAACTATCTTTCCAATTAAAACCTGTCGATGTTTTTCGACGACAGCACCACTCTCTCATGACGTAAGATGCTCGCCACGATATCCGTTTTGTGTGGACGAACGACCCGTCTGCTGCAGTTGCAGCGGCTTCACGTTGCACGAAGGACGAGAGATCTATGCTCTAAAACGGTCATCAGAGAGCGCTGCCATCGCCCACAAACAACGGCCACAACAACCACCACAACAACGATACAAACGACCATACCACTCCTCCAACGGTTAATACCGAGTCACTAGTGTTAGAAGATAACCAAAGCGACGACTACTGTCTCCCATGTCAAACCTCGTCGCAGTCAGCACAGCGGTTCCTACGTCATGGGCTACTCTTCGCTCTACTTGGTTGTATCAATCGCGTCATACTTAAATACATGGCCTCACGTTCGTCGAAGCAAGGGGGGCTCATCTTCTTAAATGTCTCAAAGTGCTCCTGTGTCCGCGAAAGTGTCCGCAGAAGTAGGTGAAGTCTACTGAAACAGTGCGCTTATCGAAGTTGATCAAATGTTTTCTAAACTATAATATTCATATGCGTTCTATTTTTCAACAAATACACAAATTAGCGTGCTTTTGCAGAAATGTTTTTGAAAGCAAATTACTTGGTAGAACGCTTTTTTTTTTCACGTAAATGGCCCTCAACATTCGCGTTTGTTACACATAAAAAAGATTGGTATATATAGAAAAGATTTGGTTGAGAATGTAGAAAAAGACAGCATCTTTAAATAAGGACGTAAATGTGAGGTTTGCAATTTCCAAGATAGTTCCGAATTTTAATCTCGGCGCCATCAATGACAAATGCTACACACCGTTTTCTTCTTATTTTACGACAACGGAAAATCATACGCTTCCACATTTACCACATAAACAGCAAGAAGGACTTGCAGTTGTAAGAGCTAGAGTGATGAACCGAACGAAGTGGGAGGGAAGAGGAGGCGGAGGATCAGAACCACCCTCAGTGTGGAATTTTTACAAAAAACCTATCATTTTCAACAACAAAGTTCAACCGTCAACTTACAAAAGTGCTCACTTCAACATGCTAGTCCTTAAAGGAAAACTCCATAATCATCTCGAAAATGATGAAGAAGAGAAAGAAAAGTACACAACCGCATAATCGGAGAAGAAAATGCAGCCGACAGGGAACCCGTGCATCATTTGACATGCGATCGCACCCTTCTTGATATTGTTAGAAGCGAAACAAACTTGGTGCTGTTACAGCTTCTGTGCAGTCACTTTTCTTATGGTTGCTGACATTTAACCTACACTAAGTTCCGCAGATGCAAAATTTTTGAGTGAATTGCTTGATCTACTCATCAAAGCGAATAGCCGAAAGTTTTCTGATGAACGTAAGTGTTCAACAGATCTCCCCATCAGTGATCTGCTTCACGAATTCTTACGGACGATAATCGTCCAATTTGAGTGATACGTTTGATCGTGAACGAGTATTCTTCAATTTATGACCTACGTGCAAGAAACGGGCGAGACAAATAAGAAACATATAAATCTTCCGGCAAACACAGGCTATTTGGGAATGTAATTTGCATTCACTATGAAATAGGGCGCCGGAAATATTGCTCCAGGAGGCCACAATCCTTCTATATATCGCGACTGGGACAGAAAGCGATGACTATTGCAGCATAGCACCATGCGACAGTAACTTTGCAAACAATTCTATGTTTAGACGTTTTATTCACTGGTTTACTTACGCGGAGAAACCACACCTGAATTGTTTAGAGATACAAGGAACCCACCTTTCCGTTTGTTGATTGATAAGCCTTTTAATGCGATCAAGTGATTTTCTCGATGCCTTGCGAACGCGGAACGCAGAAGAATATCCGGAAAAGAAAAGGATTAGCAATGCGGCGAACACGAAAAATGCGTTCAGGAATCCGGTGCGGTACGTCCACAACATTCGTTCACCAGCACTGCGGCGTATGACGTACGCATTGGACGTCACCAGGTCGGCGAATCAGACGGATGGATTATGCGAACGGCACATCTCTACCCTCCTCCCCAAGGCGTCCTGCTAAAAACCGGTCCCCAAAACCACACGAGCCCGTAGGGTATGCACATCGGAACATGCACCCCGTTTATTCGTTCGACCGAATATACTACACAAAGTTACCAAAAAAAAATTACGCCCCGTCACCCCCACCAAATTTTATGACTGAATCATGCAATGGCGCAAGTATGACTAGTGTGCAACTTGAGTTCTGTTCCGAAACCGATATATATCATATTTCGAGCGTTCAGTGATCTGGTCTTTTACTTCATAAATGAGGCGTGTTGCTACTTCTGGGCGTGATAGCTTGACATTTAACCCCTTGCTCTCCCCACTGGCGTCAAAGAAGGTCGCTTCGACCTTCTTCAGCAGTATCAGCAGGTTTTGATTAGTAATGACGGTTCCCTGCTCTCAGCACCCGTTAAACGCGTTCCAAATGACAGCAATTCAACTCTAAACGTTTTTATGAGTCATACGATCATTATATCTCGAACGGCCTTGCGAGGAAATAAAACTGAATGTTACGCACTGGCAGCAATATACTTAGCACTTTAGTTTATTACTTTCTTTAATCCTAACAAAAGGTGTCAACCCTAATTTCTCAATCCAGCCAGCCTGCACCCACTGAATTCCCTCTTTTAATGACCCCTTCGCATTACTTCTCACCTTTCATAATTTAGGCTTCCTCCATTTTCTACCATTTTTAAATACATCTGCTATACATTGCACCTAGTGTTTACGCGTATAATCAACGGAATACTGAAATCAGTACGATTTTGCAAGCAGTTTCTACTTTCGTAGGGGGAGTAAAGAGTCACATATCTGGTCACTCCTGCGAGCCGATCCAGCGACTCCCAATGTCCACGCTTCGCATTGCCTTCCACGACTACTTTACTATTCAGACCAGGGCTGATTCTGAATGTTAAACTCAATTTTGGTGGAGTGTACTTATTTCATACTGATGTATCATTTCATAAAATTGCTTCTTGTTCCTTGACGTTGTTCTAGTCGAAAGAACCTCCGCGACATTTGTTTGCCGTGATTACTTCCCGAAAGCACACTAGGACCTCTAGGGATTTTATGTATTCATTCATGTTGCATATCCATAAAAATGCCTGCTTTCCATTTACTTACACAACAAGGGGACTATATATAAGAGGTCACTAGAGACACTTAAAGATGACGTCATGAGTATGTCTGGAACATTCCACACTGTATATAAAAGATAAACAGAATGCGTTATGAACAACCAAACAATTAAATCACGATAGGAATGCAATAATGGGCACTGCTCGGAGCACGCACCTATATAATTTCAACGGCAGCACGGATTCAATTGGACTGCTTCAAAAACTCGCCTCGTTAATATCGCAGTCTACATTCTTCGTAAATGCACTGCATAAAGCTATACTGTCATGAAAATTGTTCTAAAGCAATGGAAAGGCGTTCAATTTTGTCGATCCAATTTACCACTACTTCAAAAATTAAGTTAAGAAAGAAATTAAGTCAATTATGCCACATTGCTTTTAATTCAATTGGAACCTAATTGATGTTATTAAAATGAGTGAATTTTTGCAGTTTTATAATTATTGCTGAGATTCCGATAGCAATATAGAAATAATTAAAAACAAATGAGATAACACACTACACACACACACACACACAGAGAAAAAGTTGCGAAGACGTCATAGCAATTGATTGTATCGATAGCAATAATAGCATCCCATAGCTCGAAGGCATTGTAGGAAATCATATGCTTAGAACTCGAAAAAACTCATATCCGATGCCCTCAATGCACCACAAACAACATCGTACCTAAGAAATCAGCCTCTACAGCTACCAGCAAAAATAAACACTTCTTAGACGCAGATACCAGGTGAAAAATTTTTCATCGCTATCGAAGCAATAAGACATCATATACAATCACTTTGAGCTGCTGATACCCTTGCATAATATAGATTTCAAAGACTGCGTTTAGCAAAGAAAAAACCGATTATGTGAAGCATCGAACTCCTCCTATACATTATGCGCCAGTGAAAAGTTGTTTATCAACAACGAAGGGGGTCACATTAAATGGTACCAACTCTTAATTACGCCTCACTTACATAAAAGAACATTTTCAGGTGCCCAGATATCACCTACCAATTGAAAAAATTCGATTAAGTGAAGTTTCGGCGCTGATTACGTTTGGGCACCTTTCATCTTACACCTTTTCACAGCGATTCGACAAAACGTATAGGGACAGGTACAACCCCTTCACATTTATTTATGCTTCTATATTTTTCTTCTTTTGTCAGCACACATAACGAAGCGAAAATCAAGCAAAACTGCAAATTGGCCATTTAAAAATAAATAAATAAATAAATAAAACCGCTGATTATTCACATAAATATGAAAAGAAGAAAACGCACGCAACCACAACTCACTTGAGCATCTGACTACCAATGGAAATATTCGACACAGTAAAAGTGACAACAACGGCATATCAATGATGTTGTATATCAAAGATCATCAAGATATCGTATATCAAATATGACATTCAAAGATCAAAGGCCAAAACATAAAAAGAGCGATAATGATACTTATATGAAGTCATCGATAAGAAACAATATGTATGAAGTTTTCTAGCGTTTTTCTTTTGAGCCACAAGATGATAATGAATGCATAAGTATTTAATGAAGAAATCACTTTTAAAATAGTGGGGCATGGATTCTTATTTAAGAATCAACCGTACTCCGTAAACATTCACCATCCAGTAATTGTTTACTTTACAAGACACCTTGAAATCTTTCAAACAAGGAAGTCCTTAAAGTTTCATTCTTGAAGTGACAATTAAGTTGTGTATAAGCAACTCGAAATTGATGAAATCACATCGAAACAATACAAAAAAAAACCTATAAAAACCCTAACTATAACTAGTAAACGAGACGCTTAAAACGATAAAGACTATTGCTTTACTTGTTGCATTTTTGATCAGTAACTATTGCACTAGATATATATGCACAGAGAGATGTATACGATAAATTTTTGAGTGCATACAGTGTGGATGAAAATTTTTACATCGGTTAAAAATATTACTGCTTACAAAGAATATTTAATATTTGGTATATCGTCAGTAGAAATGCGTCTACTTGCTCGATTTTTCAGTTACCACTATAATTTGCAGTATTCGTTTTTTTACTCGATGGATGTAGCTTTCATAAAATGAAGAGTAATAAGCATTGCTGCAATTATTTATCACTTTTATTTATTATGCAATTCCCAATTGCCCTTTAATCGAGAAATGCGACGATAAACGATGCAACAGATATGAAATTTTCGAAATAATATTGAACTACAAGGCTAAATACTGTGAAGTGAATTGACAACTGTCTCAAAAAAAAATTGTTATTATGCATATCATTTAATAAATACATATTTATTACTTCCGACTTGGCGATTGATTCGGTGGGACGTCATGATTCAGAAGCACTCACTGCTCGATGATAGCCATTGTATAAGTTCTTGAGTTTCCGATTAAACTGAAGAACAACGAAAGAATAAGCGTTTTTTTTTGACGCATCCCGACATGCCAACTACGAACCTGAAATCTTGTTTGTTTGAATTGAAACATTTTAGCTGTAATCGGCTACATCGTCCATAGCAGCACCATTTTGTAATGCACTATGCCCACTGGGACGAAAAAGGAGAATGAGCTTATGAATGTAAGAACGCCTCTTTTAAATTTTGTCAGAGACTAACCCCCCCCCCCCACCTCCACCTATCAAAAAAACATCAAAAGCATTTTGGCAAAAGTCCCACGAAGATAAATTAACCGCAATTATCAAATTGTACTACTATTCACGGAGATTTCGGAAAACATTTGTTAATTAATGGAGAAAAAAAAACATCAGCATAAATTTCAATTCGAAATGCTTTTATCGTACGGGATATGCCTAGATTCACCGGAAGGTATCACGTAACTTCTCAAAAAACTTAAATTCTTCTCAACATCAACATTATTGATCAAATTGCTACCACTTTCATTAAAGCTTTTACAGTGAGACAACAGTTGCAACATGTTGTATAAAAACGAAGCAATTTTGCATTTTAGTGATGATTAAGGAACGAGTGAGCCAATTTACCTTCAATGATTCAAGCAGCACCTACTCTTGGCCGATTGAATTGACATTTATCGGTTTATGGACATTAGCAGCAAACTGTCCCATCCTATTGTTGTTGCCTGCTGGTCGATAGAATGCCACGACTACTTGTTCGCTCAAGTTTCCTGCGTGGGTGGTCATATCACTGTTGCCGTCGATTGTATCAGGTGCAATGAATGCCCTTCCAACACCGACCTGAAATAGCAAACTCACATTTGAAATAAACTGATGAACAGTGGCAAAACACGGGCATAGTGTGAACAGTCGTGCTGTTTGAATATGAATGATGCGCATGCATTTATTTATTGCTGGAATGCCTTTATGTAAAAAAAAAAAAAAAAACGACAATTCGGCGAGAAAAAAAACGTTTGCTGCCATGAAATATGTAAAGGAAGCTAATAACAGTACTCTTCCATACCTGACAGACAAAATTTCCTCTCAATAATTGGTGGTGGGGAAGGGAGAGGAGCGGCAGAGGAGAGAAAAGGGGAAAAGTAGGATGACCGAATGTTGAATATCGAGACGAAACCGATAAAAACTACGTCCAGACGGGAATGCTCAAGGTCGATCAATAGAAAATATCACTAGATCATGCTCGCAGATGCTATTCGGTGATAAAAAAATATCAAATAAAACTCATTCCCGGTATCACCATAACGGATTATTAGCTTAGGATATTATAAAGCAATGATTACATCTCACTAATATTTCATAAAAATAATGAAAGCGATAATGATTTCTAAAGAGCAATTCAACTCATAAGCTAGGCTAAAAAGAGTACTGCTCAATCAACTTGATATGGAAAAAAATGCACCTCTTCAGTAGCTTTCCATACAACTTGTGTAAAGTAATTTGTTCCAGCTTGCCATCCTGGAGTATCATATTCGTATTTCATATTCTCGCTGTACCAATGTTCCACCACTTTTTCCCCATCGATCCATATTGGAAAAAATGTTATATTCTCACCGATACCTGAATAAATCGACCGTTATTCACTGCATTGCACTTAATAGTAATTTACAACACTTTAGATGTTTTAAATGAACAGGCAGAATTTTTACGGATGCAAAGTGTCAATATAAATTGCAAATTTTGCAAGGATTTACTGCAAGTGTAGAGCCTAAGTTTCTTATTGAAACAACTGAGCGTTGGGACAATAAACTAATATCGCAAAAAAATTTTTCCACTATTGCAACACATAAATCGGCGTCTTTTTTTTTTTAAGTGACCGACAACCAATTTGCCACAATGCAAACGTTATTGTAAAACTTTTATCGGCTGCCTAAATGACTGTTCTTCTGCATTTTGTATCCTCCCGTTGAGTGCGTCTTTTCGCACTAAATGAATGTTTTTAAGAACGTTAGCCTCTTGATGTTACCGCATCTTTTCTACTTTATGCAATCGCATGTTGAATCCACCTGCAACACCTCTAACCATCGAATGGGAACTAATTTCAAAATTCTCCACGATTACGTCTGTTCGCAGTTCTTTTGTTTCTGCATCAAACCAATATGATCCTCTAAGGAATTCGATGACGTAATTCATCAATATTTGCCCTCTTTATTCAACAAACGAATGCCAGACATGTGGAGCGCATTGCACTTTATGTCTACAAAAAAAAAAAAAACCGCCAGGAAAATGTCTCAGCGGAAGAATATGTCGGCTTTAAAAGCACCACAAAGTACACCCATGAGAAATTCGTGAAAATCCTTGAATATCTGATGCCAGTCGCTGCTCTCCTAATCTACTCACAGAACCTCTTCCATCTAACCTTTCACTCCCTTCAAGATTCGCTCATTTAGCTCCACACGTCATTTGAGGGGAATGAGTTGCGTTTTAGGTTAAAGGACTTGCAACTTTACTGTACTTATCAAAAACTTCCAGAATTTCTCCTAATTCTCGCAGTGTTTTATTCACACAGCATAAAATCAGTACGTTTACAGAACTCTTATAAGGATTGTAATATTTGCCAGAATGCCTAAAAAAAACTAAAAATGAAGCTTGATAGGAACATTACTTGCTACATTTAGTGTACTATATTATTCGTAAATTATATAAGCGACAACAACTTGAGATGCAATTGGAGTAATCTAATCACGTATAAACGGTAAAAGTCGACTATACTAGTTTGGCCAAGTTTCCTACTCATCAGTATGACTACGATCTAATCATGAGCGTTCGTTATGAGGGTACTCTCCCTGGGGATATCGTATACGCAAGCAATCCTGTTTACATAAGCGATTTCAGTGAAATTAACTTCTTTCTTTGGCTACTTCTAAGTCATTTGCGGCAACAGGAAAGCACTTCTTATTCTATCGTAAAAAAGCACATCCGCAAATTGGCATTCGCAAAACGCGTCGTGAATGCGTAGGCTTGTTTGCCCGTTAGTTTCAACTTGGGAATCATGTTTATGTTCCTTTTCGAAAAAGAAGGGTACTGTGTCATCCTATGGTGAAGATTCTATCCATAAAATCTCACAAATTGAAACTCTAGACCGAAAAGATAGACATTACATATATATATATATATATATATATATATATACTAATACTAATATACAGCTGTGAGTGTTTCGTTCATATATTTGTTTTCGATAATCAAGGCATGACTCCGTTTCCTAGTGGAGGAAAACAACTTATAGGAGGATGATTAGAGATCAAAGAAAGAATACCTGGTAGTTCGCAATAGGCCAGATGCCGTCTTGCTGCGAGTTTCTCAGCCCAAAGCTGTGCTTGCTCACTGAGATCATTATTTAGCGTTAGGGGAGGCGAGCCATGCTAAAATAATTGCATTCACTAGATGCTTCGCAATACATTTACGTCATTTAATCGCATTGCTCATCTCAACTCACCTCAGTCAAGCTATTTTCGCATCATCGTATGTACGTTTAAATGAAATCAAGTCTCTCTTCAATACGCTCTCTTTCTTTCTCTTTCTCTCCACCTATCTTTCTCCTTAACATATTTCACTCATAGTTTAACCTTCAGCTAACACTAAGAGCATACTCTCTTTCTGGCTTCACCTTATCTTTTAAAAAAAATTAAATTCGCTAATAAATACATTTATTGCTCCACCATCTCAGCAAAAGCACAATACATAAATCGTTGGATATATTCGATAGTCAGGAATACTTATGACTCAGCAACCTGCTGCCTTCTATTGTGGCAAAAGAGGAGTAAATAGAAAACCAGTTTGAACATAACCGCTTTATAAGAAGTGGCACACGCATTTACCTTATTTAGGCAACCAAATTACCCTCATCCCAAAGATCCACCATAATTAACTATGCAGGTGGAATGTTACCTGGTTGACTGCATAAAAACGATATTGAATTATGTAAGCTAAAACAGCCCTCCCTTCTCCTACGGGAATGAAAGGTGAAACATATCAATTGGACACTCAGTGATAACGTACAAGCAAGAAGAAATTGATGGCTCAACGACCCACCCCTCTCCCCCCTCCAAACCCAATAAACGACAATAATGGATGAACAGCCAAAAAAGCCAAATTTGTCTCCTCTCTTTCGCCTTAGAAAATTTCGACTCGCCACGTCCATCTAAATTTAAAAATTTTCAGCTCCTTTTGCTCGTCTTCAATTAAAAAGTTCCGATTCACTTTTCACATAAAAAAGAAGAAAAACATCCGAGCTGAAGATTCCAACCTCTCTCGGCATTTCACTAGCGCCTCAAACATCACATGATCATTGACTCCACCGAACTGTCTGTTTGTAACAATAACTTAATTATTCACTACCTAAAAAGAGGAACTTTTTGAAGGCATCACATCAATGAACTGATTTCATTCTAGACCAACCAAACTAGAATTCTGTGAATGAGCTTTTAGACCACCCAGTAAGAGCTGCAGTAATCAATGTAACGTTATTTAGCGATTTTTCATATCCAACAGATGGCGCAAATCTCTGCTGAGGTGCCATATAACTGCCAGAAATTTGCCCAAATTGGAGAAGCGTCCACATCTCTACACGTCTAGCATTCTTGTGATGCCTTGCCGATTCTCAGGCCGGTTGCCTTCATGCATAAGAGATGCACAAATGGCAATGTGCCCGTAACGAACAGTCAGCCGTTTGTTTTGCTGTGACAATCATCGAAGTTGAATAATTATTTACATTTGTGCATCTCTTCGAGATGGTTGTTTATCATCACGCGGAGTGAACCGATAGAGTGGATTATTCAGCTAAGCAGGCGCGAAATTATTGATTGAGGAGTCGCCGATTCCTTTACTTTACAATGCTCTCACAATTCGCTTGAAATCTTAATTTACAGCGTTAACTCAAAGCATCGATGCCAAGCGCACTTTTCCGTATAAAGCAACAATTTTAACACTTTGCGCAAATGTTCAACTGTAATTCGCTGAACTCAAATCTCTCGACCCATATATCTGTTTTCTATTAGCTAAGCGTGAAATTCTGCAACAATTCTTTTTGTAGCTTGATGCAAAGCAGTGAAAAAGCTCACGCAATAATCAACACCATGCAGTTAACGGCTCCCGCACTCCTCAAATTTCGTTCATTTATTTTCATTATTTATTTTTTTTTTGTACAGAATTTCGATCCCATATACTTTGATCTGTTGCCGACCCTCTGACAATCTGTTATAGAAGACTTCCTACCTGGTGAGACCAAAATCTACTCAGTGAAACTTCTATGAACCGTCTCAAATAGACGTTTCCAAATGAAAAGCCTCGGCACCGCCTTTGATTTAAGAGGAAAAAACACCAGAAAAACCAATTCTTTGTGTTGGAAAGATTCTCCTCAAAATACCCGTCCTCTGTGATCGGAGCAAAGATTTCGTATCAGCAACTAATGTTCGAAATCGCCCACTCTCCTTCGAGAGCGATTCTCTTTTCACATGTTGCATATTTTATGCGATTTCACTAATTCTATGAAGATATTTGACGATAGAATATGAAATATCGCCTCTCTCAGCATTCCCTCCCATGTGCCAGAAAAAATGAGGACATGTTTCGCTCAGAATCTCGAACTTTGAATCCAACTGATAACCTGTTCAAGTTGCAAGCAACTAAGGATAGAGAACGACTAATCGACTTTTAAGGAGTGAGTGTTAACAGAGTGACCCAAAATCACATGGTATATTAAGCTTTGGGAGTAGTATGGTACTAACTGTGGGATACTTCTATTGCGATTCGGAGAGTTTCAAATTTCGATCGATGAAATTACCGATCAAGTCTGCACCAATAAGCACATACTGCTTCTATATAAATGCTACGTAATTGTACGATGCAATGTTATAAGTATTAGACGCAAAAGTAGGAAGCAATGCGTAAAGATATATTTAAATAATAAAATTACTTCATCCATAACAAATGTGAAAAAATTTATTGAATTCGTCCAACCTAGATAATATATCAGCGTTGAAGCACTTTCACTTGCATCGGGGTGGGGTGCGATAAAAACAAAAAAGGGCGGAAATAATAAACACATCTCCGTCAATTGATACTGGCAAAGTGGGAAATAAAACAAAAAAACATGAAATGTGCCAAGGAAAACAGCGCAAATTTCGTCGAACATGCTAAAATTAGTAAGATCGTATGTTTCGTTAGAAAGCGGATGTAAGCACGACTACTCAATTCGCCATGATCGGCTCGTTGGGAGAAAAACTCTATGATAACGCTTAAACAAACTTGAAATAATTTTTGAAAAAAACCCTTGTCTTAAATGAAGCATTCAATCGAATATGGTAGCTCCTAACGGGCAATAGAATTCAAAGTGGAAAAATAGCGAGACATTTTTTCTTCCGTATTAATACCCCTAATAAATTCCACTCGAAGGTCTGTCTACTTAAAAATGAATCAAAAGCAGCCAGACGGCTGTCATTGAACAGAGACCATCAGCCGATATAAAGAATTTCTTCCCAACGTACCTCTAACAAATAACAATAACAACAAAACAGAAGGAAAAATGATCACCAATAGTGATTAAACTTTGTAAACGACAAAAAAAATAGTGTTGTTGCATTAAAGCGTTCGAAAAGACACATTGGCACAAAAGCGGAAACATAATGAAGAGTTGCATTTCAGCAGAAGCTGCGCTAATCTGATGAACAAACGAATGAATAGCAAACGTCGGCACTCCGCCAACAGATCGCACAAGTGTATACACAGTTTGCCGACAAAAGTCCATAACTGCACGCTTAGAAAGCTACTATGCGATGGATATTCACACATGGGGCACTAAATGAACGCAACAGTCATACGATACGCTATCCGTCCAAAACCTGTCTACACAACTATGGCATCAGCAATTGCACGAGCCCGGAAGAAGCAACGCTCAACCGGCAAACTCACTCAGTTGTTCCAACTTCCGTTTACAAGTGACGGCGTGCAAAGGTAAACTCTGTAAGTTTAAGAGGGTCATATTTATTTTTTTTTTCCTGACTTATTCTTCTCTGAAATCGAACACATGTTGCCTAGAAGTGAGAGAAGTAAGCAAGCGACTAAGCAGTAAGAGGGAAAACGGGAGAGAAAGAAAGAAAGGGTGAGCTAAGTAGTACCTGTTGTCTAAGACGATTATGTGCTTCGAGGATTTGTTGGCAGAAAGCAGCTGAATCAAGCGACATGAAATTTAGCTGAAGTGGGCCGATGGGCAAGAGAGAGACGCACACTGACGTTTAGTGTATGGGTGTGTATGTGTAGATAGAGGCCCCTCCCCCTCCCACAGTGCCCCCAAACTTGATGTTAATCGATGAAGCCGCACCGCCGAGAATGCGCCCTCTCGAACTATGTACGTATGCTAGACAAGCGGTGACCCAATTTTTATCTCCTCATCCGGTAAACTCGCACCATACAACTGCCATTTTCCGATTTGCAAGTTCCACGTTGGGTGAGGAAGAAAAGCAAACAGCAGCCGTTAATCGCCTAGAAAGCCATTTAGTCGGCTCTATGTTGCAGTCTAATCGAAAATATAGAACATCGTAACATCCGCCTATGTTTTCGACGTTATATGAAACATTATCAGGTTTTCACTAATCAATCTGCATGAGAACATTTCTCACTTCCCAACAGAAATAGGATTTTTGCTGTCATTGTCGGCAAGTTTCTAATAATACTCAAAAGCAAGCTGCCTGTTACAATCCTAATTTTGTCTGCAAGAGAGTACGTTGGATTCCCATCAGCGCGGACGTGTTGAAACGTATTACCTTCCGGATATTCATGGATCTCATCTACCTATATAAATCTCACCTTTCACTCGTCCACTAGATTAACGACTGAAAAATCCAAAAAAAAAAGAGAAAAAGACAGGCGGTGCGCAGAAAATTCTAAAAATTTTTCATTGTCACGACTAGTGCAAATGAACTATACGACAAAATTGAGTGCAACAATACTAGTTCCAGATGAGCTGTTGTACTACAAGATTTCGAGGTGAGACAACTAACACCGAAATATGCGGTATAAACGTCATCAAAAAATGCCACCAACCGCAATGTGCAAGAAAAAACGCAGCATTGTACGATAGTCAGATAATCGAAGCTTATCAAAGGTAACCAGTTCTAATTTGCGGCTCATAAATGAACAAAGAAACCACCCTCGTTGAGAACGATGATCACAAACTTCAATATCCACCAACACTATCTAATGGAAGACGGCACTTCTGTTGTAATGAATTGCGTTTACTATTCGAATGGCCGTAGCACAAGAATAAGATTGTTCCGGTGGCTGGAAGAGACAGGCACACTAGACACCGAAAGACCCCTTGTAGAGATCATAACTGTTGTGATGTTCTACTACATAAGAAATTATCATAAGGCTCGAAGCTTAATTGCATATAAACCACCGGAATCTCAAAGAAGAAGATAAATCTTTATGTTTCCAAAACAAGAATGACCATGCTCGATTTCAATCTTAGATCCCCATAATAAGATAAATGGCAGCTTAGTGTGCTAAAGCAACGTTATACTTTTGAGTACGTTATCAAAGCAACGACGCTTAGCAATACTTGTTGAATTCTTGGAGTAACGTTATGGGGCACTGACCACAGCACAGTGATCACTACTCATAAGGAAATATCGCTTTGCAATCGAATGACAAACTACGCCACCTCACGAGATGTTAAGGCAATCATACGACTGGGGTCATCGTATATCACTACAATAAAATGTTTAAATAACAGAGCATCTTAGTTGGAAATCGCGACACCTCACAAAGAAAGCACTCAGACACTGTGCTATAAAAGCACATCTGTCGGTCTGAAACACATCTGCTTTGTGCTCTTAAATCTGTACACTTCATCAGTATGATGAAGCACTCGAATATGATGGAACCCACAGAGCTTCATCAAATCTTACAGCATAAACGAGCGATTTCAATTGGCAGAAATCAGAACTTCCGGTCAGCGTAACATCGCTAACGATTCGCGTCTAGGCCTAGAATTATAAAACGCTTCGCCGCTTTGCCATTTGAAACTGTGCAGAAGTGACGAATAAGTTTGGTTCTTAATACTTACTGGAATGAGACCTCAAAATACCTCTGCCGAGATAAGTGCTACTACTAATGCCAGAGCCATTCAATGGATACTTGCAACTGCGCGACTTATTTCTGTGCATTGCGTAGTACTTGTCCAACGCTCGCCATTTATAACATCCCTTACGACCGAGAAAAATAATATCGAATATATGATTTTTTGCGAGTTATATGGTCGAAAGCTGGAGAAGATAAGTTGGAAGCGAGAAACAGAAGCACATACAAAACCCAAAAGCACTCCAACAACAGGTGATCAGACCCACGCTTTTAATTTCAGCATCATCAAATGCACATAGCGATCCGTCTGCTAGTGCCAAATATGAGCAGAGCTTGCTGGTTAAGACCTCTTGCTGTCGTGCTTTTGGGCTTGAAACCAAGAAAGTGTGGGAAAGCAAAAAAAAAGAAAAAAAAAGAAAAAAAAAGGAACCTCATAAAAGATGAAAAGTTAGGAAACAAGTTTAAAAAGACGCGTAGGTCGACTGTAAAAAGGCCTTATTAAGGAGCTGTGTACCATACTCAGGTGAAAGTGCGCTGCAGCATGCATAACAATCGCTCAATATATGCCATCAAAACTTCCACGCTAAGTGGCAAAAAATCGCATTCAGTAAAACATTCTACCCTACGATATTCATACGAATGGCGTGACCCCTGCAAACAAAATGCAAGCGCAGTCAATAAAATGGCACTTTTCATCATGAAGGAAAACATTTAACTCTAGATGATTCATAAGTGTAGCTTAAAATCCTCAAAACTAGGGTTCTCAAAACATGCCGATTCAGGATGTCAGTCTCATGCAGTCCAAAAATATACTATGCAGTTGACAGCTCTTTGTTTAGACGTTTCCAGACGAAGCAATACGAAACCTGAAGGCTGTTGATTACTAACTGACCTTGCTCTTACTACATGACCGCGAACCCGTTACATTACTTATTTGAGCATACCGTTTCACAACTACTGCAACTCAATTTTCTGTTTCAGGTGTACTTTAATTCAGAGCATCTCAGAACATTATGGATAACTGGATGAGAATGTGCAATTTCCGTGCAGCAGCACAATGAAATCGACAGCCATCTAGGTTTCATAGTTGCTTGACTAGAACAGTTTCGCTTTGCGCTTCAAATTGATTCGCTTCCATTCGGGTAGCTTATAGAATTCAATAGGACTCATGCTGAATATTTCTTCAAATTCGGTTCGATTTAAATGGCGCTCCAAATGCTCTCGATCCACATCCTCGGGCAGCTTCTTGTTCGACGTCTGCAGCTCGGTAAGAGGATAAACCTTCGCTGGTTTGCTCATGTCAGGTAACGAGCTGCGAAGCGTTGCGCGCACCTCACTCGTTCCATTTACTGTACCACCACGCATCATATAGCCAGCCGGTAATGTGCCTCCTTGACCACCATCAAGTGACTCTGAAACTGTGGTCACATCACCAAAACTGTGAGTGCAGAACGCGTGAAACGACAGCAACGGTAAAGTGGTCCTGAAATCTTCTATGTATATGAACATTTCAAGCAATGACGTCAATGAGACAATATTTTGCTGCAGTTGTTGATGTCACTAGAAATATAGAGTTGAGATGGCATGTTTTCTGCACAACTGATGCAATCAATTTATGCAGAAGATGGCGTAAGCTGCATTTATAAAATGATT
Source organism: Baylisascaris schroederi (assembly GCA_006503575.1). Lineage (NCBI taxonomy): Eukaryota > Metazoa > Nematoda > Chromadorea > Rhabditida > Ascarididae > Baylisascaris > Baylisascaris schroederi. The sequence goes on along the minus strand of QEWY01004125.1, from coordinate 1,111,936 downwards.
TCCTTAGGAATGCTAATAAAATTCGACAGTTTATTCTCGAAAATTACATCTGAATGCTAGTGGACGAGTGTGAGTTCGTTAGGAGAAGATGAACACAAATAGTGTAATCACTCGTCGTCGCCGATGACGTCAGAAAGGAATTTTAGTTAGAGGTTTTTTCTTGCGTTCGCAGATGTTCGAATATTTGCCACGAAATCATTCGATGTTAAATGGCAAGCACACATTCCCTTCCCCCGAACCTCGTTTAGGGGAGAGGAGGGAGAGGATGAAGGGAAATGGAGAAGGAAGTGGAACGATCCTTTAGACATCATGCAGATTTAGGATGATCGTCCTAAGCGTTTCGCTCTTAACAATGCTATTGGATACAAAGCTATGTAGTAAAAAGTTTGCCACATTAAGCAGACAGTGACCGTCTATTGTTACAATGAAAGCTCTACCCTATCGCACACATATACGAGGAAAACTCATGCGATTTACGAATAAAAATCTACATAGAAACCGCGATTGAGAGAGGGTTTATAGCGTCGGATATCTCTCAATGAAACATGGTAATATTTAAAAATAGAAATGCTATGGCGAAGACTAAAAATATGAGGAATAATGTAAAAATCTTCCCGTCAACGAAGGTCGCCTTAGAAGCGAAATTGCAAATGAAACGTTTTGTCGCTGAAAGTTGTTTGTTTAGGCAGCCCGTGAGGAAGTTCTACTGGAATTAAATCACGACCCAAAATAAAATAAGCAATTTTGAAACGAACAGCATAAAAAAAACAGCAAAATACCGCAACACAATTTTTAATTTTGTGTTGTAAGAGACTTCAATTTGCCCTTGTTGATATCACAAATGCGACCACTTCTTTTTTTTAAACTGCCGCTGAGCAGTTTCGATCATCATCTTATTGCTGCTCTTATGTACTCAATGTCTATTTGCCATGACTATTGCCTTGCAAGCGTTTTGCTCTTTCTTGATTTTCACGTTTATATATTTCTACATTTTCCCACTCGTGGAAGGTCAAATAAATAACAGATGGTGCATTTTTCCTCGATTTGGTTATACCGTTCTTTCATTACATGCATTCGATGTCACTTAGCCTCTCTAAAAAGAAGGCCCCATCCTGCTACCGCATTCGTTAAGCAATGATAAGAAAGATTGATAAATAGCGTTGCGCCTTAGAACTCCATCTGCACGAGCTAGTCATTAAAAAATCTTACGGTCAGAGAAGTGCGAACTGATTGTTGTGTCAAGTCCATCCATAGATATATCCTGTCCATAGTGATAACCGTCTGGAAGCGTAGCGGCGCGTCCACTCATGCCGACACGCTGTGGAACATGGAAGAATGGAATAGAGGTTGTTGCAGCCTTGTCTTTTCCACCTTGCCAGTATACCCATGGTTTTGGACGGTTTAGGTGCCGAGAGGGAGCTGCAATATACCAATATACCGCAACGAATACTCTTTTCTCTTATTCTTTTCTTTGCAACTCCAAAAAATGGTTATAAGCATAATCGGCATTGTTTCAGTACGCAGGTGACACATGGTAGAATATACAGCTGCAAGGAGGGGGAGGGGAAGGGAAGATTGAAAATAGGCTAAAAGGATTACTGATTATATGGCGTTTGGCTGAGTTTATAAACAACTGAGCGTATGTTTCGGTCCTCTCGAGGCTAGAAAGGTGATGCGCTATGGGAAAAATCAAAAAAAAAGTGACTGCGATTTAAACATTCAAGAAGCAATAAAGCGATTAACATCAACAACAGCAATTTTTATCGAACATCGACTCACATAAGTGAACTTTCCTCAGACAAATATACAATGGTGAACGTATAGGACGAATGCTAAAGCAGTTGACGTTACCGGGTTTGCAACGGAAACAGCTTCAACCCACCAATTTTTGGTTAATTTCTATCAGTGGCACTGTTATGAAAACATGAACTCGTAACGATGGATAGATGGTGTAAACAGGAAGCTCAAAGCAACTACAAACTTGCTCAATAACTCTCAGTACTGCTAGTGAGATATTAAACCACCTTTCTTCTACTCACATGCAACAGAGTTTGACAAATATTGGTTTTACTACAGAAAATCGATCTTAAGTACTATTCGATGATAAATGCGAAACTGCCTAAACACGCGCCACTCAAACCCTTAGCCTTATTTCATTTTCTTCTTTGTAGACGGGCACCTTATCAAAAATGTACGCAAAATCAAGTGTTCACGTTTACGTAAAAGTTTAGAACAAATCAGCACTAACAGGCATTAATGGGCGTGTCGTATCGGAACCGCAGATGTGACATCTTTTTTGCTGATGGTGTTCGGCTCGCATTCCGCGGATCCCAATGAAGCGGCAGTCTGAAGACCACTCATTCAGTTACTCAGGTGGTTTCCAAAACACCGCATCATCTAACAACACCCTCAACCTTCCAAAGCGCAAGCCTTCACTACTGTTTCGAGAGCTAACAGCTTTTATGAAGCTCCCCAGAGAGACAATACTGCCGCGATCACGCCCTCAAAAGACACTATGAGGGCAGAAACAGCCGCAAACATTCATCGACTATTTCAGAAATTGAGAATTACCTAGTGTGAACTCAGTAAACTATTATCATCGAATAACTTTACGAAGACTCTAAAACGTTTCCCTAGTGATATTCTGAAAACATGGTGAACACTGATCAGATGTATTTATTCCGGTTGCCTTAAAGTCATCATTTTTAAGGCAACAACCAGTAGACTAGTTAAACAGTGATCGATGATGAATCCTCGCCAGCATCAAGCAATTTTCAGCTCACCTATCTTTGTCAATCGCAGTCTGCACTAATGCCAAAAACAATAAACCCGAACATTTCTCCTTCGCCCTACAAACACATTGCTTCCCCCACAAGTAAACAGGTCATAAATTAAAATGGACAAACCTCTGTTTTTTATGTGCTTCCTCCAGATTCTGTTTTATGACATGCGCAATTGAAGAGTCTTTATCGTAGGTGTCTAGTTGCTCGACGGCCCTTTTTAGCTTCTCCTCGTCTATTTTATCCGCTTCGTCGTACTCATCCTCTTCATCATCATTCTCTACAGATGAAGACGAAAGGCGCCGCTTCAGTTCTAAAAATCATCTCCAATAGCATTACCACTACAAAGATCCAAAAAACATAGAGTAATATTTTAGAATGGCGTATAATTGGCGGAATAGGAAGGGGAAGATTATGGATGGAACCTTCTCTCCCCTTTCCATCCTTTTGCTGCAGATGGGAGGGGAAAAAGATATCTTCTCCCCATCCCATGGAAGTCCTCCTCCTTCCTAACAAAAACTCTCACCTCTCTTCAAACCTTCGCGGCAGATGAAAACATTCTGGAGTGCAATCATCAACTTCTGAATATAAGCAACGTTTGATGACAGTTGTGACACCATGCATCGTACACCACTATGCAAACAACAAGTATTTTATGAATCCACTTCTTGCAAGAAAGTTCTTCCAGTGTAAACCACGGTCCTATTTTAACTTCATGTCTATTTTTTAGATGAAAAGAAGCAAGATGATAATTTAACGGTTTTTAAGGCTGTGCGCAGAGAGAAGGGAGTGGAGAAGGGGAGAGCGGGAAGGGTGTGGGAAAAGGGAGGAAGCATGGGTGGGGAGGCGAAGGAGGGAGAAGTCTTTCGTCCTTACTACCTACTCACTTTCCTACTCGTCTTTCTATCCCCTGTTTATGAGCAAAGTGAATAAACAACAGCGCGTCGAAAAAACATGCAAAATCTTACATGCCCACAGAGCCGAACAAGCTAAAGCACGTAAAATATGAGCGATTTCTGCATATATAAGTCGCCTGTGATGGGAAATACAGGTATCATAATTTGATGCTAAATACGACAACTTGAAGAAAATGAGTACTCGTGAAATTACCAGCGATACCCATGAAAATTTTTCAGATTTTCGTAACGGCCCTCTTTATTCAAAGACAGCTCAAAACCAATGCTTTTATTTTTCGTTGTTTGCTGAAATGTGGACGTTAAAATCTTTACTCCAAAGTGTCTCAAAGAATTCAAACGGGAATTGAGAAAGGCTTTGGAAGAAATAGACTTCACAAGTTACCTTTACTGGGTAAGTTATACACCCACCGGATTGCACTAAAACAAATTGCCTTCAAAGTGAGATAAAACGAATATCCTTCTTTCTATTTTTCATTTCCTGCTCTGCTAAAGAAACGATCAATTTATTGGCTGACGCGTTGTCATATGACCATAAAAGTGAACTCGTAAGCAAAAGTTGTGAGCGTATAGTGCATAGGATAAAATAATCTATCAAAGATTTTCCACTAATTCAAATATGCTGTGTCACATTAGTCGCAATATGTTAAAAAAAGGACGAGAAGCTTTCCAGAACCGAAAATTCTCACTTTTCAGTGATCCATTTAACGGGTTCTTCCACATGTTCATCCCCTTTAATCGAGAAAAAAACATGACAATCATCATAGTTTAAAAAAAACCTTTAATTATTAGCAAAAGTTTACCAACAGCACTCAGATTTTCTTTCCTCCTATTAACTTCAAGTTTTTCTCACCAAATTTTAGCAACCGATTCACACTAACGCTTCTGTAACGCCAACAGATCAGCTTCGCACAGTCTATGAGGCACATAATAAATAATCAAGCCAAACGAATCGAACAAAGATATACCTTCAACGGCGTACGGATATGGAGGAGCGGGGAAGTCCTCTCGTTCGATCGGAGGGATGACACCCGGATCAGGTGCGTGTCCAGCAGGATAGTGCGCCATTTCAATTGGTTCTTCATTGTCCATATGTGGAGATCTCGCTCGTGGTGTATTCCTTTCGAGATCTTCAGCTATAAGCACCAATATTCTCAAACAGGATCACATCATTGAAATCCTTTTCTGGTGGTAAATGTCATCTACTGCTTCGTTTCATTAAGATATTCCTATAGAATTGCGTAACAATTAATGTGCAGAACGTAAAACGCAAAAATGGATTCGTTCAAAACGAATGGAATTCGTCTTTTCTTAAATCATAAAAACTTACAGACATTTTTTCTTTCCCTTCATCAGCACAACCAACCTCTTATAGCGATTACTCTTAAGAAACGAATAAATCATTGCCGTTTGAGTGTGCAAAAATGGAAAATGCTTCTCAGTAGTTAAATTTGCTCATTTATTTTTCAGTGATGTCCGAATTCTTCGACTATGAAAAAGACGGCGAAATTTAAGCAGCATTTTCCGATTGCGTTCATTAGGAAAGTATGCAAGTTATACGAAACTAAACAAACTGCGCACACAAGAAGGAAATGCAACCAAATGAGAATAAAAAAATGCCGCAACCATCGTCAATCGCAAAACGAATCAGAAGGTTATTCGCAATTTACCGCACTGCCAACTCTGGCGGGCGGCGTCTTTAATCTTTTATTTCATTCATTTTCTACACCTAAATGAATAAATGAAAATTTTCAATTCGATTTTTAACTTTCAATTTCAAAACCTCTTTCAATGAAATTGTTGTGGACGATGAGAATTACTCATCAGTTGTTAGCATTCAAAGAACCAATGCCGATAAAACACGACAGTAACATTCACGCGAACGCATAAGAAGGAGTGGGTAGAGAGTGATTTACAGAGCGGATGCGAGATCCTACAGAAGCAAATGACCCTTGCGAAAAAAATGGAAGAGGTATCCTCAGTGACCGTAAGAGTCTTCGGTGACATTTCACAAGCTCAGAAATACCTACGACGCTGGCTATCTGCCGAATAAACCGTACGTTAGATCTCCTACAACTGTTCGGCAAATCAAAGAATATAGAGACAGAACGCCGTGATCGCCATGTAAATGCTGCCTACGTGGGAAAAAAAAAACTAATTTAAGAGAGCCTGTTCAGTACACATTTTGAGATGTTCATTAAACTCTCATGCTTGCATATATTTTGATCTCACATCAGACTACAACATAGAAAGTTCCACCCACTATATATTATGTCGCTGGCATTGCACCGAAAAAAAAAAAAAAATTCTAAAAATTAGATGGTTTTTTATTGTTCTCTTTTCAAAGTTCCACCGATAGCGAGAATAAAAACGAGGGAAATTTAAGGCATAGTAATCGAATGTTAGAGCTATCCTACATTCTTGAAAGCATCGAAACACTTGCATTCGCAAAAGTGTTGCTGTTATTTCAAAATGCCTGCCGAGTCGATCACATCAGAAAAGTTACTTCCCAACGCTGACTACTGGTAATATATATCAACAAAATGGGACTACGGACGTTTAGATTTGAAGATTTGACACTACGATGAAATGTATAACATGTCATATCACAGCAGTTGACCCCATCCGAAGTGTGCCACTAAGTGGGAATCGGGATTACACGATGACAATATTCATTTTGGGAATCTCCGAGCCAGAGAGGATTGAAATCTAGCATAAGCCTCCCCCTTCTTCCCACTAAAAAAAAAACAAAATAAAAACAAAATTCGACAACTTTTTGATTGGCAGACACATAATACTTATTGGCGTTTGGAATTAGAAATATACTGTATTACTTGGTGGAAAATAAATTCCGAAAAACTTACTGAGTCTTTGCATTCCGGTTTTGAGCATGGACATCCTCGACTTCCTGATTTTTACGGGACCTGCAAAAAATACGTACAAAATACGTACAGTAACAAAGATGTGCAATGCACGAAAGGATATAATGGGACGATCTGTGCCACGATTAAAGTCATGTAGCAACTAAACAATTTTCCACTTACGTATTCAATTTGCTAAAAAGAACCAAACGAGGAGCATAAAGGAAAATAAACACCCTGATGTACCTTCCACTAAAAGAACATCGATACGATTCCGGGAGCTTAGAAATGGTTTTGTCCCCTCTTCTGATTTCCAGATTTCCAGAACTTATTTACTCTTGTCTCAGTGGTAGCATCTTTCTGGAAACGATCCTAGTGAACAAATTCATTTCGCAGCAAATGAGGGGCGAATGAATTCATTGACGTGCCTCATATATATTCAGTAAACAAAATCTACAAAGAAAAAAATCTACAAACCTCAATTATCTATAGATAAGGTGCAATCAGTCAGCATAACGATGGCATCTATTTATTCCAGGTTAGCTAATCCACCTGTACCTCTTAGCAGAGATATTTAAATCGAAGAGTGAATAATGGGGCTCTCAGAGGTTAAAGCGGAATCAACCCATGTAATAAAGGTAATCCCCAACTATCACTCTTACGACTTTCAAATCATTTATTAATTAGCATTCAGCGATATTGTTGGTGTCACATGGAACTAGCCTTGTGGCGTGTGAAATTGCGCTGGTTGCGGAGGATGCGGTGCTATAGGATGCTTCAAATAGGTCTGCTCGGCTTCCGGCAGCAAATACATGTAGGTGAGATGCTGCCCGAAATGAGTGTGATATTTCGGCTCGTCACGTGATCTCAATCCTGCATTCTTTCCTGGTGATGGCTGAAATAATTTCACTTGAAAATGAGGCCGACTATTAGTTTTTATCATGGAAAATAGGCACTATTTACAAGCATCTTCTAAAAACTAAGGAAAAAAACAGAAAGAAACATCGTCGAAATTAAATTTTCATGTGAAAAAAAAGGCCGGAACTCATTGATCAAACCGAAAATACTTCTTACCAATGTACTCGAGTCATTTACACGATCCTAGTGCTCAAAGCTAGCAAGCATAGAGAAATCTTGACAGTTAAAAAAAAATTTCTAGTGTAGGCTATGACTAAGTTTAACTGACTGACGAATTCTTATTTATTTTTTTTAAATAGACCTCCGCCCTTACCTCTCGTCTTTATTGTGTCCTCTTATTAAGACTATCCATTTAAAATCAATGAAATATTTGTGATGCTTTTCGCGCATTTTATACTCAAATCAAACACTCACAACGCTTTCTCATCATTTCCAATCTAACATCAAAATATACTAATATTAAAATATTGCGGGCAAATTATCATTCCAACATAAGAAAGCCTACTTCCCCATTCTTGATAAACAGCTAATTCTTCCATAGAAGTAGCAAAATGTGTGCAGGTGCTAAAGACCACGGAATTAGCAAAACGCTAAACGATGGTTTTACCTATGATAAGAAGGAACAACAGTGGAAAGCCGATCGTAATCTGTATTTCATTTTATCGTTCGCTAAAGCGCTCACTCGAAGCATACGCAAGTCAATATTCTGTCTCTAGCTAAGACAAACATTTAGATGTGTCACTGATGTTAGTCTAACTCATCATGTACCGACGGATCTAAAATCTTCATCCCGATATCAGCCTATATCGTCATCAAATGGGAAATTACCACGGCATGCCTCAAATCATGTATTTCCTTAAGGATCTGTGTTGTGGTGGCTAAGCTAAGCACGTATCCTTGATAGGCTTGAGCATACTTGAGTGCATAGTTTCCTACATATAACATTTACCACTTACATCCACATTTTACCCGGCGTTTACATGATCAGTATCAAAACAGAATTGACAATCTACAGAATTTTATAGAGTATTTGATGTTGGGAAAACGCGCATTACTTAACCAAGCAAGAAGCCGTCTAAACGTTATTTATGGCTCGATCTGCCCAAACGTTATTTACAGCTGGATTGTAGCGATGCAATTTGATCAACAAGTGTGTTCAAGTAACAACAAATGAATGCGCTTCTTAATTTACAAGTTTGCACTAGCTACCAGCTAAAGCAACACTCCTAGTGTCCCAACATGATAAACACAACTTGTAGGCTGGAAAACAGCGAAAGATCTCGTCAAAAATCTATCACAAACATAATGCGGCATAAGTAAGCCAAGTTTACTTATCTCTCCTTGCAGCATATCGGAGATAAAGCACAATAAAATTCGTTAAAAAAATCTTCATTGGTAAGCCAGAATAATGAATGGGCGTTTTCCGTTTAAGGTAGTACTTTAGTCAGCGAATCTCCGCTGCAGCACACACGTTTCGAACAGCCAATTACCACTCGTCTGTACTTGCTACGAGAGCGGTGACAACCTGGTTTTAAATTGTTCTTTCGTTACTGTAAATTCGAAACGTTGACGAATTATTTACAATGCGCTATAAACAACTTACCTGTGCACCTGCATTTTTCAGATTATTGAATACGCCTTAAATTCAATAACACAATGGAAATACAGCGAGGGAAAGAGAAACAACAGAGAGCCCAAGAAAACAAAGTTACGCGCCAACGATCCCAACGTATGTCACCTACGGAAGAAACAATAATGTACTCTAAGGAGGTAAGATGGCAACGTTCCAAGAACGCATAAACAACAATGTGATGGTCTCTGCACCACAACACGACGACCGTTGAGATAATAGAACACAAACAGATAAGTGAGACAAGGATGTGAGTTCGCGCCAAAGCGAGTGCAGCATATAGTACGCTCTATTGGTCCTCAAATTGAAAACACTCCATCACTGTACACCGTAAGACAACATGAAGCTTCTTAAACTTGTCGAACAGGATTACTGTGAAGGAAGTTCTTGAGGTAAGCCAATGTTTGTGTTCGTAAAATCAAATAAAATTCTTTATATGGTTCAAAAATAGAACAAAAGTAGGAAAAACTTGATGACCTCCATGTGTTCTTAGCCAATCACAGATCGTACACTCTCATATACTATAAAACTTTTTGCACAGAAATTCTGCTGCTCAATACCTTCTTCATTCTACATTCATACATTCTCCATTCAACAACTGCGAAAAAATTAAAAAAAAACAAATTGTAGTGGGAACACATTTAGAAACTAACAGCAAGATTTTCAGTTGTCCTTGAATGTTCGCAGTGAGGATGCCAAATTTCATCGCCTTGCATATACATTTCCTCACCATCTCCAAAGTGCTCACCACATCTCGAGCACCTTGCGCAGGTCGGATGAAATTTATAACCACCTGCCTGAAACAAAGATAAAATCACTCATATCATAACCATAAACCTTCTGAAAGATAAGTACCTTCTTAAATATCGCAGGTGGTGTTCTACTCAAGGCACACTGCAATGCCCTTGTGTAGAGTTGACGGTGATTACATCATTCAGAAGAAGCCACACTGACGAGTAACATCACAATGCTTACAGCGTAGATATCCACAGAAATGAATTAAGGCTGGATAAATGCACAGAATACAATAATATGCGTTTTCAGTACAAGAAGAGCATATCGTGGTCATTTGCTATCGATGCCCACCTCCACAACCGTTGCTACCTATATTCAGATACACCCAGTTTTGAAGTGATTTTTGCACGACCACAATCCTCTAGGCCTCTCTCTCTCTCTCAACAACTATTGAATTTCCCTCTTAAAGTTTATAAGCACACAGCAAACGTAGCGATGAAGACGTAAACTAGTAATTTTATGACCAACCTGAAGCACCTTACCAGCGATATACTTATCGCATTCGTAGCATCTCACACCATATTTGAGATTGTAGTCCCGGATGCACAGCGGTTTCCCCTCATGGGCCATATATTCGCCCTGCAGCACGGCGGCGCATTCCGAACATTTGAAGCACCAAACATGCCACTGCTCACCGAGTGCCAATAATACCTGCCCGCCTTGAAGTGGCTGCTCGCATGATGCGCATACTGCAATATGCAAATTTTTAGTAAGCTTCAACGTAGCAGTAGATCAGGTCGATGGTACTCTCAATAATATTGTGAATTAAAATCAATCTAACAAAGAGTCGAACCTCATGGCAACTCCTTGCGACAGTTCATCAAGGTTTGTGCAATTTATTTATTCAACCTGTGAGAGCAGTAATATGTAATATGCGATCACAAACGAACCACAGACCAGATATTAGATGCGCTGATGCACATTACCAAAACAACGACTAGACTTTGAATAGATCCGCACTGTGGACTTGAATAGATCTTCTAACAGAGGAAGGTGAGAGGAGATATCATCATTACCTATTGTTACCTATCAACTTTCAACATCACATTAAAGGAGGTTTGAGTTGCGTAACGACGGGTTCATTTTTTTAAAACCGATTTCCTTCAAGCTGGATTCGTCTTTTCAAGTCAGCGTGAGACTAACGAATGAAAAGTTCACCTGCTGATACGGCAACAGAAAAAGGTGACTGCGCGTCTTTACTTACGTTATGAAATATATAAAGCATCATGATTACATATTTCCACGAAGCGCTTAACTGAAAATACATAGACATCTCAGTGGTGCATTTCAACTAGCAGCACAAACAGGACTAACATTTCATTGAACTCTCAAAGAACGGTTGAAGAATAATGAATATCTAGAAAAAAACGAGAGAGAAATGTCATAGTATGTTAAACTAAAGACAGTAGGCCACATCCGTAGCCCTAAACATGTGATATCTGCGAACCACCACAAACAAGTACCTCACTATCGATTTCAATAGCCATCGTTACCCGAAATAGGAACGCTAACTTAACTTCACAATAAGGCTCGCTACAAACATCTCAATCAGCAAATATTTTAGTATTGTTCTCCAAACTGCACTGCTGTGGGAAACATAACTTTTTAAAGTGTAAGTACACTTAATTTACACTAATATTTGATGCAAAATTTCATAACATTTTCCATAGAACCAAAAGTAAATCGACTAATCATATTTAAGAAGAAAACAACACACAAATCATTAACCTTTAATAAGGGACAGTTGACAATAATCAGAAATGTGTTTCAATAATGTTCAACGGCAAAATGACTAGAAAAAGTGATGAGTGTCCTTGAACCTTCAGTCGGCAGAAAAAAAAAATTTTCATTTCATATACCGGCAAATCGAGCATTTTTAATGGAAATGAAGCAATAGGAAGAGTAGTTGATAATACAGTTCCCCTTTCCCATAAAATAAGTCACAAGAAAAAATCCCCGCTAGAAATTTGAGGGGGATATTTATCGTAACAAGTGTGCAATTTGCAATGGGACAGAAGAAGTGCTGAATTGCTAATGTGCGTCGGGCACATGCATTCCACTGTTTTTGCTTTTCTCCAGCCTCTTCAATGCAATGTGTTTGAATTTTTCTCATGCATCAAAGCAAGTTGTTCAATGTTGTTCCCTTTTTGAATGGACTCTTCCCGCAGATCGACTGTAATCAGAGTGTTCTTCGAGGTGAAATATCAATGCATTTCTTTTTCGTTCAGAAGGGGCCACAGAAAAGTGACAAGTAAATAAAGAAATAAACGAAAGAGATGCTCCCATAATTTGCGAGGAAATATTTGACCGACGCTGATAGAATAAACGTGGAAACGAAGGCAGATACAATCGCTTGCGTAAGTACATTCCCGTCTTCAAAAAGTGAGCCAATTAAGCACTGATGAGACGTATGTGAGGATACGTGTAAACTTTCTGATACTATAGCAGCATTACTGCTCTCTGTCTGCGAAAAAGTGGAGAGAATAAATGCTTTCTAATCAACGAAAGAAGTTCTTTAGCACTACATTCTCAAAAAACATACGTGACTGGACTGCTTGGAGATCGATACGACCATCGCCCTCCAAAGAGAAAATATTCATTAGATTGAGAACACCCATTCAATCAAAACTCAGAATCTTTCATCCCCCTTTTATGAAATTGCAAGTTTAAAATCCAACAAATAGCCGATGGATCTGTGGGAGTGCAATGCCTGTGAATTGATTTCACAGTACCGCTACTGATGTAATTATTGCAGCTGAGTGTGTTCCACGCTCAGGACTTATCTGAGCATGAAGCTCGGGAACTCTGTTTCGCAAAATATAGTCGGCTCAGACTTCAAGGCCTTACTTAAGCTTCACATTGATTTTAGAGTGTACCTCAAATCGCATAGATTTCACCATCATCACATAGGCGTAACTTTTACTTCCTTCCAGCTACCTCTTACACAACTAAAATGTTTGAAACGCACACCCAGCTTGATGAGGAGATTACGTTGCGCAGACAAAGCGAGGTAAAGGTAGCCCCTCAGCGCTCTTTGCCAAAAGAGTGTAAACGCTGGTGATCATCGAGTGCACAGCTGTCTGCAGGAATTAAGGTTGCGATGCGGCCAACGTGTTCGTGTGCAGCACAACGCCGATTGCGCCGCAACAACAATAATCTCGCACCTCAACGAAACACCGAAATTCACCCCAAACCCAAAAGACGAATAGAATTGTGCAATTTCTCCGCTCCAAAAAAAGGTACCAGTGTGGCGATGCAGCATTCCAATCGAAGAAAAAACCAGACGAGTATGAAATCTCATGCTCAAATCGAATTGTAATGCTGATATTTAAGTACACAAATAGCGGTAAACGAGAACATCAACTTCTATTATACGATGCTTAAAACATGAGCTGCAATAAGGCATAAAATTGCTGCAGTGTTACTTATTCGTCAAATCACCGAGGAAAGAAGTAGAAGCTTTCAACGATGAGATATTCGCAAATCGTTCTTAGAAGCGTAAATCTAGAACAATTCATCTCCTTTAGGTCATCTTGTAGATTGTAGGAGTTTTAATAATGCATTAGAGGGCGCTTAAGTGTGCTGAATCTGTCCTCATGAATAAAGAAGCAATTCTAGCTGTTAGAATGAGATGACCTCATATGTTGAGGCAATTCCTCGTTGACAATTTTAAGAGCAATTTTCCGGCTTGTTTCTTTCCGATTATGTAACTGAAGAAAGCTCTAATGAGGAATAAGAACATGGTCGTCCGAGCACATGATTTCAGCAAAACAATTCCCACCTAAGCCCACAATATCACCAAGATCACATTCTTTGATCAAAGGTTCCATACTGAAGTCCTTTGAATGCAATTCTTCTCCTCCCCACATTACATTCAAGTACGCAAAAAAACCCCACATTACGTCAACAACATAAACGAATTTGACCCTCACCGCAAACTGGTCTTCGCTGGAAGCGGGATTCCTTGCGATTTAGAAATTTGCTGATAACAACCCTTTACATTTTCCATAATTCCCTCCATTTAGGAGGCGAAAAATATTTAACAGGCGAGTAGCGTTCGACTTCTTAAACGGACGCTCGAAAGGCAACGGAAGCCAATTCCAGTGGAAATGAAATCCTAAAGCTAAGGCTTAAGAAGGTGTCGATATTACGGTGCGAATGAATGGTCGTAAATGAAAGCATCGCTTTCTAACTGACAGAACAAGCACTCGGCGCCTACCATCTAGAGTGCTGTTAATCATCCCAAGTGATGCACGTGACTAAGCTTGCACAATCATACTCACTGGAATAACGCCAACGCTCTCCAAACGAAGATGTTCTGCTAACCAGACCAGTATAATATAGACTAGAAAGCAGATCCAAATATGAAGCGAAGAAAATTTCTGAAAACCTGTAGGTGAGGCGGGAGAGGCTGGTGAGGCAGGCGATGCGGGTGACACAGGTGGCTGCGAGGCAGGAGAAGCAGGCGACGCGGCGATCGCGTCTTCGGCAGACTGCGGTGCTGGTGGTGGGCTTGCATCGACTCTCAACGGTTGACTTAGGGCACGGAAATCTTCGGCGCACAAAAACTGCTCGTCGGGACCCGTAAAGTAGCCCGTTTCCCTCAATGACCGCGAACACTCTGCAAAAATATTTTCACATCTAAATGACTGATAGAAGCAAATTGCGTGCTCGCAAGACTTGACGTTCATTACGTTTCAAGCACTTAAAAAGGCAGCAATGAAAGAAACAACTACTCACAGCAACATATACAGAAATCTTCTTTAAAATTTGCAACGCGTGCAGCAGAGTGTAAAATGGAGAGGATGAATGATGAAGAAATGAGCTGTCAAAAATATCAAAGTGTGCTCATATGATCAGGCCAGATTATAGATCTATCAATCGTTAGTGAAGTCATGCAAATATCATAACTGATAGTTTCGGAGGTCAGCGGTATAAATACGCTAATTCTTACAATAAAATAGCAAAACATGAACTTACGCTACCTTGTGGCAAGCAGATTATAAAAGTTCAAGCCAATAAATATGCAACGGTGGGCTGAAACCATTTTTCTCTCTGTTTCCCTCCCCCCCCCCCCCCCCCTGAATCAATATGAGGGAGTAGTTGAAATCTATATTGAGACGATCGAGAACAGAAGGGAAGGGAAGTGTCGTAGGAAAGGCGCTTACTTTCCGCAACTTGCAATTCGATCATCATAAAGTAAAAAAAGAATACTCTGCGGTTCCGAAGCTCATGCTAGAGTGAATAAGACTATTTAAGATGCGGATTTTCCAAAATTTCGCTTCAGCTTACATTTGAGCAAAACACACCTTAGATCTGGAAGGCAACTTTCAAGGAAGCTCCGTTAGCAACCTCATTTTTCGCAGAAACCTTTGTCACCTCTTTTAATTCTGACATTCCGCAGTACTTTCTTATTCAATTTTAACGTTTGCTTGGAAGCAGATTGCTATTTGGTACCTCTTCTTCTCCTCCAGTACCCTCCAAATGGGCAATATGGGAGGGGAGGGAGGGGTGAAAAAAATTTCAGCAACATTTCAATAGCAGTAACGGTGCACTCTGACAAAAAAGAAAAAAAAAACTGGTACTAAGGACAGTTCCCATCTTCACCGTTACAGCGGGTTTTTACTTTCCAGAAGACATATCAAAATTAAACCAATGGAGTCATTATATCCCACCACTTTCAGCCTTCATTTGCAAATGCGGTTTAATGATGGCGAAAGTTTCGTGACTTCAGTTTCACTAAGAAACAGCTGCAAATGGCAAACTTCTTCCTCTCTCCTTCTCAACTTAGATGAGTGAGGTGGGCGGAAACAGCAAATCGTGTATGAATTCTACGTTCCCTATGCATAAGAGCAAGACGTAACCAATATTTCCTGATGATTCGGCTTCCTAAGCTATACAAATATAAAGACACGTGAATGCCGTAACCAAGGCTTAATATAAAGCAGCCTAAGCGATTGCAGCTTTTTTTTGCAGTAGAATTGGGACCATAATCGCTTGTTCAATCCGCCCTAGGATGCTCCCAGCGGGTGATTTAGAACAGATGCAATGCCGCACATATCCCACTATTGATTGAGCCGTGCACACACGATAACAACGCAACGTCCAATTTCTATTCTCAGAGTACGGATGCCCATTATATTCCAGAAATTTTCGTGATTTTCGAATTTCATTTAAAAATAGATAATTAACTCATAAATCAACAAAATTTTAGTCAACCAACTGAAGGAAAGAGTCATCTGAAACTAAAAATATTGACTAAAAATCCTCGGAGAGCGATAAGAAGGACAACTGAAGGAAGGAAACTGCTAAACGAAGATTAGAATCTCCAAAAAAAAAAAAAAAAACGGTGCCAGACAACCCGGACAGTTTGTGTTGCATGCCCAAGATAGCCGAAGCTCATTCAATATAGAGACTAAATAGACTAGTGGTCAGTAAATGGAAAAAATAAAACTTACTAGCACATTTGAAGCATGATATGTGGATATATTTCTCCCCTTCGGCCTTTAGGATGTCGCCTGTACATTTCTTCTTGCAAACGTGACACCTCTTTCCTGAAACATGAGCAAAAAATTATTGCAACTGAAATGTTTATTATAAAAGGAATTAAAGCCTAGCGGATAAAGTTGCCTCAAGTCAGAAAGTGGGCACACACTGATATTTACTGAGTAACCAAATGCTTCTAGGCAAAGATCAGTAAACTGTAGCCGTTAGAGTCGAATCAGCAATTCCACCGAAATAACAATATTATCATATAGTGGGCAATTGCCCCTCTTTCAAGTGAAATTTTTCCCTAGTAATGAACAGGTTAAGGAGAAATTACATTGAAATTGCGTCGCGCATAATATTCGATAAGGTCGCTTATATGCATGAAACATATATAAGGTAGTGTTAACTGAGCTTTGCCTCAAGGAAACGATATTGTGGTAAACAATTTCTCATACTTAAGAGAAGGGAAACGGTAAGCGAATGAAGCGGAACGTAGAAGACTGAACTCAGACAGAAAGTACTAATTCCTAGACGTAATTTAATGGACACAGTTAATGAATGTGGGCCATTTCATCAAATATGCCATCATGTTTTTTGAAACTCACTCGACGTTAGTAAGAATGAAAATCCACGCTTCCAGAAGATTCAAGACTTTGATTTCAACTAAAATCCGCCTGATTTCACATGACCTTTATTCGTAGACTTCAGCATAATGCTGTAGATTACAGTGTTTTCTTCATCATTCTTTCGAATATTAGATTCGATACCGTTTGATATTTAAATGTTTCATCGACGAAAACAACATGCACCTAGCGATGTTTCACAAGTAGAGATTTCAGATTCTTGCTAATCTGAATGCTAGTTGCACTCACTACCTGAACTTCCTTTTTGAACCTTTCTGTGTTTGCTATCACTCAATCACCGGCTGAGAAATTTGAACTTCTATTCAAATAAAATGTGTTTTTTTAATGGACGTGATAGCATGGCGAAAATATATCTCCATTTTGAGAGTGCGGCAAAAAAAATGATGAGCGACACAAGGTGAATAAACAAAGACGGGAATACAAAATACGCGAAGAAATTCGTATAATAAAATCGAGCGAATTATTGGCTTCAAATTCGATAAAACTCCAACAACCAGATAAGTTGAAGGAGACTACTTATCGTCTTGGGGAAAAGAGTCCAATTATATGAAATTGAAGTTCTGGCTCTCGCTAACCTGGTTGCATTATTGGAACATAGGATGACTTTAGGTCATTTAGTCCATTCATGTAAGTAAATCGCTTATAACGTAAAAAAGGATTTTTTTTTTTAATTTGCATATCAGTTTCCGTTTTTTTTGGATGCTATGAAGGAAACAATAGTTAGCAGCACAAAGGCAATAAACGTCTCGTTCTTTTGTGGTATAAAAAACTTTGCACGCTTTACTGAGGAAGTTGAGAAGCGAATCATATCTGTCGAAATGATATCACATAGCGCACCTTGAAACTAATACTTTTAATATCATCCTATATCATTCTAGATCTCCTAATTCCAAAAAAAAGAGAAAAAACACCTCATGGTTTGCAATATTATCTGGAAATTATAACACAAGAAGTACAACAACAACAACAATAAGCTGAAAGTGTTTAGACGCGAACGGTAAACGGATAGTGGCCGAGAAACAGACAAAAGGGAAGCATGTGCTTGAATAATAGTACGATTCCATAAATATTTCAAATCTGGAGGTTCCAAATCCTTGACTTTGCTTTTGATATGACGATAAATATCGCGAATTTGAGCGTTTCAAAGCAAAATGACTTTAAAGAAATGCATCAACGGCGAAAAATGCACAGAAAAAATTGCATTAACATAACGACTCCGCTTAAAGTAAATTTCCAAGATGCGCTAAATCAAGAATATCAGACGGCTACAAAAAAATTTGACATATGGATCTTTAATGTCATTTGAGAATTTCAAATAAAAAAAGGTACCAAGTGAACGAGTTGTTCCGCATATGTGGATGCGGCAAGATCAAAAAACATTCTCACGATAAGATTACCCTCATATGGCGTTAGCTTCAATAGAACTTTAAAATTATTTACACGATAATCTTGCATTTATTTTTAGTAGGCAATTTGTTGCGCTCTAATTCATTAATGAAGCAATTTTCTATGATTGGTAAATTCGCATAGTTGAGTTTAGTGTATAAAACCTAAAATAATGGAAAAAGAAGAACAATTAAACTATACTCATCCATTAAAATCCCTCAATAACTTAAACAATTTTTTTTTTCTTTTAATATCAAACCAAATACATATGATTTGC
Source organism: Baylisascaris schroederi (assembly GCA_006503575.1). Taxonomy (NCBI): domain Eukaryota; kingdom Metazoa; phylum Nematoda; class Chromadorea; order Rhabditida; family Ascarididae; genus Baylisascaris; species Baylisascaris schroederi. The sequence continues at coordinate 1,093,242 of QEWY01004125.1, read as the reverse complement.
GAAGAATCTTTTTTTTTTTTTTTTTTTAATATATTGCAACAAAAAAAAAACGGAAACTCGTTCCATTTTGTAGGTTGATCGCCAATACTTTAGGTGGAATCCTCTACAGGTGACAATAAGACTTAAGATGTCAAAGAAAACAAAACAATATTAAGCGGATGCAATATTTTTAAGAGTGCAAAAAATTAAAAATGTTTTCGTTCTACAAAAGCGTTTTTTCTTCGAACGATACAGAGAAACACATGAGGCAATTGGTACGAACAACGTTCTCAATCACTTCAAACGCACAAATTGAGTGATAATGTTTCTACGCACTGTGTCTATGCAAGTTCAAATTATCCAATTAGCTGAATAAACATGAAATCATGAGCCAACCAGATAGAACTGCTCCAAATTTTTTCTCTATGATAAAAAAGTGGCGCAAAATGCACAAAAATCCAACAACAAGATATTTCAGAGATAATGCTTCAATTAAACGAAAGATTAAATAATGGAATTTTAGTTTATTTAATATTCAAATCAGCACAACAGCAACATGAAGTGTAGTTTTCTGACGATTGCATTCTACAGTAAAAGAGCATCAATAAAAGAAAGACGCAATAATAGCTTTCAAATGTGATGCATTCGAGATACCCCAATTGTGACGCCATATATAACAGCAGCCATAACAATCATTTAGTGAGTGCAGTGCATTCTTGATTTATGCAATGAATCAATGAGTAAGTCTAATCGACAAGCATCATATGCTGCATCTCCCTCATACAGAGAACTTAACGTTGTGAAATCGATCTAAGCAATTGCTCCTCCAAGCTTCAACTTAAGGTCCGACTCTGGGCTGAGCATGAACCTGACGTCTGGTTCTAGAGTACGGACGCATATAAAGAATTCGCTGCCTTCAGATTTGCTACGACTACCGATGAAAAAAGTAAAACAAAAAAGAAAACAAGTACAAAGTAACCGCGTAACGCATTTTGCAACAAACTTCCAGAAAGTGCACCTCACAAACACTTCTACTGTAACACCAATTATTGGAAAAGTATTCATACGGGAAAGAGACGCAAAATGGTGTTGTGGAGTGGTCACTTATCAGTGACCGGATCTCACTTTCATATGACCACTGATAAGAATGTCTAAAGAACGACAACATAATCGAGAAACGATGGAGGAAAGCGAATGGTATGAGACTGATCTTTGCAAAGCTCTGTTCTGCGCTAATCCAAAAAATTTGGCTTCCGTTTTTGAAGTAGCACTTCCCGAAAGGAAAACAAAGACCAAGCGAAATGGAAGCAATGAATATGTAACAGCCTACCATGAATAAGCATTTGGTTATAGAGGATTTCCCAGTGGTTCAAAAATATCCACTCGTGAAAATAACGAAACTGGAAAAATAAGTAATATGCGAAAGATAATCTTATAGTGATCAACGATAAACAAGATGAGTGAGAACTTAAAATAAGAACCGAATATCGGGCAAGCGAACTACGCTGTACCAGTTGGTGATTTATAATCCTCACGAAACGTGCAACTCATTTCTTGCTACAAATAAGCTGCTTTTCACTACGTTACCGCTACAGCTTAATTTCAGCGCTATAGATTCGCTGATCAACGACTATCGCCATACTGTGGGTTCATCCGTATATGCTCGGGTAATGTTGCCAAACCTAGTACTTCAATGCATACTGTGGAAGAAAAAAGAGTTACTGAGCTATGCTTTACATACAAAGTAAACGTGCAACATAGATGGCTATATATTCCAGAATTTCCACTGAAAGAAAAACCCTTTGAATAAACTTAACGCTGCCAAGTTGGAAAACAAGAACTCTGTTATTATACGAGGCTAGATTAGGAATGAGCTTTCAAGAGCTTTCATTATGTGTTGTTTAACTTAAAACATCCATGAAATTGAAAAAAGAAAGCTTCGGCCTGCAGCACTCAACACTTATTATTGGGCGCCGTTGTTTTTTGCTGGATCAAGCTGGTTACAATCTAAGCTAGGTATGTGCCAACTTACTGAATGCAAATGCACTGGCAAAATAAAGTCATCGATGAAACAATGAAGAGTGATTAACAATGGCAACGCTACCGGAAGTATCTGTGTCCAGCCGATAGTTAAGAGTGCAAGCGAACAAACGTGGTGGCGCTTATGTGTATGAAGTTGCAGGTTGACAAAACGCTAGCCGAGCAACAAGCGAAAAACTTATTTGTGTGTGTGATCACACTTACCCATCGCTGATGCACAGCGTCGTCGTGGTCTTGCTGCTGCGTCGGGGACTCTGCGTGCTGCACACAATGACGATCGGTGGCCTTCGGCGTTCCGCCACGCCTCCTATGAGAGTCAATCGATACGCACGTTGTTGGGCGATGAGTGCGTGCCTCTACTGGCTGGGGCTTTCGTCTGCGCGTTTGTGCGATGGATGCTGTGTATGGCCAATGAGCTGAAAGCGAAGCTGCTTGGCTGGCGCACACAATGGCCCAGCTGCCCTCACGATAATCCAATTGTGAGCAACGAAAGCAGCTCACCGCCAGCGTGTCGTATCACAATAATAGGTTAACGTACGTGCACAATATAGGTCGATTATGCTACACATACGCATACTTCCCGTGAATTCACGCTGTTATATATATATATATATATATATATATATATATATATATATATATATATATATATGTATATATATATGCGGGTGTTGTGGGTACAATAGTTAATTAAACATAATGTTCAATCGATCAAGCATAGTTTAAGGTAATGGCTAATGCACCGAAATCTGTAGATCTAATAACATACCGAAGAAATCCATCCGACATGCGCTGACTCTGCCAAGTTGCTATTTCAATGAGATGGGGTCCTTATTTGACGATACGAAGCTACCTTCACTAACCCTCGCAACGGTGTTGAATCGGTCGACATGGCAGCACTGATTGGCAGCCACGTTACCAGATTTGAGATTTATGAGATCCTTATTTTGGTTGTAGTCAAGGAAAAAGTTTTTAAAAGGATTTCTCACACAATGGACAAAGTGAAGAAGTTTGCCTCTGCAGCATTTACCCATATTGGTACTAAGCAGAATTATTGTGTTACTCTTCATCACAATGGCGGGTACGGATTCCAAAATTGTTGCAATTTCGATGAAATACATTCGACCATCTAAAAAATACTAAACATAACCATATCAGTACTACATACCTACTTTTGGCTCATCCTGCATAATATATACATGTATAGTTGACCCTTGAAGAATGCAACGATTAGCATCTCCAACCCGTCGGCGCACAACTTCCGACCACCCAAAAACAAGCATGCGCAATTTGTTATGGAAGTGGCTGCTAGCATTTAAACGTCTCTAATCCACCCGCTACTATGGAACAATCAGCAGCTCTCTTCGCTCTTGACAATCACGAACAAGAGCGACCCCCATCAAAACAACTGATGCTTCATCGAGTCCGTCATCAAAGTTGTTCAACGAAAATTACATTTGTCGACAGCAGAAGTCGACCGCCTCTGAAAATTTATAGCTTTTCTTTGAACTGCGCAGAAAGCGTAACACATATCGCATAGGAACAGATCTGTAGTCAAGGTGAACAGAAGCTTCCCCCTCCCCCCAGCTCCTCCGCACCCAAAAAATTGCACTCAAACCAGTACACCTAGTCCTTCGATACAAAACGATCTAAGCCCTCTCAATACGGCTTGAACCCAGAAGTCTGTATTCGTGCGGAATTTCTTTAGCTTTCTAAGAAGCCTCAACATGGTCTTAGGGGATCCACATAGTTCTGTGAGGAATCTCACATATTGGCAGGAAATTTCTTTAACCTTATGATCAGTATCGCATTAATTTTTGCAGACCTTTTGGCTTACATAGCTGAAAGGCAAACATACCTTGGCATATTCTGGCTATTATCCACGGGCAATTAAAGTAGCTCAAACTCTGGCAAATCTTTTAAATCAATTGATTCCCACTGTGCGCATAAAATGGTATGCTTCGGCTTTAGGGAGGGGTGGAGGGGAGGGGGAGGAGGGGATAGGAGAAGCACAGGCTTTCTAAGATCAGAAACCGTCGTTCTCCCGGAAATCTTACCAAACAGAAGATTTCCCATGGTTCAGTGAACCTTCCACGAAGTTATCCCCTCCACTAAAGAATACCCAAAAACTTCTGCGATGACCTTATCTTCATCACAGCAGTTTCTCCATTCTTCTAAAAAACTAGGCTCGCATAAAAAGATTTCGAAATTCCCATAACCAAGTCAGTACCTTTATACGGTGCTTATCATCTCCATCAGTTGAAGTGTTCTACCTTCTTTTAATAGTATATGCAAAATTTCTGCAAAGCTAGGCTCTATATATATCCTAGCAGCGTTCTTGTCTTTTAAAGAAGCTGGTTTCTTAATAAAGCATGTTTCCATCTTATTTTCAAATGCAGCAGAATGAACGTAAAGAAATTTTGCACTATGGAATTTGAGCGAATAAAACAAGCCTATAAGCAAAGGGGAACGTGCCATCTGAGTGATAGCCGATTTCCGGCGTCGACTCCAAGGGCCGACTCCGGAGTCGGATATTTTGCTGATCCCCCTATAAGAAGTTGGAATCAAGGAGCTTACTATCGTTCATAAAGGAATAAAAACTAATCAATCCAAACAACAACTTTATTCGTTTCAGAAACTTCGTGAAAATAGAACGAAATGCATCTTTAAAAACTATTCGGTAGTACTAGTTAATACAGGCTTTCTGGTGGTTAGTAGCACACCTAATGAAAGTATGAGATGGTTACTAGATATAGCTACTCCTACTGGATAGTAGTATAACTTTGGGAGATAGTCATATTCTGGTAAGGTTCGCATCATTACTAAGATACCATTAAATACGAGGACAGACATAAAAGCGAAAAAAGTAGAGGAAATTTCAACTCTCTTTTCCAAAAATTTGTCCAATTTTTTTTTCTTTTTGCTGCAAAAATATATGTTGAAGAAATCGTCAACACTCTGCACCAAAGGATAACAACGATAAAAAACTTTAAAAGAAGATAAAAATTTCTGCATAGGGCAGGTCAACATGAAAGTGTACAATGGTAATGATAGCAATATAATCACCGTAGTGTGTAAACAACATTCTACGATATAAACGTCTAATAAACGGCTCTCTTCCATTCCTTTAAATTTTCGTCTGCGTTCGGTGAATATTTTTGCTAACAACTGATATGATGAAAATTATAACACTTCCGAAATGCCATCGGATGTGCGAATGGGCGTGCTAACTTCTTGTTGTTTTCGCTTTTGAGAGGTGACATGACTTGACATCGATGTTACATACCCGAATTTGCCTCTTGTTGTGCTGCTGTCGAATGCAAAACGATGTTTGCAGAAAGCATTCAAATGTTGTCCTATTTTTTTTAGTCATCGTGGCTGCATAAATTGCGCTACGAGTTGCGAGATATTATTGAGAAAAATAAAGCTGACAAGCAGCAGCTACACTCATCTTCAGCAATCTCTGAGCGCAGCCTTATTTACGCCTCTTGAATTCTGTCCTCTTCATTCTAAGATTACTATCCATCCATATAGGGAAATTTTAGGACGTAATACATATCTAATGCAACTAATAATTTTGCAATTCCGGTCATTCCGCCTTAGGTCCAACGTCGAGTTTACGGATTCCGGTAAAACCTAGCTCTATTTGGTCTCGAAACCACTTATTCGTCCGCTTCCGAAAAGATCATAAGATTCTGACGAGGAATAGAGCAAATTTTCCAATATAATGACCACCAAATCATTTCTGCATCCCTTCATGAAACCGAAGAACCTTGAAAAATTTGAAACTTCACAGAGAATTCAGTCGGGAAACCTTAACTTTCATCAATATAAAATGGGCGCTGGGGAGGGATGGGAGATATAGAAGTCAATTTATTGTATGAAGAAGGGTTTCGATTGGTCTAATTCGGCATTCTGACCTGTGGATTCACTTGTCGCATATATCAAGAATAAAATCCCTTCTGATATTACCTTACCAACAGCAATTATTATGGTGAGGCCCCAAAACCAAAAATAGAAAGGAGTCGCTTCAGAGTCGACTCTTGCTTCGGAAAGAGAGAGATGACAGAGACAGAGAGTCGACCTCTCCCTTTCATGGTTCAGAGCGGGCAACTGTGGACTCCTTCTATGAGAAGTCAAAGCCACAGACCGGAGTCTCGACTTGACTTCAAGTGATTTCAGAGTCGGGTTCTCCTCATTTCGCCCTAGCCGTCCAACTGACAACAATATTAAAAACCTGCCCATTTGCTCAAGCCAACATGACTTCATCTGCAGCATAAGTGGCCATAACAATCTTCGTCGGTGGTCATTAATTGCAGTACAACGTTGGACAACATTTCCAAAACTGTATACTCGCTCTGCCACTATATGTCGATGCTTTCAAAAGGAAAGACAACAACGAAGAAAAACCTGTTAATTCCATGAACGTAAAGTAATTCCATAAGGTACGCATACAAATAGCTTTGCAAAGACTATCAATACTTCCACCTACAGTATTTGAAAGGGCTCACCTTCGGTAGGCATCTACAGACTTCCAAACCTATAACTGCAAGAAGAATCTCCTTGAAAGTAATCAGAAAAAAAAAAGAAGCAGACGAGCACAGCTGCCGCATCGTCTCAAAAATTCACATACTGCAGCAGCACCACGACCCGACCATACTCCAACAGTGACTCGCCAACACTGAATGTGCACACACCTTTTAGTGGACGTGCGCAGGCGGGAGGGCAAAATGCAACAAGTTGCGATCGTTTTTCTTTATGAATAATCGCGCAGTAAGCACGCTTCTGATGTGACTGTCTCTGATCTGGTTGATCTGTATTGCTTTCTTTCAAAAAATAAATTTCTGAGCGCAGAGGAGACGTTTTTGAGAGTACATAGGCGGGATGGGGTGGGGCAAAGCGAGGGTGAGGGAAGGACGAGAGGGAAGGGAGCTGCGTCGATTCAAACGAACTAAAATAAATAGCACTTTTCCTAATGATAGAATAACTTTGCATCATTTCATAATATTAGCTTTTAAACGGTCGGTCTTCTCGCGATGTGTTTTGAAATATTTTGCTTTTCTTGAGTCCATTTTCTCAGCTAGATGCGTCTTTTCTAGGCGTCATCCGTTTACCTAATACTCCTCTGTAAAAGCACTACATTGCACGACTAAAAAAGCCTATTTATGAGCGTCCTAGAGGCTGAAAAACGCCTACGGGAGAACTTTGAAAATGGCTTGCATCGTACAAAAGCCTATTATGTTGAACTCGATATGAAAGTAAGTGATGTCCCATTGATTTGCTCGGACACTTCTGATGCCGTATATTCCTCCAAACCGCCCAGAATGGAAATTGTATGCTTTGGAAATGCAAACTTAATCTGAAAGCATATAAATTTAGAACATTTGTGCTCGGATTATATTGCTGCAGCACCTTTGTTAACTACCTATAATGGCATATTGCTTAAACGTGTTGTACTTATTTTTTCGACGGCTCGGCAAAACTTTTGTGTCGTTATGCAGCTAAGTGAAAAGTGAATTAGCTAATAGCCATCGAGGATGAGTTCAACGGTAGTATGGCATCGGACTGAGTGTAAAATACTGGAATAAACGTTGGTCTGCTTTTACTGCAAAGTAAAGTACAATATCGATGGTGATAAAAGCACTGCAATAGAAGGTTGCCTAACCAACAACAACAATGCAGTATAAACCGACCCACTGAAGGTAGTAACATTCACAACGATGCTCCATCGTGCAATATTACAGTGATTAAAGTGCTTTGTTATCGAGCGATTTTCTCACTTCTGTTGACAATATGTATGAGAGAGTTTAACGCAGAACAAACATGGCGTATCTATTGAACGAGAATTAAGTGGGAACTAGTATGTGGCGCTTCGATGAGAAAAAACAAGGAAGTATGTGCAACTTTTTTAAGCTTCACCTTAATCTCCTCTGACAGATTTCAGAAAACGTCTTTGATGCCTTCATTTTAGCGATTGCAAACTATGCCGAACTGCTGGAACACACCTATATCGCTTTAGGGAGAACTTCTCGATCAGTGATTCACAAGGTGAAAAACATCTGCACACTGTTCACTGGTCTACGATTATCTCTCTCAACCGAAAGAATAGGAAAGCTGTCGAGGACGTAGGTCTTTATTTAAGTTAAGGAGTAAGAATTTCGTGCATTTGTGATATAGTTGGTACGCCACCACTATAAACCACATTTTCAGGCTGTGTTACTCTCCTAGGAACCCTTCTAGTGGGGTGGCATGCAAGAGTACAGAAATTCACTGTTGCTCGTTTAGTTAGCGTTCCCCTTGACGTACAGGACTTTACCGGGTGGCATAGACTGATTCGGCAAGGACTGTACCACTTAAGAGGCTCCTCTATCTGCTCCTGTCTTGCCTCGGTCATGCGAGGTGCAGTCCTTGTAACACTTGCGAAATGACGCAGAAAATTTCTTTGTGATGATCGATCTCCTGCTATCGTATAAATTCTTCGAATCCCCTCTTCATCCCATCTACTTCCAGAAATGTTCGCAATTCTGTCCGGTGTTGATCCTTTCTGGGAGTGTGCTCGTGCCTCATAAGTGCGTCTTCCACTTTCACTCTCCGTCTTACCGGAAGAGGACTGAATGACTGAATCGAGCGAAAGTGTCCGTTTGAAACAGCACGATGTATGTGGGCGTTTACTCGATTCTATTGAACATCCGACTGGATACACCCCTATAAATGAATCGTTATACTTAGCGTTTTTAACACCAAATTCATTTCAACGGGAGACAGAGACGATACGGTCATAGGAGAACGGTAGCAGTATTCGTGTAACTCATGAAATACTGATGCAGCCGCATGAGATAAAAGAGCAGCAAAGGTTTGCTCTTATAGCTATCATGATGTGACTAATTTTATTGGAATCATTCCACATTGTACATCGTGCATGCCGTACGAGTGGATAGAGACAGACACAGACGCACACCCGCAACACACGCCAACATATGCACATACGAACATATAAGCGTTCGCGCATACATACGTGTACAGGTATATATACACATACACATACGCGTACATGCACGCACACAGACACAGACCAGTATACGTGCACCTATACACAGGACGTACACACATGTAGAGACGCATGTGTGCACGCAGAAACACATCTACTCTTCTTTTCCAAATGGGATGCTCGAAAACGCTTTCTCATCGCTGTTGAAACTAGTTGAGGCCAAAATACTTGACAGCATTCCCACAGGTAAGATGAATACATTAGGATTTCCTTCTTTCGACCCTGCTATACAATGAAACTTTTTTTCAAATAAGGCACAACGTAATTCATTTTGTCAAATAAAACGGCGAACGACAAGAAAAAACTGAAAAGCAATAAACGCCATTTTATGAATGTTGTTGTTTGTTTTCGTACAAATAAAATCTGAGGTTAGTCTAACGATGAAAAATTGATTTAAAGAAAGAAGCTTACGACGCCGACGTTCGGCTATATTAGAAATACAACGCAAGCAATAATTTATTGCTCTAAGAATTCGACTTGCGCAATAATGCAATATATAGAGCGTTATCTGAATGAACGTTATAATAGATAGGCCAAGAAAGAAACCGAATTGGCCACCGATTTGCGACATAAAACCAGGTACAGAGGTTGTGTACACTTCTTTAATGTGTTCGTACTGAAAAAAATATGAAATTATGTTTGCTTGTGAGGAAAGACAATTGTGAATTGTCCACTATAAGAGCAACGATGTTATCAATACGATTCGTGGAATCACTGTACAACTCATAAAGAATCACGTTAAAAGACTAAAACACGAAGCACATCAATCCCCATCGTTCATCACCTTTACCAATCTAGAGGTTACCTTAGAAAATTAACGGCAAAATTAACGACTACAAAAGGGATGAAATTACAACCTATAAGGACAACTTATGATTTAATATGAATTTTTCGTTGTATTTTATGATGCAAACTAAGTCTCATATTTATTGCTTCGATATAGCGTAACGGAAACGAAAATATTAGCAAATACTTTAGCATTTCTAGCAGTTGCCTAAATCTGTGGACATAATTTTCATAAATGACTAACTACTGAATGTCAAGCGATTATATAAGAAAATTTAATATAATCGAATAAAGAAATAAATGATATTCTCTTTAGAAAAGAATAAAAGCTTAAACAAGCATACTTGTAATTCGTTGTAGGATGCTTCGAAATTGAAAACATAATCTTTGAATGGTTGTAACGTTCGAGTTTGTTGCAAAGAGATCGTATAATCCCAACGCTTACAACCAGGTGTACACTACAAATTTTATGCGTATTAATTTATGCTCAACTGAAACATTGTGCTAACATTAAAAAAAAAAAAAAACTTTCTTCAGTCTAAATATCGTTTCTATCTTAAAAACAACTTGTTACGAACTTAGAGTTCGGAGACTTTATTCCTCGTATGAAAATGATAATAATTAACGTGTTGCTTTAAGAGGATATGAAATATGCTACCTAGATCGATGTTGACTTCAAAATGGCAACACTGTAGGTATTGCAAAATTTTTGCTTTTATTTATGGCAATAAAATTTTACAACAGCAAAATTCTTTCGAATGAAATCTTTTTAGTAATCTATCTACTCAAAATTCTAAAAAAAAAAAAACATTAGAAAAAAAAATTTTTTATAGAGTCTAGCAAAAAAATCTCGATCTATAATTATAACTCCAACGTCTCTAATTAGAACATTTATTTTGAAAAGTGCCTATCGAAATATTAAAACTTCTTGCCAATCAGTATTCTTATTGAAAATAAAAACAAGTGAACTAAATCGTGTCAAGCAAACATAACAGAAGTCTTTTAACATAATCCTCCCCCTCCCCTTCCCAAACGTAGTGAATTCGCACAAATTTTGTTATAATCATTACGAAAGCTAGAAAGAAGTTCATGCTGAAAATTGTTGTAAATGCATTGTTAAAATATTTCTCTTTTTGCCATTATAACACTTTAAAAGTCCATTTGCATGTCCAATAGGAACTGACCACTTCGCTGACAACATCTTCAAACCAAGCCAACTGTATAGCGTTATAATAATCACTAGCAATTTTTAATGGTGGACATGCCTGAAAATAAAATATAACTCTTTTGATGAATCTATTAATTTTCGCTTCAAAGAGTTTAAACAATATTATTTTCATAATGATCAATTTTCAGCAAACGAAGAAATTTTCATTTCGAAATCTTTAGAATTCATTTTTGGCATAACACATAAATATGTAAATCACAACGAATGTCTAGTGAAATTTGTAAAAAAATTCAAAATAAACATTGCAATCGTGTAATTTAGTCAATTCATAAAAATTATTTAAAAGCATTTAATGATGTCTCCAGCAATAATGTGGTTTTGTTAGTAGCAGTAAAGATCTACACCTTTGTTAACAATCAGATGGCAACAGATAAGACAACTGTTTAAATGACTCAAAAATATTTTCCGTGAGCTAAAAGATTTCCCATCCTCTATAATAAGTTCGCTTTCTTAGCAATTGTCCGCTGCGAGTGGAGTGGAAACGCATCAGAAAACATAAAGCAGCCGAAAATCAGCTAAAAGAAAATCTCAGAGGTTTCGCCCTCTAAAAAAGCGGATTGCTGCGCAAGATTGGGTTGAGTTTCTGAGAGAGGCACGTACCTCGCTAACTTCGGTCTTGATGCATCGTTACAGGCGTTGCTAGTCATAAAAGTTAGGTAAACCTAAATTCACTATGGTGGGAAATGTCCATGTTTACTTCGTAGGTGAATGATGAGTTCACCTTCTCTTGTAAGGTAAATAGGTAACCTGGACTTCCTGGGGAATTGTTATATTCAAATACGGAAATGTGCAGTTGTATGGACGTACAATATTTGACAGCAGCCATCTTCTGATGAAACAAGTCGCATCCTTTCCAGATATCTGCAATTGCTCACATTTAACGAACTCAGCTATACTTGAACGAAATTTTGCTTTACTATATTCTTGAACATGCCATTTAAAACAAAACATTCGCTAATTGTGGTACAAACTCTTGCAACTACGAAATAATAAGTAAATAGAGCACATTATTTTCTATTGTTACAATACCGTATGACTCCGAATAAGACCCCTGCGGCAGAAACAATTTGACGCATAAACCCAGCTTTTCACTCTAAGTAATAAAAATAGCGCATTTCGAACGGTCTTATTACTTATTGAAAAAAAAAAACAAACAGTGCAGCTCTTTGAGCTTAATTAAACTGACTATCACTTCCACCAGAGTACGAACATTACGACAACTTATTTCTCGGCTTGACAAGTGGAGTTAATTGATATAAAATCTCTTCTCTCTCTTCTATGCTTTTTTTTCAGTGCCATTTTCCTTTTCGTGTAGGAATTGTTAGCCGCAAAGCTTCTATTTGCGATCATATAATACACTGAAGACAAATCCCTATATTCTTTGCCTCAGGCCAACATCACTACACTACATGGAAAAGAAGGGCCGACTCGTCAGTGACAGCTTTCTAATTCCAGTGCGAAAATCAAAACCATCCAGCAAAAAAAAGTCCTAAATATACGATTAGGTCGACAGCCAGTCTAAAAAAATAAAACCGCTTCAGTTTATAGAAAGAAAAGTACGGCAGTAAAAGTTTTCAGACCTTTTCGGTGCAAACGTCTGGATGCTGCAATAACTCGATGAATCTGGCTGTGAATCGCATTCTATTCCATTCATTTTGATATAAATAAAAACGAGGAAAGTCTACCACGTGATCGTAATTATCAGTCACATAAACGATCATTTGTGGCTGCAAGAAAAACTTCGCAAAGCATCAAATTGAACGAAGCATTTTACAGCAAAATGAGCTAGTAGCTATTGATAATAGTAAAACCGTAAAAACGATTCACTAAATGCTCCCAACAATATAAAATTTTTCGCACATTTGAGACCCGTAATCTTGATCCTCAGTCGAAAATGTCGCTCTTGTATTTTCTAGATCACAGCTCCGAAAAACGACTGAAATTTTTCCTTTTCCAAATGAATTCCACCCATTTCCTGTCATGCCCGAAAATGCAGTATGGTTTGCCTCGTTGACTGTTAAGAACTGTTTCTTATGAATAAAATTTCTGAAATGTTTTGCCACTAGAAAAACAAGTATCATATTACTACAATATTCACAATTTCACTACCTACGAGTGGAGAGCAATAGAAATTTGCAACCTACTTGAACGTAATCGTACTGATGTGAAGTAACGCTCACAAGTGATTTCATAAGGACTATAAGTCGCCCGATGTCGTCAGCTTCTGTCTGAAGAAGCAATCAATTTCATCATTTATTCCTTTCTTTTATTCAATCACTAAGTAAGAAGGAAATACTAAGGTGCCTTAGTGCAGAGATGCTGTGATTTACGAAGGTAAAAGTAATGGACACTCGCCTCGATCAGTCAGGCAGCACCCCTGATCTTTGGGCTATGCAAGTTCCTTCCAACCAACATAAAATCACCTCGGTTCCGAATGGAGGACGAAGTAGCATTCCTAAAAAGGTCCCTTATGTGATCCACAATTGTGATCTCATGTTTCAATTCTGATTCCAAATTTCAATTCCGGCCCCAAATTTTGTTTCCCGCTCCAGATTTCCGAAGAAATGCATAAAACTATGCGAACGATGTACAAACCTGATTGACTCCTCTTCTTGTTTCATAACAAATACCTCTACGCATAACAACTCTTTTCTGAAATATTTTATTGCAACAGTCGCACGTTCGCCCACCTAGTTCGCATTTATAGAAGAGATCTCTACACGAATAGCCATATTTATTCTGTAATTTTCAAAAAATTTAAATAACCGCTTCATATGTTCGTTAAGTCACAGACTAACCACTTAAGTGACACATCACTACAGCAGTGGGAATATCTCAGGAGCGGAATTAACTATCATCCTATTATCGACTCTCTACCATCGACGAAATATTTCAAATGCATTGCAAATGCTTAGTTAGGGATAAACGGATCGTTTAAACTCGGATAGCTGATCTCCAGAAAATTGAGAAGTCGAGTAGCTCAGCTGAAACCAACGAAAGATTGCAGTTTCAATTTGCGTCTCGCTTCATTCAGGATTTACGCTTTCCCCAACAAATTTTGTGCTTTATCTCACTTGGCGCAGTTTAACGATGAGAGGCAGAATTGTTTAGGTACTCATGAGGACGACAGCTGTTTCGATAGGGTTTTTAAGATAGCCAGTAAAAACACAGGCGGTGAAATTTCATTGTCCATATAAGGTCTAAAAAGTTGCAAGTTTCCCTTAAAGCTACAAAATTTTAATCCTCTATAACCGTGAAGCTTTTACGTTTCACTCCTATCTAAAGACAATATTGTAGATAAAACACTAAAGTGCAAGCAAAAACTTTCTACATTGCAACAATTCACCTATACAAATACAAAAAAAAGTGTTTCAAAATATATGTTAATGATAAATACTGAAATTAAACTCACATGAATGATACTGAAAAATTGTTCATAGGTATATCCTTTCGACCATTTGTGATAAAATTCATTAAGTTTACTAAGGTAAGATTCATTGAATGTTTGCAGGGCATTCATATTCTCAAAACCTGTACCACCAATCCAAAAACGCAATAGATCAATACACTCTTCGTCAGTAATTTCAGGTATAGATGTCCTCATATCGGAAAACAGTGGCGATAAATTAAACGCATCGGCAATCTTAGGGCAAATTGTGATCGCCGGAAATTCCAAGGATTGCGTCTGAAGATTTTCGAACGTTTCAATCATAATTTTTGAATATTTGATATTTTATTGATAATCGAAATGTCACTAATCGCGATGAGTATTTCATGAGCAGTTGTTTAACGTAACTAGTTTCATGATGCTTGAGTGACTATATTTGCAGCCGACTATCCTAGCTTTCGAAAATCCATACTTTTAGCCAAAATTTAACGAAATTTAAGCGAATTTTATCGCATAACGTCTCAAACTTCCTACTTGCTTCTATAGCATAGAATTTTCTAGTGAAACTAAACATACGATACTTTACAAAAATTGCTTCAATCAACTCCCGTCCTTCATATGGGTAGCAACCATTTTACCTAAACAAAGTCATCGCATTAAAATTTAAACCTAACATAGCAAACGCTTTATAAGGATAATATAATTTTTGCTGAGCAATAAATAACACATGCTGCAAGCAAAATTTTCCATAAAAATTTCACGTTACATTGAGAGTCGTTGTTTCTGTAATATATATCCACCTATTGCTAACACATTCCGAAATGCATTCTCACAAATTCGTCACTAAGCTTTGTATGGTCCAATCAACAGTTTTCTAAAAAATGGTTTGCTTATATTTTCAACTTAATACTCCATTGTATTTGAAATGCCTCCAAAGGCGGTAACCATGAAATCAATATCCGTGAAAGCAAAGGTACAACAACAACACAGAGATTAACCAAACGAATAGTTGTAGAGGTTGCTGTAGGTCCGTGAATATATTCGAGTATAACAAGCACCGTTGTGGTCGTACCACAAGTTATGCATGCCAGAATTATAAACCACCAGAATATCCTCATTCTTGGAGTTTTCGAAAAGAGTGCCTAAAAGCAGTTTACACCTTTCTGATTTCTTTCGAACGTGCGCACACAATCATATCACCTAGTAGAATGCTTCTCAACAAATATCAACTTTTGGCTTGAATTATTTGTTAATCATTCAGAAAAGAAACTCGAACAGTGAGTTAAAAAGACGCTTTGTGCATAGGAGAGGTCAGAAAGGTGGTCATTACGCCATACCTGACTAAGTCCGTGTAGTTCATTTGTCCATGGTGGTGGGTTATTGCCACCAAGATCGCAAGCCGAATCTATCACCGCTGACAAAATTAATCGAGGCTTTTTGTTCTCGACCATCTCAGATGTACCATTTACTATAGCACAACCAACTGGTTTCGACGGCGCTTGACCTGAAAGAAAACATATAATCTCGACCTTATTCAATAATCAGTTTCAAAATTAAGCTGAAACTTGAAACAACTGCATGTATTGGGGAAGGAGGGAAAGTGGAAGAGGATGCCATAAATCGTTCGAAAATGTCACCTTTTCGGGGGAGAAATACCTACAACAATGCGGTTAGTTGAGAGGGAACAAAGTTCTTTTTATAGCCAGAACAGAAATAGACTATGAAGCAAATAAAGGCAGTGTCAGGGGAGAAAATATTAAATCACTTTTTTGATGTTTGCACGAACGTAGAAAAATTTTTCTATATACATGTATGCATGGAGCTCGCTCTATACGGCAGATTAAACCCCAAAATGCACAGCACATAATCACTTCTAACAGTAAAAATATCATATACCGTAATGAAAACGTCAGTGCCCCATAGGCTCTTAAGTTAAATTTTGACGAACACCTTCGAGGAGTTCTGTATAGATGAAGGCATAAGATGAGGATTTCCACTAATCTAAGATCACCGCCCATTAATGACATAGCAACGATAAGATCTCGAACAAGCAAATCAATGGAACCCATTCATGAGTCATGAGAACGAACTCGAAAACACTCAAAGTTCGAAAGTGAGCTCAACTTATGGTCACACTTAAATCACTTCTAACTTATGCACAAAGTATGAGCACTTCTGAATGCCCTTCAAACTCGAGCATTTAAAATGCTCTTAGCAGTGGCGAAAAGACTGCGCATCGTGCTATACCTTTGCATACCTGCTGGAATTTTATGTGATATGCCAAGCAGCTACAGGCGTACCCAAAAACAATGCACTAATGCCTAATAGTGCGCTGTGGTAGACCGCTGCAAAATTCAACAACATTCTTCATAGCGCAATGAAAACATATATGGAATTGCTTCAAGCTCAAACACCTCAAGATTGCATCGTAAAGAAGTTCATCTAATAGGAATATTTTGCGAGAATGAATTAAAGCATGAACTAAACGCCGTGCATTTAAAGCAAAGGCTTCTGAAGATGAAGACATCAGAAAGAAAGGGAACTTCCTGGCAGAAATCTTTCATTGCAGTAACGCATATTGCCCATTCATCACCAAATGCAATATAAACATCGTTGAGAAATAAATAAAACACTCAAATTTTAAATTCAAAATAACAAAAGTGATAAATAGAGATATATATGAGGCAAAGCTAATGGCTAAAATTCACAGCCGTATGGCCTCTTTTCGTTTAACTGGTTATAAATGGCATCCAACTGATGTGTGATATTCTATAAAGATGGCAATATCGAATTTCCTAATTCCCATGCAGAGCAGTAGGCGGACGTAGTAAAAGTATATATTTCCTCGGCGAATTTCGGGACGCCACTAGGTAAACATACAACGATATGCCACTGAATTCAGCAGAACGAACGAACGAACAGGAAAATAAAATAAAAAATATCGTGCACAGTGAATATCGTGCATAATATGCTCCAATTCACCCACATACACTTCTGAAGACTACAGCAAATTTGCTATCGTTATTCCCACATAAACAACACTAATGACCACCCACAAGTGCATTTTGTCAATATTGTCAAAAGATACAGCAACGTATTGGTTCGAACAAACAATTTTTAGGTCAAAGGTCAACAACGACTCGGTTCAGCGCCACGGCAAACGTTGTAGGCGGTTGTTGGTTTTTGCTCACTAAACAAACATCTAACGAACAGTTTACCTATGCGATCCATTGTAATGATATTATATATATATATATATATATATATATAATTGTCGCTTTTATAAATTTCACATCTCCGGGCCCCTTACTTTAGGGGTACTTTTGTTCAGCTTCGGCGTTTTCATTGCTATGCTTGGGCATGAATTATTTAGCCAAGACGGCGATACAAACAGATCCCGTTACGCAGAATTCATGGCCATAATTGAACGCTTCGGAACATTGCATAAACATCAGTCCAAAAATTTACTTTTTAGGAGATATTAAGTTGGGATTTTCGTCTCGAATGCTGAAAATTCTTATGGTAAGGGTCATTGACCAAAAAATAGCAGTTATTTCTAAAAGGTTTTGTTCCAGCTGAACATGAGATGACAACTTTTTTTTCGCCAAAATGATGCTATTTTTTTTTAGAATTTTTGAAAACTCCGCTTCAAAAAAATTTTTTTTCATTCGCGCACGCATTATACGTTCTAGAAAACGTGGACATAAGGGATAGAATGACGGCGCTAGCCAAACAAGTGTAGTCGTTCACAACCCTTCTGTGTAGCTGGCAGTGACTTCTGAAGACTTTTCAGAGGGAATGCTTAATCTATTCGACGTTGGAAGCCTAAATTTTTTCTATTTCGACTATTTGCTCAATGAGGCAATCTATCTAATAGTGAACATTTTGGCAACAGTTTTAGAGATGAATCCTCGAAAAAAGTTTTCGATAAATTTGTCAAAGGTGAGCGAAAAATGAGTATAGTATCAATTAACGTGGCTCGCTATCAAGGCAATTCGATACGCTGTACCGCAATCGAAAATTCTCATGTGAGCGTTGTGCATAAAATACACACCTTATGCATTTACGTCGACATAACCGGTCACACATTTACAACTTTTTTCCAGCACGATATTTTATTCAATGATATGATTACAATGTTTAGGGGGATATTTTTGTAACTTCCTGAATAAATAGTCAACGTCTCTTATTGTTCCATTTGTGAACGTTTTATCGAAACGAATCTAATACTTAAGAGAGCTTTTCCGTTCAAACAAGTCACACTTCAAAAGAAGCCTTCTACTTAATGCAGAAGATTATAAAATATTTTACCTTTTGTCAAACGTTTTCAGTCGAGCGAGTTGATGGAGGGGTGCCATTTCTTCATGAAAAGGATGAAAATTTTTGTCTTTACGACAAAATACCGTATATTCTTGTCCTTTACTATCGGAGACCAGTCGAGACTTCCCTCTCTGTTTCTTGGAGAGTCATTCGCCTGAAACGAAGGATCCATCGAATCCGAAATACTATACCTTTTCATAAAAGCTCTATGACACGCTCTTTTGAAAAGAATATCAAAGAAAATTGGGCGCATAATTAATGATATGGGTGCTTAATATAGATAGCATTAAGCTACACCTAAGCGCCTCCCGCCTTTGTTTCTGAGCACATCACAGTTAGCATGCAAGTCTGGATTGATGCATTCTGATCCAAGTTGTGACAGCCTATGTGCAGGATCGATGTGCCATACAAGTCAATGATATGGTTGGCACATCGATAAGATGGATGTCATCAATAAATATTGGTCTCACTTTATTTGCAATAGCTATTGGTCTTACCGTACCTGCACGATTGTTCTGTCTTCTGGCCATATAACAGCTGTCAACAAACATGTTGAGTTTAGAAAAACGTGGAATATTTATTCCCTTCACTAAAACAAAGTGTTTCTTTGGAGTGGAAAAACTGCCAGTTTTATCAATATTGTCTTCAGCTTATGCCCAGTTGCCTAACGAGCTTGAAGATGGTTACTCTTTATTTCACGAGTATGTTATTAAAACCTCGTTCCTTGATGCAATAAGCTTAAAGTTTTCAATGAGCAAGAGCTGACAGAGAAGGGCAAGAGGAGTGACTTGAACATTTCATTGCATGTGAAGAGTCTGTCTCGCTAATTCAACCAAAAAGGTTTTGAGGTCGAATATAGCCTCCCTTAGATGATTAAAAACGTCAAACGTCCACCAGAATAACTTAAATGCCCACCGTTCTTCACGGTAGAACTGTGGACGCCTGATCTAATCGATGCGCATAAATTTTCACATCTGGGGAACTTATTGTCTTCCCATGCTTCTATCAAAATCTAACGCCAACCTTTGCTCATGTTGACGCAGGTCATCCATCGAATAAAAACTGCTTAAGATCATTCGACAATCCGATCCGGCTAAGTACCTATATTTGTGGCTGGCAGAGTAGTCTTTAGCCGTCGAGCTGATCCTATTACCTTCAAAGAATTTTACGATATTTTTGAAATTTGAAATATACAAAGCCACTAATGGCTAGATGTGGATGTACGCTGGGTGGTCTAATTCATCATAAGTGTTGTCAATATTTCGATCCACTTAAACCGTACAGCATTAGGTAGCAAAGAATCATCATGGCTCTGCCGGATTAAACTCTCGACTAAAATTGGGGCAAATTTTATCGGGAAGCACTGGAAGTTTGCAGTTTTCCAAAAATTTCATGCAAAAAATACTCACCCTGTTTACAACTTTCACCACTTTAGCAGCATACTGCATAACCATGAGGCATACAATTTAACTTACTCTACTTTGAAATTACATCCCATAAATCCACGATGGGCCGGCCATTCGTCAACCGGTGCTTTTCCCAGACATATCCATTTGCCATTGCTGAATCGTATGGTCACTATCCTGTTTATGATCATACATTTCGTGAACAGCAATGTGAAAGCTTATCGTCTAACATAAATACGCATAATGCTAGAATGCTAGTTGTTTACGTGGTTGTGACTTATGATGGGATCAACTATGATGGCCAATTTTTTAATCAATCGCGCTATCGTATTTAATCAATGCCCAATGTTTTTTGAAGTTTTTTTGCAGAATCCTAGAAAAGTGCATTATCGCGATAGGCTCATATTTGGAAGCGTTAATGCTCGTCCGCTAGTTTTAACTAGACAGTGGAGAACCTAAGAACAATGAACTCTGCTGGGAACGACCTACGTTTAGGATAACGCGTTATCCCTACCTTCATTTCCATTGGTCGTCATCAGTACGTTTGCAGATACAACATAAACTGGCAGTGCAATTTTGCTCTGCAAGCTGTCGAGTGCCGATAAAAAACGTTTCTTGCCTCTAAAGGGTAGGTGTTGATTTGTTTCAAATAAAGCTACGAAATGGCTATTGTTTTTTGTTCTTTGGGTAATCGGTTGTTATGGTCGACTTACATGAAAAAAAAGTCATATCATAACAGCCATATTAATAAGTTTTTCACGTATTTTTATTGAAATTCGAAAAGAGATCAACAACGAGAGGAATGAATTTGGAAAGAAACACCAATGTATCAGAACGATAAGGCAAAAAACTTAAAACCTTTATTTCCTAACCAATGAGAGTTAATGCAGATCCAGTCATCCATTAAATTCATCTGAATTTCTCCTAAATCCGACACTCAAAAGTTTGCGTACAACCATTTCGCAAAAACAACGTTCAATATTATAGCGCTAGCACGATAAGCATTCCTTTGGCATTAAGAGGGATTAAATAAAGAATTGTACGTCCGCAGCCAAGTTTCCTAGACGATGACTAGAAAATGCTCTGAAGATGAAATTGCCTTCACGTTGGAATCGCATCTTTTAGACGGTTTAGGGAACTTTTCATGAATTTACGAATCATTTTGCAGATACTGCATGTTTAAATTCCAATAAGGTTTATTCTGACGGGTACCTGCAGATGAAAAACCATGTGCAATGAGCTATACCCCATTGATGGAGTCTGTGCTTATAAAAGTGATCAGAAAGTATAAAATCTGATCGGTTGGTTCATCCCAATAAATCAATGGCGCAATATCATCGGCTGAAGCTATCACTTAAAACCTCAAAGCTCAAGCTGCGTCACAAATACTTCTAACCGATGTTTCATTAGAGTTTTGCTGTCTTTCGGTAGTTAGCGGCGACACGTGTAGCGAACACTGTTCGACTTTCAAGTGCTTTTAAACACAGCGTCAGCTATCGCACGGATATCCGCTGGCGAAACTCGACAACATCCACCGATGAGGCGAGCGCCTAGTTCTTTCCATTCGTTCACATAGCTAGAGATCGATCTCATCGACGATTTATCGTCACTCCAACTGCAAAACACCATGTTAATATATTCAGCTAATTTAGCATCAACAATATTCAAGATAATAACAATACTCAAGACTTCAGGTACTTAAATAAACGCTCAGATGCAATTAAGAGGTAAAATCCTGGCTTATTAACCCTATGAAATCTTTACACTCATTAAATGCTTTATGCTGATCATATGAAATTAGCAACCAATTACATGAACCTGATTCCACATCGCTCACATTTTGCTGATCTTGTCGAATCGAGGTAGGATCGGGTCAGTCTTTCAACTTATAATAATTGCTAGCAATTAGAGTCGAAAACTTTTAAAATTACTCGTCAAGTGCTCTCATATTTCACAATTTATTTAATTTTTTATGCCATAAGTCTAGTTCTATGTCACATCACCCTCTGACTAGGCAAAAAGATAGTACGAAAACCCATTAAACATAAGATCGACGCATCAATACCATAGCACCAAAATAATTCCCCTTCAGCGTGGCATCACTACAGTAACATAGCAATATTACTGCAGTAATTTCTTGTTAAAGGCAATATCGCCTACTATACGAAGAGACAAAGTTTCCTTACGCAACAGTTGGGAAATGCTAGAAAGCGCACCGGGCAGTTAACACTAGAAGCGATGATACCAACATCACAATGTGAATGAATTTAAATATTAAAACAGGTTGTGAATAAATCAGAACTGCAGTCAGCCAAATAATATGTAAATTACCTTTTAGTTTCGACGTTATACACTTCACCACTATTCGGATACACAACAAACGGTTTCCCATTGCAACTGCAGTTGGCTGAGCGCAGGAGAGATGAAATATATTTTGGTGGAGTGCAGTTGATCCCTTAAAAAGCGCAATTTGAATCGATCCATAAAGAATTTCATTTTGAACTTTAAAAAAAAGTTCATTTAAAGAACCAAAATGAAGTGCTCAATGCCGATCATCACCAATCGCTGCCTTTGGAATTGATAAATATTGATAAATAAGAAACAAAGAGAAAATTTTACTCCGAATTGAGTGCCCCTTGTTGCATTAGTTCATATATTAGTGCCGTTTCACTTTGTTGCGCACGGATTGAAAAATTGACAGCAATAAAATTTTATAATAAACGAAAGAAAAACTTTGTTAGGGAATTTCCCATCCAATTCCATTCCCTTTTCACTAGGAGCATATTACCTGAACTTCCCACTTTTCGTATCCAATTACTAAGCGTTTGTAAAAACTTTTTTGCAAGCATTAGCAGCATACACTATAACGCCTCTCTCATGAATTGATCGCTTATGTTCCATCATAAAAAAGATTAATTGACAAATGACACAGCCATCGATAAATTCAGAGTAACTTCCCTAAGAAATAAAGAATTTTAGAACAATATGAAACAAATTTTCGCTACAGCGCAGGATAAAGAAAGAAATGAGGATGAACTTACCCACCGCAATAACCTGAGGATGTTTCGTTACTTCGGATACGACTTTTGCAAAGCTTTCATAATGGTTTGTTTGGGTGCCATCCTGCAAATAGCACCGTTAAAAAAAAATTGTCTACAACGAAAAAATTTTCAAGTCTCTAGGTCTACTATCTGCGTCATTCATAAACTGTGCAATTCTGAAGTTTTTTCACCAACTTTCACGTGTGTAAAGAGCAAAAAAAAACAAACAAAAACAGTGCTCACTATGGATAATCAATTCTTTTTCAAAAAAGCTGCTAGCATTTCACAAATTAGAACATCTAATGCACAGTAAACAGGAGACTTCCATAATTTCCGGTTGAAGTGTATTTCTCATCCCATTTTCATAAGTAATTGCTCTGAATGTACACTAATATTTACCAAAAGGTTAAAGCATATTTTTTAAGGTGGTTTTTTGAAGTCAAGTATCATATGCGTATGTATGATATATTCTTATTTCTCTAACTGTAACGTGGAAACTGAACTTACACGACAGCTAAACGAGATCCAACACTTCGCACTAGGTGGCAGCAAATCGAGGGCTTTCAAGATAGCAATGCCTTCTTTTTCCGCTGGTATTGTTTCGAAAGCTAACATCTCAAGACCAGCGTTCAACAACGGCCGTGCTTGGACAACATGATGCTGCACAATCACCTAAAAATGGATACGGTGGTCGAAAATGTTTTGATTTTTTTTTTAAATTTACCGTCAACTGTTTGCACTTCTCACTCAAACAGTTGACGGAGAATATAATACAAATGCAATAAAAATGCGACTGCAGCAGAATGCTTGCTTACATGCTGAGTACAATCCTATGCGTTGATCGGTTAGACTTTTACGTGTACCAAAAGTAACTTCTTCGTCTCATTGAAAGCCCGATAGATGGATAGCTAATGTGTCTTCAATGGAGACATACATCATCGTGACATTCAAGAGCACTGCACAAATGAAAGAAAGCATCGAAGAGTAAATATTCAAAAATTCTAGATTTCAAGAGTTTTTGAAGTTTTTGACAGAATTTAGCGTCATACGCTCGATAGACGACATTTTAGTGTTCCTTTAACAAGCAAAGAACACAATTTATGATAGCGTGAACGGAAAGGGTGAGATGATGCAAGATTTTCAGGGTACTGCATGTTAAACAGCCTATTCCGATCACTTGGATGACAGGCTGCTGGTAGAAAATCTCAATCAAATAGCCTTCTTCGTCCAACGTCCAGTAAGGTGTGGATAAAACATTACGCAGGTAAATTTCAAGGCATATGTAAACCCCCGTAACTCGGAAGGACAATAAGCACATGGGTCGATTTTGGAATATAAAGGTTGTCATTCAGTTAGGATTATATTTGAGGAAATTTCATCGCCGCTTTATGACCGACAAATGAGAAATGCCAAGCAAACAGGTATACGTGCATGCGCACAGGTATGAAGTTACGCTCTCTGCGAAACAAATGCAAACAGTGCATAAATGTTGAAAGCGAGGTAAGCTTTGAATACGATCTAATATATCAATGTGCCGCTTGAATGAACCAACTGGAAACTGTTGGAAATAAATTTGTTGTGCTTAGAGGAAGTATTTTCTGTAGTATCGAATAGTGTGGCACCACTCAAATCCTAAATTAGGGTAACGGTGTACGAATCGACGGTGAAGAAGGAGCAAGTTTAGTTTGCGCCTACGACTACCAGACTTCTAAAACGAGCAGTTAAAGTCAAGATGCAATAGCTCCAAACGGAATCGAAGAAAATCGGATTCGAAATGAATCTGTCGAAAAGAAAACAGACGCCTGAAAGCATAATATCTCGAAGAACAAAAGTCGAGGAAGTAGAAAATTAGACCTATCCTGGTCACCGACTTAGCTTCTTCAACAACTCTGATAGTGAATATAGCAGACGATGGAATGCAGCAATGACAGCTATTGATCGGATAAGCACTACCCTTCTCGAGGATCAATTACCTAAGAAAATAAATGCAGACCTCTTTCATTTCATGGCACTGACTGCGATGATATAGGACGCTCAGTTCGAGCCCTCGACAAGGGCTGTAAACGTGATGCTTACGAAAGATACAAAGACCTATAAAACTTCAGATGCGTAAAACATTCTTCAAGATCGCCTACTTCTCCGAAGAATATGATGACGCATAAGTTTTGTTGATGCTTTTCACGCAATGAGTGATGCGAAAAGTGAATGCGCACGTCATGTGGCACGATCCCTAGAAAAATTGGCAGATCTCCTGGCTTGTCACTTGGAATCCAATGAACCGGAAGTATCCACTCAGCAGATCTAGAACAAGATAGGGAGGCTCAGTGATGGAAAAGTTGCTGAAAAATTTTGCAACAGTCCAACGATGGGGATGCATGGCGAGAAGTTGGCTTGCCTGGATGAAGAGCATTGTAGTAAGGACATGACACAGATATGTGATTAATAATTCTAGACAATCGAATAGCCTAGAAAATGAGCACTTTAATAAAGTGACGATGAATGGAATCTGTGGTAGCAATACTTTCAAAAGAATCAGTCAAAAGTAGTTGAATAAAACACATATAACCTCTTCACTGGTGTAGTCAACATAACGACCGTTATACTCAGAGCCATCTGAAAGCGCTGTTGCGTACGGTCCGACGGATCCGACAATTTGTATTGTGCGCTGTACATCACTCGTGGCAACTGCTTGAAGCGCTAAGTGAGCACCTTTCTGGAAATATTTGGGTTTAGTGCACGAGAACAGTAATGCTATGACCTCTTGAAGTCATGTATTTCTGCCTGAAGAAGCAAACGATGCCTATAAGAGCTCTGGCAAGGTGTCCGAATCAGTTAAGCAATTTTTGTCGGCCTAAAACGGTGTTCACATTCCACTTGGTAGCAAATGTGGGTATGTTGCTTCACGTAATACAACAGCTAAGAAAATCCATGAAGAATTTTGGATTGTATAATGGTCACTGATACAACAGCGCTTCAGACAATATGTCTTGTAAATGCTGCAGCCATATGCAAACAACTTTAAGTCTAAAATAAACCTGAACATACGTTAGGATTATACGTTCAGAAAAAAGAATCAAGCAAGTGGAAACTTCAGCAGTGGGAATTCTGAAGGAAAGAGAGCTTGCTAACTAAAAGCTCAATGTGCAGTTGGCGAAAATATATGCTAAATTTCTTTAAAGTTACTGCAACCAAACTTTCTGCTTTACTCGAAAAAAAGAACTCATATTGTAAACCGTTTAAGTCAAAAATTTTCTTCCTAATGGCGCCTACTGTTCTGAGATCACTGAACGAAATAAGTTTGTGAATCTGGCGGCGCGATGATCATTACAATTATAACTTCTAGCATAATGCATACTAATGTATTTCTACCTTAATGCATACTAGTATGATTCCCGAATAAGCCATTTTGTAATATTCGCTTTCAAATTCTCAGCTCCATTAATGATGACTTTTGTGCCTCGAAAAACGGCTGCTATTTGGAAAAAGTCATGCATGGAAATCCGGGCCAATAGAGGTAACGTATAAAAAGCAATTCATCGAAGTGGGTCACCGCTGTATTGTATTTCTACCTTAATGCATACTAGTATGATTCCCGAATAAGCCATTTTGTAATATTCGCTTTCAAATTCTCAGCTCCATTAATGATGACTTTTGTGCCTCGAAAAACGGCTGCTATTTGGAAAAAGTCATGCATGGAAATCCGGGCCAATAGAGGTAACGTATAAAAAGCAATTCATCGAAGTGGGTCACCGCTGTATTCTGGCCATCAATCTTCGTTCGAGCGTAGACTCAATACTACGCCAGTCCATCAGTTTAGTTCTTGACATTTACAATCCAACAACTATCGGTTACCTAAAATCGAGTGGTTAAACTGCTCGAGTGATCAGGTTTTACGGGATCATCCAGTAGAGGTGATAGGGACTCACCGCAACAACAGCTTCCGCCTCTGCATCTGTCATCTTACGAGTTGCCCTCATCGTCGCAATATTGGCGTGATATGTATTGGTTATTAGAACATCGCATCCAGCATCTATATACCTGCAAATGTGACAACTCATGAAAATTCTTGCTCCTCTTCATACACCGGAGAGCGTAAAGGGAGCAGTCACGCCACCATGAGAACGGGTGAGGTATGGTCTGACCATCAGAATGACCGGAAACAACTCATATTGGTTTCGAGTCAAGAAACACACAACCTGAGATCCTCCGTTGAGTCCTGACAAAATAGCTGTGGGGGAATTGTAAGAGAAACCCTAAGGAATAAACGAATACATCAATTCGTAAGCATACAAAGCGGATATTATAGAAGCTTGTCACAGATAATGATATTTTCTGTGGGTGTACCAGTCTTTAAAAAAAAAAAATTGCACATAAGGCCAGTGAAGTAAATAAATAAGCACAAAAGTGAAGAAAGGAGGCTGTGGCACGATAAAATGCTTTCCGCCATCGTTAAGCTTCTTTTGAGCGACAAGCACAAAGTCAAACAATCACGGAAATCCCCATGAAGGCTACAGCACCTATGCTTTTCCTCTTCAAATCGATATGCTGATCGGTTGACCTATTATAATATCGACAAACAACTACAGAACACTTAACTGCAACGTTTAAAATTGCTGCGTCAGCCTCAGGCAAACAGAAGGATTTCGAGTTAGACAGAGTCGACTATCGAAGAGGTTAATTTACAAAATTTAACGGCTATAGAGAAAATATGCGATCGGAATGATTTCAGCATCGTTTCTTATATGCTTCGCTCAATGGTCGAAATATACAGCATCCTCCCTTTGAGTTGAAAGAAGAAAACAAATGCAATGCGTTCAGTAAGGCTGAAATTAATGTGCAACTCAAGAAGTGCATACCTTTTGTGAAGTTCAGTGACCAAATCCGGTGCGTCAATCAGCGCAGCTGCGCTCCATAAACGATCATTCTAAACAACGGTAACAGTCACCATCGGTCGGGTAAATTTTGCAGAATGTGGAAAAATAAGAAAACCGTTACTTGAAGATCAAATAAACCTATATCAAAGCAAAAATGATGCCGAATTGCATCAAAAACGACGGCTTCAAGTAGGTCGGATTAGAAAATCCCACCCACTTCAAAATCTGTTCGTGTAATAACGTCAGAAACCACTCGGTTCGAACTCATAGAAGATGCGAACTGCCAACTTTTATAAAAATATGAATATGAGAGCAATAATTGAAGAAAATCAACGTCCACAAACGCTTACGGAAAGATCGTGTCCAAGTGCTTGTAGGCTACTTCCGAAACCTCCATCGAGGACTCGAAGTGTTTGCCACTCGCTGCTAACCATTCTAAACGTTTCCTCAAATACAGCATCTTTTTTTGCTTAGCTTCAAATTAAACGTAGTATTATATCACAAAAGCGATATGGCATTATATCATAGCCAATGGTTAGCACTTGTAGCATAATTTCTAATAACTGAACAATTATTCTTACCGTGTTCAATTGGGCTAAAATGCTAAAAAGCCGACATGAACAGTCGCTTACGGGAATTGCTTATACAACTGCCTGTAAGCTACTGTTGAACCACTTGTTGAGGATTGCAGGATGAGTGGAGGTGGGGAGGGGAGGGGGGAGAGGAGTGAAGCATTCATTTACTCGCAGGCTAAGAACCATCAAAGCTAAGAAACATGGAATACCAATCCGATACGGTATCGCATGCACGATCCCAACAGGTGTTGACTCTATAAGTACGCACTCTTTAGATTCGGAGGCTGTACGTGATACTAAGCATCCGATATGTTTAACATGGATAGTATTCCTTCTTTCCAAGCGTGGCATTTGTTTTCATTGTTGCTTGCCAAGGTGGGCCACCACCTTCAATTTACCAAGAAGACCAAAAGCTTTCATCTTGCCCTGCGATCTAGGTGTCCTTAACGCAATCTGCTACCTAATAAGCAAGTTAAAAGCCTCGGAGCAACAAATTTCATTTTCAGCGGGATATCCTCGAAATAAAACCCAGAACGAAAGATAACCGAAAAAAAACCGCCTATAAGTTGGCTAAAACTTCCACAGCTCACGACGCCTTCTTTGAGTTCCTCAACTTATCTCTGGCCTCCAGTTTCCGCTGTACCTTCTGGTCCTTTTTTTAGTTTCTGCTAAAGTATAAGTATTGGCATATTTCACTCCTAAAGTCATGAACTGTTGGTGACAAACGCTTTCGGATTTTTGTCACACACAAATCTAGGATATGCAAAATTAACGGCTCGTTCATTTCCGATGCTTGGAATACCATTGGCAATCGAAAAGTCCCGAGGTGACTCAACAAAATTTTTTATGGTACTTAGAACATTTCAACGTCAATCGGATAAAATTAGCAAACATTCGTAAACCATAACGAAAAAGTCACTGAGACACTCTGGTGAAGAACCGTTTTAGTATAGTATGCGGATCGGTTATGAATGAGTGCACAAATCAAATAAAGATTTTATTTACGATCAGAGCCGAACACACATTAAAAAAAAAGAATATTCATAAAGACTTCGCTACAGAATTCGGCGGTTCAATCGACAATAACGCATCGACGGCAGTTCGGCTATACATGGCATCGCGTCGAATCACGCAACAACAAGCAACTCCAAATACAACAATAAATATACATTCGTCATAGGTATGCATGTAGTAATGTTGCTCGCTTATATTTTATGCACAATACGAATTTAGTTGTTTAAAAAAACACACCAGTTTTCTCTCGATGAATTGACTTTAACCAACAGCGGGATTGGATCTATCCCCTTTTTCAACATTTCAACCAACAACGAAATTTACCCTCAATATTCCTCATAATCTGCAGATAAATCTTGGTGACAATAGTTTCTTCATCAATGTAAACGTCGTTACTTCGAAAGAATATCCCCACAATTTTCAACGTCTCATCGTTATTAGTCGCTCATCGAATTCCGTTATGAATTTCACAATAGAATTGCACATTAAAAACATAAACACAACGAATCGTCTTGCTTAAACAGTCAGCAACGTCAATCGGGATTTAAACTCCACAATAATTCAAATCATACAATCAAAGCAGTGTATGAATAGAAATCGCAAAAATAAAAGGAAAAACGCATCACATGCTAATAAACACCGTTCCCAATGTAGAAAATACATTTTTTTTATTTCTTACAATGAGAGCTGAGTCATAGATAACCGACATTCGATAAACAAATATAAGAGGCGAGAATCTTTTGCCGTTATTTGCTATATCCCAATATCAGCCTATAAGGCAGTTAACTGGATTTATCAAAAAAGTCATGTTAAAAATATTGAATAAGCTTTATATAAGAACCAAAATATGTTAAAAATAATTTTCTTCAAATAAAGTGCCTCAACCTAGCTGAGCCATTCTGAAAGTCCGTACTACACAGGTGACTCATAATCAACTCTATTCGATTGCATCCTTTCATCCAAAAAAAAAAGGAAGGCGCCTTTCGTGATCTCAGCAAACCTACCAGTCAAAAGCAACGCGTCGAGCATGAGCATCTGATAATATGAGACAATTGATCTAACTCGATCAAAAATACCTGAAAATCACCATTCTCATACTGTACCTACTGTAACAATTTTTACTAGCCAGAAACACTATACAACTCGCGAACAAATACTCCAAAATATGAGAGCGACGTGCATAGAACGACAACGGACCGCATCTCTACAATGAGAGATTCCCCACAACGAGCCATTTTTTGAATCATATCAACCGACGAGTATAAAATTTCCTTAACTATTAAATGTTGCATATGCTTTTCAAAGTTATAGCTCGAACTTTTAAAAATGAATTGCGACTTAACATCAAAAATGTGTTCTTCATTCTTATTTTCAGTCTCGTTTGCGGCAGCGGCTCGTTACCGAGTTTTATAGCACGCCTTCAGAAGATATAATTAAATAAATAACGAAAAAAAATTACTAATAAAAATGCCTCAAAAGATAATAATATCCCCCCATAGAACTCTCCTCCGTCCGATATAACTTTACCAAGATTTCAAAGTGAACATCAGAGAGAAAGAGAGAGAGGGACTCCTTTTTCAAAGAAAGGCATTACTGAGGAGAATGGATTATCACGCGTAAATAACCCAATAACATATGAAAAATGCATCAAAGAATGCGTCGCCACATTTACAGCAATCAAATGTCAAGAAAAGTGGTTAGTTCCATTACAGTTCATATGGCAATGAATTCCTCACAATTTACTAGTTCTTCTACATTCATCGGCTAGCGCATATGCATCTATCATCATTAAAACTATAATAGCCTCACGTTCCCAATCCCACTATTCACCAGGTCTTTCAAAATTTCTTATGAAAGAGCATAATATGAAGCAAACGAAGATAAGCGGAAGTTAGCAATTACTGAATGATACACATGCAAATATCCCATCTGAATAGGCGGCGATATCGTTTTGACGAGTAACTCGACACAATTCAGATTAGTGGTTTTCGCTAACGTGACGAATTTCAATTGGAAGAATCGACACCGCGTATAGCTTGTGAAACAGTTAACTGCTGACCAGGCGTTGCATTACGAATTGCTTGCGAAGGTAACAACATCGCATCCAATTCGTCTGTCAAATTCTGCAACATATAGCCGATATCGTTCAGCACATCGCCATTCCCCGCCACAGCGTAACTGAAATTAGAATCCACATAATTTAAGAATGATTATGAAGTCATACTTACTCGAAACGTACAACACAACTACAGCCACTTTTCCACCAATTCCCTGGGTTTTCCTTCCCTGAAGGTGGGTTCATTTCACAGCAAATGCCACAACAATTATAGCTTCCCTTTTACTCTATTAGGTAATAGTTCATCGCTAAAACTTTTCATCAACGCCGTGAACAACCTCTGTGGAAATATGGCGCATATGGCAATTCGATCGACAGTGGTGGCGTATGAGCGAGTAAACGATCAAAATGTTAAGCAAAGAACGTTGAACCCAAAAGCAGCAAACACCTCAACTGACAAAGAACTATGGGAATGTATGAACGAAATGTAACTGATGAGAGGGATCGAATAACCATGTTCATCGACTTTAAACAATAGTCATAATCTCCTTAATTGTTCGCATTTCTAAACAATAGCCTAAGACCTCCTCTTCCCCTAACAAGAGGTATTCGAAGCCACTGAAGGAAAATTCAGATCGTGCCGCACATCGACTTGACTACAAATACCAATAGGTGATGAATAATTTAGATGGAAATATAAGCAAAACTTATAGAAAAGCAGAAAAAGTAAATGCCCACCATTTGGTGATGTCCATATCATCGGCAAACACGTTGTGAATACTCCTTCTCGGCGTGCATGGTTGCGAGAAGCTCGAGCTGTTTGTACCCTGAGGTGTTGTTGGTGGCTCACGACTCTTTATAGTTCCACAATTCTCGTTCGCAAATGGCAGCTGCTCAGTGCTGGAAGCGCTCGAATCCGCACCAGCACCTGCACTCGCTGACCGCGATTGTGTATCGACACCCGAACTACCTACCGAAGATGGGGAATCACGAAACGCTGAACGTAGCAAGCGTATGGATCCCTCACATGCTAATGGCGCTGCAAAAGAGAGAAACATATGCGAAGAAATCAGATGTTTTGTGATGCTATGACAGCATACACATGGCTATCGGCAGAATTATAACATCTGCTCTTTACCCAACAGGCAGAAAACAACCCTGCTGTGACACTATTATGTGTCGCCACCTCTTCACAAATAAAAAATACTATATGTCTTACCAGGTGGGGGTGGATAGTCTTCAGAATCCGAGGCAACGGTGGTATCGACAGAGTTACTGAGAAGCGAAGTCGCCGGTCCTGCACTGTGCCTTGAAATTAGGTTTGGACCTGGATATGCCTCCTCAGATAAGATTCGCGCGGGCGAATAAAGGTTGAGACGAACAAACTTCGACTCAGACTCGGTTCCGTAAGTAGCGCCCGATGCCGTTTTGCCCTTTAGCTGCCCACTGTTATAGTCATCAACTTCTTCAGAAGGAACTGGGGAACGATGGTGAGGGTAAACCTGAAAACATTAAATGGAATGAAAACGCTGAACATAGCGAGAATACTCATATTGCCTTCAATGAAAAAACATTAAAACATGACGAATAAAAAAGAAAATATGTTCAT
Organism: Baylisascaris schroederi; assembly: GCA_006503575.1. Taxonomy (NCBI): domain Eukaryota; kingdom Metazoa; phylum Nematoda; class Chromadorea; order Rhabditida; family Ascarididae; genus Baylisascaris; species Baylisascaris schroederi. Next base: position 1,059,878 of record QEWY01004125.1, on the reverse strand, counting down.
TCAATGCAGTAGCAAGTGTCTGTTGGCAAGCGAATTTTTATGAAAGAAGGCATTATCTATGATCACCTAAGAAGTTCAATTACAAATTTTCAACACCCATCAAACAAACATGGCAAAACAGTTTATCACGACAGTGAGGAAAAATGAATAAAGCGAGGAAAAATTCGCATGAAAACAACAGAAAGTACATCCTAGGTACGCTGAAAATGATGAAAAAAAAGAAAAAGTAAACGGCAAACGAATCCCCAAGTAACTTGCATACCCTGAAGACAACTCATTCATTCACTGTGCTCTTGTTTTTTGTTTTTCTTTTTTTGGTTGATAATTTCGCAACTTACATCAAGTATTTTAAATAGGTAATTAACGATAAACACAAAAGTCAACATATAAGCATCGAAAGTCAATTTATAAGGTTTCATTAGACTCTTTAATGTAATTCAAAAATAAATAAAAATTCCACTTGCCTGGACAGTTGGCTTATGGAGTGGAATTTCGACATCATTGGCTGCGTGAAACGAATGTGGATAACGTGCCCACGTTGCATAATGGCTCGAGTTCGTTCGGTTACTCGAGTGGAAGCTAGACGTCGGTGCTGGAGGAGGTGGAGCATGGTGATCGTGCAATACTGTCTGCATGCACTTCACCTGAAAATTCCAAATGAGCTTTCTGGTCATCAAAATCGACCACAATCCACAACAACAGTATCCATACAAATGGATACTAACCACCATAAAAAACTTCTAGAAGCTATATCAACGTTTTTCATAAAAGTTTTTATTGTCACATGAGTTGTTTAGTCCTCAACTTAAGCTTCCTATAAAGAAGACATGCTCGCCATTCCCTCCCCTTCCCTCTCTTCCCCACCTTCTCAGGTTCCAATACACCAATTCATCGAAAAAAATGCCGACCTTCGATGTCGTTATCATAGAAACACCACATATGTTTATCACACACGTAGAGGAATGAAAATTCCCTCTCAAAATCAAAATGGAAAAAGCTAAAGGCCTGCATTTGCTACTATGAAAATGCAGGGCGGAAATTTTAGCAAAAAGTGAAAAAAGAAAAACTTTTCTCAACCCTCCTCTAAAATTTGAATTCAACAATGTATGCATTGGGAATTATTATCTAAAAAGAAGCCATGTGAAGTTAAACTAATCAGATACCTGAGCACTTTGTCGTATACCATGCGGAGCAACAGAAATCATTCTCGTGCCAGTATCCAGCGAATTCACCCGACCCAATCGATAATCCTATAGAGGTATATTTATATGATTTTTAGGTGCCATAATTTTATTTTTTAAAACACAAAAGGCGATTTTAATAAGACATTGTATACATAGAGGGAATAGGCTGCATATTCAAAAATTACTGTCGTATCAGCAGGAAGACTCACTATAGCGCATAACAAAGCAAGCGTCATTCAATAGAGCTATTCAAAGAATTTTCGAATAATTTATACATCGCGATAATCGGCGAATATTTCCTCGATAAAGGCTTCAGTTAAACGATACACTATGGTGGAAAGGATTTCATGTCAATAGAAGGGTAAGAGAACACTATCCGACAAATGGAGGAAATAAGTAACCTAATAAAGATCGTATATTAACGGTGTTATTCCAAAATTATCGCCTCATTTCTATTATGTATGGTTCATTTACAAAAAAAGAAGAAAAATAACATCAGCATCTCATCTGCTTTAGAAGTTATATAATCTGATCAAGCTCGACTTGCTTTTCCCTGGACCAATACCGCAATTCGTGTCCACAAAGCGGAAAAATCGAAAATTACTTGAAGAACATGCTATATTCTATTAACGGCAAAAACATTTCTTCGATCAATGAGTAAATTGATGTAATGTTAATAAACATCGATGAAAGCTCTCATCAACTATTCCCACAACCATAGAGCAATTCAGCGGAAGAAGAAGAGCTGCCCCGCTCCTTCCCCTCCTCCCCAAATCCCCCTCTTCCTCATCCGTAATGTTGGTTGTTTGGCCAAATAATCAAAGGATGGTTACCGCAGGCAAAGAAGCCCAAAATGATAGCTGTATTGCACCATAAACGATGCATAAACGCTTTGAGGCAAACATATGCGGCAACACTCGCAATTTATGAGTTGTTATTATGCACGCGCAACAATAGACAACCCAATCTACAATTATCCCCTTCAACAAGCCTCTCTCCTATTATCACAATCTGAGTGTTTCTAAAGCAGACCTACTTAAAAATCCATTAAAGCTATAACCACTAACTACGCAACAATATATGTCAACGGAAATGCGCATGCGTAATGCTTAAGAGAACCGATGGTGTCATTTCCATTGAACATCTGAACGTACTGTAGACGACTAGTAGCCTATTTGCAAGATCATATAAATTTGGCACTGAATACTTCCTTCAAGGCTAAATACACCTTTCGAATATTCACTGTGCAATTTTGTTGGGTGGGAAACCTTTTACGAAACCAGAGATCGTAAAGTTATTTTCCAATTTCTTATAGTTCACCTTTTAGGAGGAAAAAAATCTATTTCTTCACGAAGAAAACTTCACTGCCTAACGATAAATGTGAAAGTATGTGAAATGCAAGAATTCACATATAATGAAAAAAAAATAGGACAAGAAACAGCGAACTATCAAAGGGAAGTGATTAGTGCATTAACACACAACTACAGCAGTAAAATAAAAGCCGCATTATGTACTGCCAAGAGGTAAAGTTAGTTGGCTCAGGTAACTGAGGTGGACCAGGTAAGTCATTAAAAATTCATCAGGTAGCTAAACGACAAGTTTTCGTGTCGACTAGACTCACAATGCACAAAACGAGTTCAATACCGATTCCTTTACCCGGCTGAACTATAATCATATCATAAGAATAACGAGACGACGAATATCTCACGAAGCGTTAGGCACCAATAAACAACCCCACGTTGATTGCAATCCCATCAGATTGCATTCCTTCCAGTGGGCAAACGCTTTTACTCATTTCCTTACTCTCTGTCAATTTTTGGGGGCTAAACCAAGTGATCATTCTTTGTGGCCAGGAAAAGACACACAAACCTTCATTTTCTTTATGGCCAAACCAAGTCGTTTCAAATGACCAAGCTTCTTTATACCAATGTCTTCAAAGTCCTCCCAAGTCAATTTCTGCACCTCACTCATCGAATAATATCCTTGTGACTCGAACAGCTCGACGTACTCGGGCAATCCTATGAGCGATAACCATTCTCTGAAATATGTCTCTTTGCAGTTCAATGCCTTCAATGAAATGCATTTCTCTGAGAGAACTCGAAGTGAAACTGTGATGCTAAATAATTAAAACGAAAGAATAAACACAAAAGTCTGCTATCAACGTTAACAACGATAAAAGTGCTGATGAGGACAACAACTTCAACAGATGGTTACAGCATTTCCAACTTTGCATTAGGTTAATTAATAGCATTTACCACCTCAACTCTCTTCTCCCAATGAAAAATCGGAAGAAATACAAGAAAAGTTCCGAGCTTCATTAGCTTGCTTTTAGCACCAATGTGCGCAGCACTTCTCTGTCTTGGCGAGGTATCGGAAAATTTGTTTTTTTCTCATCGAGAATAACGCAATAAATTTCAAAACTTCACACTCTTAGCCAAAAAATTCTTTTGCCATTGAAAGTACAAATTTTTCCCGTTAAAAGCCTCTACGCAGCAATGCAAGCATTCATACTCACAATCGGAAATCTAGGCACATTAGCAGCTCGACTTATCGCTAAGAAAAGAAGTGACAAAGTGTCTCCATATACTTGCGTAGTGATTCAGTGATCAGAAACTGAATTCGCAACGGAAAAGAAAACGGAAAATAAAAGAATCCTCTATAAAATCATTTCCATTTAAAAGTAGTTTTTATTCACGCTTCATACCACACGCTTCATAATAAACTCATTAGAATAATAGTTATGCAAAACTTTTATCGACGAGTACATACGAATGCGAAGCGTTCGTTAAGCGAATAGAGTCGTATGTATCATTCGTATGCAACTCAATGTTTTATACAAATTTATGCCTCAGTGGTATTCCTGTAGCCGTTATACAACACTTTCAACAACGAACAATCATCCGCTATGCCCCGTCTTTGAAAAATACCAACAGATTTTAAAAATAAAGAAAATTGCATCTTTAGAAAGACAACACCTGAGGTCGCCGGAAGGGACGGCAACAGGCCAAGAATCGGTTATATGCCAAGTATGTATTTCAGCGATAATTCGTTTGCGATGTGCTGGCTGTGTGATTCCAAGCGCGATTAAATCCTCGGGCGTGATACGCGCAATAGTAGCTAGATCGTAGCCTTGAGTGAGGAAGACACTCAAATACTCTGAATGACCAAGTTTTTCCAGCCATAAAGCTAAGATTTCCGCCTCCTGAAAACATTAGTTGAGAAAATAAGATCCGGGAAGAATACCTGCTGACGGCGACAAATGCATCGAAGTTTGCCTGACGAATGGGAAAACACGCCACGATATGTGCTTTAACATTTCGTTCGCCTTATATGCGAGATCAGCATTTTCACTGAATGTTTCTATTTAAAAAGTATTCGTCATTCGTTGAGTATGAACCAGTACAAAGCATGTGCAAACCTTTTGGCATCTTGTCTATACGTTCTGATTAAGCTAATGGATCAGCATTGAGGACAGCGTAGGAGGACATACATGCACAAACACTACACTACCATAAACTCTCAACAGGGAACTTCGCTATGATGCAAGATATTACTTCAGCGGCCAACTTTCAACTCACCTACGAAAATGCGAGCATAACTTCATTTTAAAAATAAACGGAAGATAAGCTTGATAAAAAACCTGCAAACTTCCGGCAAGAATATACCCGAACCAATGAGCATTTTAAGTGAAGTAATGCGGTAAAGCGTTTGAAACTATTGAAATCACCGGTGTAGTTCCCTTGTGATTTGTGCAAAGATGCACATATCGCCAAGCAATGAATAATTACAACACCATGGTACTCTGTCAGTGTCCTTGTTATAAACCTCCAAACTTATAAAACATCCAAAAAGTTAGAAATGAGATGCCCTCTCCTTCATCCTCATCGCTTATACGTGGGTTAAAGTGCATCACTGAAGAAAAGCACGCTTCAAGATTACAGTGAAACCAAACAAAGCGGAATATTGTTATCACCAACACATCACTTCTCATAAACTTACTAGTTTCAATTCACACCAAAAACCTTGGACGATTCGATTTCCTGCCGGCCTCGTCAATACCCCAATCGCCTTCATTGCGAATAGTATCCACTAATCATGACTCAAATAATAAGAGACCATGTTGTGTCGTTGATAACGTCCTCGAAAATTCAGGACGAACGATGGAACAGAACTAATCAGTTCGCCCGTACCACGCAAAGTTGCGGCTTTATTACCGAGTCACCTCATTCTATTAGATGCAATCACATGGACAGGTGATGTGCCAGTCGAATTGACATGACTACAAGCATAAAGAAAAAAGAATATTTGAGAGCATAACATACTGGTATTCCTTTCAGAACCATCTCGGGCACACAGACAGCGTTCGTATCATTGATAGAAGACTGGTAGATGTGTGCGCATGAGGCGTCGTCGAGGGCGTCGACAGATGAGCTCGCTATAGAAGAGGTGCCGCCACTGCTCGAACTATGCACCGATACCCGCGATTGCGGACTGTCGCCGCGCATCAATGCACTTCCACCTCCGACCACTTCAAATAACCTCGTTTCAGTTAATAAACACATATTAAAAGACCAGGACTAATGACGAACTTACTAGCAATGTGCTCCACAAATAAGGTAAATTAAGAAACAGATTAAGAGGAAGAGAGAAAGGAACGATAGGAGGCAAAAGAGATTGAGGAAAGATAAAAATGCAAATCTGAGAAATGAAAAATTAATGAAGTAAACAAGGTTTGTGGTCGAAATCAAGGTTCTTTTTAAACGACCTAAACAAACTGAAATTATACAGGCGAAAAATATTTTTGAATAGAAGAAAGCGCGATGCAAAATTCGTAATGCATATTGCAAAAAAAAAAAAGATTTGTTCTAGAATACGATGCAATCGGCTCACATTCACGCGCTGTGAGTGAATTCGAATGCATTTGTGCGCATCTAGGAGGTGACGATCATGATGCGCCTTTGCATTGCAAATAATGCAACTAATCTACAAAATAATTTCACAAGCAAAGAGCGTTCAAAATGCAATTAGACATTTTTCTCGCAAATGATAAGTTAACCGACGAAGAGGAAAAGTGTGCGTAATAAAAAAAAAGAAAAAGACAGTAGACGAGGAAAAAACGTTTGCATAAATGAATCAAATTCACAGAATGATTTTTGAAGGCAATCTATTAGAAGTATTCTCATCAAACACTTGAATAAGCAATGGCACAACTACTCGAAAACGTATGGAAGGAAAATAAAGGAACTGAGTTTTCAGAAAAAAAAAATGACACAAAATATAAGATGACATGTTTTACATCATATTATTTTCAGAATTTAAGCATCCAATATCCAGAATTTGCATAAACAATCATCACTCGAATTTGTCTATAGCTTCCTTAATTTGAATACCAGAAGAGTTACTATTCAGGTAGTTCAAAATAGTCAGAAAAATATAATAACTGCACGGCCTGCTGCCTGTGTAGGCCAACCAGGGCAAACAACCCTTTAGGCAATTCTTAGGGGCTAAAATCAGCTCCGAAGAGTATCCGCAATTCCGCAGAAAGTGACTGGAACTCTCACAAATCATAAGTTGCCCTGAAATCCCACATATCAAAGGCACGTTTCTCAAAGTTCCACTCACGCATTGCCCTTGATTTGTTAGCTTAATGAGAATAGTAACAATAAACGGATACCTTGCGCGGAGCTGGACGTTGAAGCAGCGAGAAACGAAGAACTGCTGCTACTTGCACTTGCCGCAGCTCCACTCGAACCACCTCGTGATGAACCACTCTGAAATCGTAACCTAATATTAGGCTATGAAATCGTAACCGCATATCGGGACATGAAATTATAACCAACATCCGACCTCCTAACACACTATAATTTATTCATTCAAATTCCACGATTTATCGAATCAATCTGTGCTATACTTAATGCACAGTGATATGCATCTATAAGCCACATGACGACACAGAAAATAGCGATTGATTTCCCATTCCCTTGTTGCTATCAAGTACCCATTAGAGACGGATCGTTATACGGAGAAGCAATTTCCTCTCTCATAAAGTCGAAAAAAGGTGCTTAAGCACTTAACTAAGCAATGAAGAAACTATACTCGCACGGGTCGCCATCTCACATTTTTTCAAAGCTAAGCGATAAATGCATCGACAAAGAAACAAAAGTGCATCCTTTTGCTAAAAATTTCAGTTAAGCAGGGGGCATAAAATTGAGGTTTTTTCGTTATAGCCCAAAAAGTAAAGTCATTGAGCAAAATAGATATTAAGGAGCTACCATTTTTAACAGTTACTTTATTTGTGCAATGAATAAGTAAATCAAGAAAATATTCTGCTAGTCCTACTGCCCACAATCCGATTAGTCAACAGCCATGTTTACATCAAAGTAAAAGTTCACAATGCAAAAAACAATGAAATTTTGCATTTTAATATGAGTTTCTTTGTTCGCTAATTTTCAAATTTCACAATTGATCGAACTTCGAAAATTCCAACCATCCTCAAAGCAGGAAGGTCTCAAGGTGAGGAGAGATCCTAAAAAATCCAATACTTAAAGCGAACATGCGATAAATCCACAGCGTTCGACATCAAGCAGCAAGGAGCTAGCACTTTTTTTGTAAATGCTAGGATTCATTTTACTGCTTATTGTTGCTCTTAAATCTCGCCGAGAATAAAGCAGTTCTTTAAAAGGTGGATCGCACAGAAATCCATTTGCGTACGCGTGTAAACACTTCCCTCAATGTGTGCCTAATATTTTATCAAATCATCCGAAAGCATCACACTTTCAAGCTCACTCACTGAAAAATTTCTAATAAAAGCTTCTATTGAAGCAGAAATCAAAGATCACTGGCGATGAAAAAAACAGTTCTAGGCAGGAGAAAAATGATCGAAATTTGTCATGACGATGAAAAATTCGGTGGCTAAGAGTGGGCATAGTGGGCGATGGCAACGTTCGACAGGGCAGCATCCAACGAAGGAGTGGGAGAGAGCGTTTTTTTCGCACCTCAACCGGACGATTAAATGTGAAGATGGCGCTGCACACGCAGCAATAAAAATGCACTTGGCAGCACAGAGTGCCTAGTTGCGTTGCACGCCTGCAGTCAAAGGGAATCTCAAACAAACGAGCATATTTCAGATCTGCCGACAACTGCGATGTCGACCATCAAACATCCGGTCCTCTGTTTCACTCAAATCAAGCGGAAAATAAGATAAGAGTTAAGTGGTCGTTCAAGTTTCCGCATTAACTTCCCAAGCCTTTAATCGTCGCTATTCTAAAGTGCTTGTTGCAGGTGCCGTATTGTGGCATTAAAATGAAAGCAAAAAAGCGTCAATCAACATCGACGGCAAGGTTATGAGCATTGCGAAGCGTCAATAAGTTGCGTGGAACACTGCGGCTTAGGGAATACAATTCACTGAACGAAGCCAGCTTGGAAGCGCTAAGCGGGCGGCTATAACGCTGAGAGATTGCCAGCTTGTGATATGAGGCGCAGTAATGGCCGTTATATGGACCGCAGCTCTCACAACGTCAAAAATGCACGTTAGTGGGAAAACGATCGTTTGAAATGACACCACGTTCGTTTTACGCTTCACTCTGTATCCTCAGTAAATCTAAAAATCACGCCACACATCACTCACTTCTAAAAATGTCATCCCTCTAAGATAGGAGGCTAGCGATGAGGACAATGATTCGATAGTACTCGGAAATTCCAGTTCACCTAATCGCACATTTCTCCGTTAATATTTCTGCTTTGAGTATGAGTCTAATGCGTGTTTTCTATGTGCCAAACAACCTCGAAGCGAATCTCTTCAAAACAATCTCCCTTTCACATAGACAAATATTAGAAGTTGTAGCAGCAATAATTGTTTCCTCCCTCAAATTCTTATTCAAGTACTAAATTTCAGCGCATCTTGATAACTTGCTTGTTTCATCAATATAGACTGACCATCATATTCTAACTGGGAATATGTAGTTATTTCGTTACTGGATCAGCACTTCTTTTTTGATATCACAACAGCCTATGAAGTGAAATAATAGAAGTAACCTTCATGCTTTCGAAGCCAGATGAACTGCCACGACTCGAGTTAGAGCCAGTCGAGTTCCGATGACAATCGCCGGAGAGAAGTTCGTCGACATTTTGATCGATGTATACTGCTCTCAACTGACCATGCGAAGACGTGGACGGATATGCAACACCGGATGCACCCATACATCCACCTTGCGTTGCTCCACACTGTCGCATAGAACACGCTGCAACAACGATGAGCATTTAATCCTCAATAAATCTTTTTTTCGTCTATCAACATTAGTGGTCATTTCAATTAGCACTGAATCGCACCGCGAAGGTGACTGAAGGAAGAGCTAATAAGAGTGTAGTAAGGATCAAATACGCTTAATACCGTGGACAGTGATAGCCATTTCCGCAGGCGCAATTTCGGACTCTATTGGTGCCTCCGATCACTGTAGTTCCACATGACGGAACTTATGAATAATCCATTCATGAGCGAAAAAGGAAACGAAACAATGCCCTAAAGCAAGTGAGCTAATTTTGAGCCGCTTCATTTTGCTCACCTTACCACATCTGCTGAGCAAAGTTCCCCTCCCTAGCTTAGACCTACTGTCTCCTATAAGAAACGTTCTATTTCGACAGATATTTGTCGCTAACGATAAATATGTGTCAGCAATTCCAACCCCTCTTTTACCCCTCAATTTTCGTTACTTTGTTCCTCAGGACCGGCTATTGGACTTTAGCAGTAGACTGTATACGACTGCAGACGCCAGAAATCGTCTCCCAATCTGTACAGTGATTGAGAGGGGAAGGGGGAGGGGGGAAGGTGGAGGACGTAGGAAAACTTTCGAAAGCGAAGTTCTGAACGCAGGTGGTGTAGAATATCGGCATCTCTTCAGCAGGTGACAAATGACTCAGTGACTAAATGAGTGAATGTGTTAGTAACGACGATGATAGCCATTCGACAGCTGCAATTCGAAGAATGACAGTTCAAGGCCACACTACGTCATATTTCCCATTAGAGAACCATATATACACATCTTTGAGACATTTTGTCAGACCCAAAAACAATTATCATAACTCCATCAGTGACGCTATACATATCTACACGCACCTCTCCTCGGTCTTACACCAAATCACAAATAAATTAATGCATGTGTATAACTAAACCTATAAATATAAACGTTATACATAAATAAATAAATAAATAAATAAGTAAATAAATATGTGCGAGTGCTTCTATATGCGTAAGTGCATGTATATGTGGAGACACATAACGAAGAAGAAAACAGAGAATCCTCTCCTGCTCTCCTTCCTCATCCCCCCCTCACCCCTCCCCCGTCTCCTCTTTCCCGGCATCTCTGCCGGAACGAAGTCGTCGGAGAATCTTGCCTCTCTATCTAGACTTTGATGGAATCTGTAAAACACTAGTGCGAAAAATCTTTTTTTGCGAAACAGCCAAGGAAGGAAAGACAACCAAAGACAGTCATAAAATTCATTCTATTTAAGTGCAATCTATTCGGAGCAACACCTTGACTATGCTAAGTGGACAACGCAGCTATACGTCTTTCCTGGGTTTGGGTATTCTCTTCGATATGTCGGGGAAATCTTCAACTCGACTTATTCTTTTTCGTTGATCATTTTGCCGCGCCGTCAGTTTGTGCAATTTTTTTACGGTACCTCTTAAATCCCATAAAATCGAGTGCAGTGATCTAATTTTTTTCCTCCCTCCTATTGTAGTGTACTCACCAGCTCTTGTTCCGCCGATAAAAGCATTTGCTCCGATGCTGCTGCGCGACAACAAACTGCCTCTCAACATACCCTCCTGCCCTAAGTTACGACAGTATTTTCAAATGCAATTCAAACTACAGCCAGTTTCTAGATCCTGCCGGATAAAGCATAAGCCAACGTAGCATCGCGCTAACGCTAGCGGAAAGTGTTGAATGGAATAGGGCTAACAAAGAAGCATCCTATGCATATCTTCCGATGTGATGGATGTAAGACAATTTCCGCTACGCAAAGTTAGCCCCTTAATGACTTCGGCGTATCTTATACGACTATTACCTGCAACAAAATCGGGAAGTTGCAAGGAATGGAGATGGAAGGAAGGAGAGGAGGAAGGTGTGGCAAATAGAAAACTTTTCAATGAGGTGAAAACTATGAAACAAAAAAGAAAGTGGATATCGCCGCCACAAAATTACTTTTCAAACGGGTATTGTTAAATCGTTAAAACTGTAATGCTTAGGGAATTGCCAATTTTCGAATAGCATTGAGAAAACTCTATCTCTTTTATCTTACCGAACGAAAGACACTGAATGAAGTTTTTGCAACAAATTCTTGAGAGCAGCAGTAGGGTTTCGACGAGTTTTCGGTTTGCTATGCCTGCCTTAGCTTATGAAACACATTCTCTTAGTAAACCTCCTGCAAGTTAACTTATGGGCGGTAGCGTTTCGAAAAAAATTTCACTTGCCTCGCCTTTCTTAAACGACCATGGCGAAGTGAGTTTCGGCATTCAGAAAGATAATAAAAGACCAAAGTTCTCATCTAAGGCTTTTGCTATTTGCTGCTGACAAATTTTCACTATACTTTTTCCTAATATTAATAAACGGTCTTATTTCTCTGAGCATTGATAAATGGTAATATTAGTCTATGAGCTTGAGCAACTGCATTTTTTAATATTTTCACTTAGCGTAGAAACTTAATATGGTAAACTGACATAGAGTGTAGCGCCTGTGACTTATAGCCCACAAATGATGTTCCTTGGGGAACGATCGTTGTATTAAAAAAAACTGTTCTTGAATTTTTGGAAGAGAGAATATACAATCGATCAGACTTGTTCCGAAACGCTCAAGCCTGCCTTGCTAGCGATGTTCATTCTCGAATTAAAGGCTACTTGAATTTTTGGATTCACTCCTCTCCCTATCCCGATTTAAATCCTACCTAGGGGTCCCTATAAATAAATAAATAAATATGCAGTTATATATGTGCATATCCACGTATATAAAGATATATATGCACATGTATATGCTTATGCGTACATAGCTATGCTTAACGCGAACGGCTTTTCATACCCCTCAATATTTCAGCTCTTTTACTGCAAAGAGAAACATATTTCAACAATGCGACAAAAGCACAAGAACTACTCATCGTGACTTCATGCTGGAGATAGCAAGGATGAGCTCCAACGATTATGCTTAAGCAAAGGAAAGACAACACTGTTACACAACATCATTATGCTACCCATTAAGTTTCATGACCATGAAAACCAAAGAGAAATATCGACGATACATGAAAATACGAATGCAGAATAAAGATATGGGAAAGTGAGTCACTTTTACTCAGTCAGAAAATTGTCTATACGGAAATAAAATAAACGAAAGCAAACCAAAAGTAAATGATCGGAAGTTTGTTTGTTCGAACGCTTAATGGATGACGACAATGACGCCGCTCGCTGCCTCAGTTTCATCTCGAAATGATTGAATTACAGCCATGTCCCTAACAGCAACCAACCAACCATCTAAGTGACAGCAGATAATTCGACTCATGAAAATCGCTACATTAGCCTATCGTAGGCGCAAGCATCCACTACCTCGATCGCAATATTTCACCATTTTTTCACTCCCACCTCCTTCTCCATATACGCTCAAATATAGCGAATTTTCCAACAAGGAAATCACTCGCTTGAACGCCTAGTTGAACAGGAAATTGATCACTCAGTTTCGGCCAGAAGATGGCATCCAGGAAGGGAATTTTAGTGCAAATTAGACCACAACGAAATAAGAGAACGAACCACCTCTTCTGTGCAAACTGTCATCTCGTCGCAAAGCCATATGCGCAGGATATCATTTAGTTTACTAGGTTTAGAAACCACGTTTTTTGAAGCATAAAACGACTGTAAAGCACCCATCTTAAAGCAATAAACTTAAAGACTGTAATTCGCCCACCGTTAGAACACTGGGAAATGTGGTGTATCGTCATCTACTGAATTCCTTTAACGCTACGTGATTGGTACTTGAATCTACTGGCTGAGGGAAAGCGAGAGAGTGACCGATAATAAGCGTTAAAGAGTGACCTTTGAGCGCGAGGGCTTGTAATTAGCCGAAACGCACAACAGAAGCAATAAAAAACGGTTGAATAATTCAGCGAAAGTAGCACGAATTAAAGATCAAAATTCGACAAGTGCAATCAAGCATCGCCACTGCACTAACGAATTTATGTTTGTCCTCTAGCTTGGCATTCCAAAAAAAAAAAAAAGAAACATTTTTATAAGCTTTCAACGGATGCATCATTTCAAGCGAAAATCTGAAGCAAAAATTCGATGCACATAAGAGCAACAAATCGCTTTCTTTTCTTCCAAAGACAAAGGAATGTGGAAAGCTGATAAAAGGGATTTATTGCCGCAGAAACACCGGAGGAGATGAATAAAATTTTATATAGTCGAGTCAAACCGAATAAAACTATACATTCGCCTCATTCATGACTTCTAGTGTATCTTACATTGATGCAATACCTCCAACAGACCGGACGATATTGCTAGGTGTCACGAAAGAACAGCATTCGAAAACACCTCCCCTAACTATGCAACAAAAATCCGTATAGCGTGAATATTGCAATGAAGCCTTATACTTTTAAAACCAATTAATAATACTGGGTATGACACATAACTACAGGTTATAGGTTATAACCGCCATTACATCATCTGCTTTTCTGCACATCTCCTCCAATGCAGCCTCAATCTTGCATTCAGGGGGAGGGAGGAGGAGGGATGGGTTTCTCACGGCTACGACCTAGACCACAGGTAAACCGAATTTTGTATACACACAATTTTTATGTGACATTTTGTTGCATAACTCGTCAAATGTAAGCAAAAGACGAATCTTTGAGCTGAAAACTTCATTAAAGGTGAGCAGGAATTCGGATATCAAACTTTTTGTTTTAGACCGTTTATAAATATTACCACTACGAAGGAAAAAAGAAAATGTATTGCACAGAGAGTTACTTTTCTTATAAGCGGTGCTATAAATATTTCAAGAAAACCTGGAGCCACCACAATCCGTCACAAGTATAGAAATAATGGAAATCAAAGTATAAGAGCGAGAGAGAGCGCTTTAATCAAAGATAGGGGTAACGATACAGGCAATATGCTAGCAATCGCAATCTTCGACTATATGAAGAAACATCTGCTGGGAATGGTAACAGAGGTGATCGCACATTAAAAATGGTCTGTCTTGTGGCAACGAGAAAAACGAGCAAATAAGAGCGCGGTAAAGCTGATGCCTGCTTGGCGTTAGCCTGCCGCATGTCACGCAAGACGAACGAAGATAGCGACATAAGCCAGTCGGCTGCTAGCCACCAATGCCATATTAAGAGTGCCAATCAATTCTACTTGCTACTTACGAGTGTTGTAAAACGCGATCAGTAACCACAAAACAACCCCTAGAAACCTGGAAAACACAGCCCCACAGATTGCAGATTTCGATCGTCATCTATACTACGCTCGAACGATTGTCACATGATGCTAACTTTGTCACATGATAAAATTGGAAATATGCGTTATATAACCACAAATGTGCAGTAAACTGTAAAGCGGAAAAATAGCCATGCTCTAAGCTTTAAATTGTCGCAGAAATTTGATGCGAATTGACTTTGCATATTCAGATGCATCTTGAGTGCTTATATTTACTTTCGCTTATAACTGCAAACTGGATGAATTCAATTTCAAAAAAAAGATACATTTTGCAGCGACAAATCGAAATTAGTAATGCTTAAATAACGCAGATAGTTCGTTGGAACTCCCCAGTTGAACAATTCTAATCGATGTTTTTCAAGAAAGTTGACGATTACGTCGCAAAAACCATTTTTATGAAAGTAATACAACCAATCGATCATAATTTACTTTTCAAACTATAGCTTACTTTCATCATTTATCTATATTGCTCTTTTGTGCTTCTGGTGTTACTGTTGCCGTATTTGTAATAACTATTTAATTTACTTCAGTAAATTTTTTACCTTTACTGAAATAGTGCCAAGTGTTTTCTAAAGTGCTGTATAGAAATGACTATGAGAGATACGACGAGAAAGTAACCTGTAGGTTGATTGGCAATTACTTTTTGGGATAATATAAGCACTTTTAAAATCACTATGACCGATGAATCGCAAATTATGTAAGAATAGTAAAAGTGACGTACTAAACGAACTACTGCTAAGAAAAAGGAACGAATATGATAAACGATAGCCTTATTTCAGCTTTCTGATATTTATTGTTTGAGCTCATCACAGGACTAGGATTTTATAAGAAAGTAAATAACTGCGAAGAAAATTTGCAAAGTACTAATTCGGCAGGATGAAAGGTATAACCTGACAGATATCGATGTTGGAGGTACACTATTCGAAAACACCCCCATGGAATCAAGAAGGGCTCATAGGAGTTTTCATCTTTTAAAATGAAAGAAGAGGACTTATATGGGAATGTACTGAAAGGGTGGCGAGGAGAAGGGACGGAGTGACGGAAAGGATGTTGAGGTGGACTACACAGTTGGCAATACATCTTTTCAAGGTTTTGCAGGCATGATACTCCTCGCCGTAGATGCCGTCAAAATAAACACAATCAAGAATGAGTGAACTAGAACTCTTAGGTATGAGTGAAAACCAGTAAGCAAAAAAAAGAAAAAAAAAGAAAAAGAAACTAAAGATCAGCGTAAATGTGAAGTACACGTTAGTTGGAAGAGGAGAGGCTACTTTAGCGAACTGCTCTCTCCACTTCACATAATTTGCGTTCTCACTAAGTGCCAAATCTATACGCCTTTCCGAGTGCACGCATGCATTATAGATGATTTAGCACACACCCCTCAATATTATACTAGAAATTCCATTTGCTAGCACTCTAAATGAAGTTTTCATAACGTTGGATTTAATTTTCATCATCAGTGGTCAATACTTCGGCCCGGCAATTGGGTGATGTGGTAAAGAATATTGCCAGATTTTGATTCCAAAAATTACCCTATATCATGAAGTGATTGGCACTTGTCCTAAAATAAATGGAAAAGTGAAAACAATTAGACTCTTTAAATTAGTGCAGTTTATATATTATATATATATATATATATATATACATACATATAAACTGCACTAATTTAGGTGACTATAACTCTGCCCGAAGTTCATAGAACGACTTAATCCACGTCGTCCATTATACTAATCAAATTTCACATTTGTAGCTTCAGTGCTGTTGCAGCTGTAATGAATGAAGAGACAGACGTGCAAGTCTATATAACAAAGATGCCTACAAATAATATGTTCTGCAAAGGTAAATTTATAAAAGCGCATTAAAAATCGACCATTCACGATGTCTTACATATCGCAATTTCGTCATTACCTGCATTCAGGTGCGGTAGCAAACAAACGTTTTTAAGAATTTCAATTTTGATTGTTTAGTAATTTAAAAGAAAACAACGAATTTTATCATAAAAGCATTTATTCATTGCAATTATAGATGCGTTCTTTACACGCTCTACGATTAATTTCTATAAACATTCCCACAACTACTTTTATATTCCACAAATAAATGACATCGCCCTTTCGTTTTTCGCATTTCGTGCGGTTGCAATATTAAATCGTTCATATTCACACTAGTTCAAGAAGATTCTTGATATTGACCAACAAAACTTGAACCAAATGTTTAAGCTTAAAGATATGGAAACCAAAAACCTTTAACCAAAAATTTAAAAAAAGAGACAATAGAGTAAAATTCTAAGTGGGTGGTCTTCAAAGTTATCAAAATTTAACCACTCAACCGCTCAACATCGAAATACAAGTTCACTTAATGCCACTGTGTCAGGTTTCGTATCACAGTGCTTCCAGAGTGCCGACGAGAAAGCAAACCTTCTCATATGGCCACCATATGCGAGCTTGTCGAAAAATACGATTAGCCCATATCATTTGCCTCCCTGAGGGTACTATCTAATCAAAACTTTTCCATGAACTACTATACTGATGGTTTGTTTCGATGTCTCGATCTTCAAGCAATTCATCATCATTTTGCACTTCCTCTGTTCAGCTCATCGGCTGCAATGAACCTCAACGGGCAGGATGTCTCGAAGGAGTTTTTCATGAACGAAGAATTACCTACACTTGATGCATAGAAAATTTCTCAAAACGATACAGCACAAAATGGCATGATGTCGAGAAATTACGCGGCAAGATGGCACGATGCCAAATTTCAATGACCAATATTAATTACAATTTATTCATACTGTGTTTAAAGTTGTCGATGAAAAGACCGATAACTAATGACTAACAGCAAAAGAAAGAGTGTATGATCGATTCTTCAGCAAAATCAATACCGCGTGTGCCTCAACAATAAGAGGTCTGCTCTAGTGTCAAGTACCATCGAAAACGAGATCGCATGAACGTAACACACATTTTGCACAGATCAAAAACATTCTGTTCAAAGAATGATGGATTCGTTTGCAGAACTCACACAGACAAATCCTTTTGACCTTCAAAGGTTTATAAGGTTCGGAGCCTATAAGGCTGCGTAGCCAGCATAATGTAAACTCCGCTAGTTCCCAGAATTTATACATGCAAGAGATATCACCATATTATTCTGAGTATCATTTTCAAAAAAATAAAAAAATACACTAAAAATTCATCACCAGGATGATTCCGCCCTTTAATTCGCCCTAACTTTTAGTTCTATAAATAACTATTTAAATTAACTTGTTCAGCGCGGTTTTAATATGGTTCTGCCGGCAATAGGCAGTGAGTAGAGTGTAAACCGCCCACCCACGGCTACTAATCTGGGTGGTAATAGTATAATCGAAGAAATCAAGCAATAATACACCCAAGTAACTGAAAGAAATATGTTGCAGCTAAACCATATGCCAGCCTGTAGACGATACCGCATTTTGGCTAAAGATCCCGCTATCAGAGAGTGAAACCTGAACGCTACACTTAGTCAATCCTGGATTGAACGCGGTGAAAAAAAAACAATCTATACTTGCAGATAATACTTTGCCTAAATCGAACATTTTGAAAAATTGCATGAACTGGAAAATATTCCACCAAAAAAATGGAAACTAAATGAAATGATGAGGCTAAAAATCCGCATTTAATTGAAATTTTGCAATGAAACAACGATAGTAAAACATGAAACATGAGAAAGCTATAGCAGCTAGCTAAGCGTTGAAGCTTTCTAAACATCAATGCGATATTGCAGTGAGGGAGGGAGTGGACATCGAGCGACGAGCACACCACCGCAGCACGCTCTTTATTCATAGTTCGACAAACACAAAAGACTCGCCGCTCGCACGCTCAACACCCGCTGGCCACTAGCCACAAATTTATTCACACGCATCAAACGTACGCCTAAACCCAATCGCAAATGCAATATCTAAGCGACCTCAATCACCGTTAGAGAAATGCAACAACTTCAACCTCATCTATGACCACTCATCAAACTTTTCAACGTACTAGCCGAATGGGAGATGCTCAGCCTTAACAGTCGAAAAGAGTGATAATATCCAACGAAATAAATATACTTCCTAAGTTTGCAAGTTTCAGCCTATTACAATTTCGTTAAAATATGCTTTCTTGGGAAATCAAATTTGCAGTCATTCAAGTTCGCCTGCTCTCACTGCCAAAACGCAATCATCAAAACGCCATGCAGAGATGTCTTTTTTGTAACAGCACTGCTGGATCATTTTTTCTAGCGCGTCACCACCGAAGAACGACATTTCATCGAAAAAGACGATAAGCTAAAACTTGTTCATTACCCGAGGCTAACTAATTGTTGGATGAATGGCTAAATAACAAATATACAAAAATAATCAAACTACCATTTGTTCTTTAAATATTACTATCCCTCATTTAGCCTAATAGAAATCAATCGTGAAAACACCGATAAGAAGGATAAGCAAATTATCAACCACGTAGCAACTCATTATTTAGAAGATTTCTCAATAACTTAACAAAAAATTCACAATAATACACTAAGAGTACATGTAGAATATCGAAGGAAGACAATACCTTACTCCTGTATGGTTCAACAGTCGGGGAGTGTGTTCTTTAACGACAAACGATGGCTATCGTTTTCAAAGCACCACATCTTACAAGATTATTCAACATTTCCGCGCCATAAACAACAACAATGTGCGAAACAGAATATAAGAACATCAAACAAAGTAATAAAATATGTGTGATTATCGAATAAAGAGATGAAGCGACTATCGCGCAAAAGTCTAACGATAAGTGCAAACACAAGTGAGAAGAGCTCGAGTTTTGCATAGCGGTAAACGCGCAACGACTACAATAAAGGATTAATAAATGGCCTTCATAAGACTCGTGATGCGTAAAAAGTGAATAAATCCTTCAAAAGGGGCACAAGATTTAAGACAGAATGCCGCCCCTCAATTATCACTATTCGCGAAAATGGCTACTAGTTCATGGCTATAAAGAATACACTTTTCTATATTTCCGGCCAAATATACGCCCAGTCCCGTATTGAGTGCACCTAACGATGGATACGAACATTACTTTTTTTTGCTAACTAAAATTTTGCTAACTAAAACTACTTTTTGGATACTTTTTGCTAACTATCCATTTCTACCGCTTAGCTAAAACTTATTTTAAGATAAATTTATCGACTGATACAAGGGGTGGGGGGGGGGGGGGGGGGGGGGGGAGGGATGGGGAAAGGTAGGCGAGTGATAGGGGTAGACAGAGAATCTTCAAAATGGACAAGTGTAGATTGTTTTGCTTAGTTTCAAAAAAATTGCTTTGCTTAACGACGAGGTTAAGCCAGCGTCACGAGTTTCACGATTAGCATATGAACGCTCATGTCGCTTCGTAATAAAAACAATATATCACTACAAAAAAGAAGTGCCCATCAGATTTTTTTGAACTTACAGACGCCTTTATAGGAATTTAGAATTTAGGAATCAGCAATTTATTAAA
Organism: Baylisascaris schroederi; assembly: GCA_006503575.1. Taxonomy (NCBI): domain Eukaryota; kingdom Metazoa; phylum Nematoda; class Chromadorea; order Rhabditida; family Ascarididae; genus Baylisascaris; species Baylisascaris schroederi. The sequence continues at coordinate 1,039,743 of QEWY01004125.1, read as the reverse complement.
TCACCACCGATGGTTTTTGTCGGTATATTATCTCGAATCAACGGCTACCATAATTGGGGTCATTGAAGCACACGTGCGAGGGCGGAATACTAATAACGACTGGATAATGCAGTTTTGCACTAACTATTCAACGATGCTCCATTCCCTTATCGTCTGTTCTCACGTAAATATGCAATACACTATCCACTGAACTGTCCTTAGTAGGCACCGCTCTTTCTCTCCCCTCCCCCCTTCTGCATCTCACCAATTCTGCTTGCCATCTTCTACGACGACCGCAAATCAGCAATTGCGAAGGACGAATAAATAAATGTATTCATAACTACATAATTTAAATGACCTGAAATGCAAGAAAATTGAGGATTAAAAATCAAAAAAAAACTTACCACTAAATGGAGCAAATGAAGATGAATTTGCGCTTGTCGAAGGAAGAAGCAGAGCATTCGGTCGAATGGACTGCATTGTTGCACCTGAAATTAATCCAGTAAGAAATTGTTGTGCGGTAATTGTAGAATAAATTTGTATCGACAGAGAAATACTTATTCTATCAAAAATAAAAACAATATTCATTTGAACAACAATTGCAACTCATTTTGATTAAAGAAAATGGAAGAGAAATAAATTAATTACAATTATTTACATGGCTGCTTCGATTCGGTAGTCAATGGATGAGGGATAGTTGAAATCAATAAAAAACAATGAAACGTATAGCAGAAATAATATATGTTAGAACGGAAAATTCATTTCAAGGATGTTTCTTGGCTGCTTTAATAAAACTTCGTCCAATTGATCTCCTTAAAGAAATATTTGAAATGATGCAGCACTATGAAAACCTCTCAATTTTGAAATGCAAATAATGATAATTCATTCAAATTCTGCAAGAAAGTTCCTTCCATGCCAAAAAATCTCTCCGAAAGGAAAAATTTTAGACCGCCAACAATAGCGCAACAAATTTATAAACCCAAACATGTAGTCCAAGTTGGTAAATCGCTTCAAATCAACAATATTCGCAACTTCACTGTACTGTTTCAGTATTGACAATATGAACTGTTCTGATTTGACGAAATATTCATCTTTTGAAAGGAAAATTTGCAAAAAAAAAAAATTTGGCTCTTTTCTAAGAGATGCGTTGTTTTATGATGAAAACAAGTGAAAATTTCAATGAAAGAGACTCGCGTTATTTATCGCTTCTCGGCTCGGCTTAGCAGTTTAATCGGCTTGTGAAATGCACTTCCTATGAAAACAGTCGACTCTACAAATATTATGCCAAAAAATCATTTTCAATCTACATTTGGCTTATAGTACGACGAAATTTGCATATGCAAATTAGTTCCAATATTCATCTTCTAAGAAATTATCCAGGTGAAGTGAGCTTCGAGAGAACATCTTACTCTGAGTATTGATGACATCGATTAAATATCATTTTCTCTTAAAAAAAAATAAGAAAAATAAATAAATCGCGTATATACATGATAAACCGAACTGAAGTTTTACCTCCATAGTAATTATTACGTTCATCAGGTGACGCCGTCGACAATGCAACCGAGCGATACGACTGCCTCGAAGGGTAAGCCTTTGCGCTGCCCATTTGAGGCGACTGCATCGCTCCCATATTTCCGATATCTGGTACTATTGGTACTGAGACCTGAAAACAGAATTATAACGTGTAAAAATAAGGGCTACACATTGGAAAGGTATAGAAATGCGAAAAGCTAGAGTAATAGAAACAAGAGTGACGGTGCATAATTAGATGAATACGTGAAAGTTTACAGCAAGCTGCTTTTGTAGTGGTAAAAACTATTTGCGCAAGCAGACTGCCCTGCTTACTCAACAACGAAATTCCAACTGAATTAATCACCTAGAATAGCGGCTACCTTTACCAAGAAGTAAACAAATCGAATCTAACAATTTTGACAGATGGAGAGAAGCTCATGGCGTCGAAATGAGAGTATTTTAAGCAGTAAGCACTGTTCTAAGTAATCAAGCATAAACCTATGGTTGTTCCTCTAATAAGGTAGTATATAGAATCTCACACACCTCGCTGAGAGAATCTCATCAAAAGAAAAAATTCAATGAAAGTAAGTGTATAGGTGAAATCTCGCTTTTGCTTTATATTCAAGTCAAGGATGCTAATCGCTATTAAATAGGAATAAGGAAAAGAAAAAAAAGTGACTATCAAAAGAAAAGCGAGCTCCATGCGAAGTGTCCTGCAAAATTACAAAAAAGAAGGAAATCATCGGTTGATAAATGCGTAACAATCGCGATAAGCATAAGGTCAGTTGGAAACGTGCTTGCCCCATTGCACTTGTGCATACCACCACTCTAACGTGCAGCTGCTCAATGATAGCATCTCAAACAACGAACAACGATACAACTCTGTTTGCCCAGCTCAACGAGGCATGTCACTGTGGGTGTTTTACGGAAAAGGCAAACGCACAAATACGATACAATCATCAACCCTCCACCAACTAACCAAATGCCAATTGGCGCTACCCCTGAAACACTCTTAAGTCACCGAAATACCAAAAACTAAACCCATTGTCTATTGCTTCTCTCAGTTGAAATCGCAAAAGAAGAGCGTCAAAATGTGGAATAAGCAATCGAGCATGAAGACATATGTTTATTAAGAACATATTTTTCTGTTGACATACGCAAAAAAACTATATGCTAAAAATGTAGAATCGACTAATTCTGTTATGCCCTGCTATCTGCTGAAGAAACAGTCAATCTTAGCCAATAAAAAAAAATTTGAAAAATCGCTAGGCAAATGAAATTTTCAAGCGGAATGCTAATGCAAAAGCCTCCATAGATTTGAAAAAAAAAATGCCCTTAATGCAGTGACTATTAGAATGGACTTCGTTATTTCACACCAGCACTGATTTACGTATCTCCCTCAGCTTTCCTTAAGCTGTTTACTACTGGATGAAAAACTACAGTGAAGCGTATGCAATAAACAATGCAGCCATGGATTTCTTTCTGTCAGAACGATTCGAAAACGGTGTGAAGTTTAGCAGCTTTGGAACGATATTATAGATCGTTCGCAGGATGGCACTATACATTTAGGGCAGTTTCTCGGGATCATTTCATATTAAGGGGCATGAAAAGAGTCAAAAATCAGATCATCAAAAATGCTTCTTTGCAAGCAAGTGAACATATCTCTGTTCTACTTTGGGTGTTTATCAACGTGCACTATTGTCTGCTGAGCTCTAAAACAATCCAAGGGTTCGCTCAAGGATCAACAACAGAACGAAAACATCGTTTCTGACAGCACTTTCGTGGGCTTATATATATATAAACAAAGAATTGCAAATAAGTTCTGATAAAAAATCGATTAAGCCTACGCATCCAACACGTTGATCGGTTTATCTCTCGTCTTAAGTGCATGTGAATGAGAGAACACCACCATTTAAAGAATGAAAAGCACGAGTCACTTCAAAGTTCTTAAAAACATCTTTTGAGCATCGGCGGCAATACCCATCAAATGTTCCACCCATCTTTTTCGAATGCACAAGTTTTTATAGCGAAGGTTTATAGGCAATGAAACTTGCAAACGACCGATTGCAGAATGTAAACCAATCAAGGTATTTGTGGATCATGTTTAAAGAAGACAGTGATAGTATTTGTTTATATTGTCATTCCCTTCATCTACCACTTTTCATAGATTATTTTCAAAATTGAAGTCTCTACGAAGCGAATTACCAATTTCTGGATTATAAATGCCGAGTAAGGATTTCACTAAACTACTAAGAGTTTGCATCTTCGATATAGTATAAAAAGTGTACGAACAATTTACATGTAATATGATGTGGAACGAAATCTGCGATAGGTCGTTGCTCTCAAGATAATTTTTCCTCAAGCACAACAGCTACGTTACTTCGATGGCAAAGCGATATTTAAACTAAAAGCTAGACCAATAACCTTCTCTAAGCCAACAAAGAAATAAACTAAACGACATTTTGCTTTTTATTTTACGATTGCTCCGAAAGTCATTTTAAAGATTTTTCAATCATCTCTTACATTTTTATTTGCACAAACGAAAAAGTATACTTAACGCTAGCTATTTCTCTTTGAGGCCATTATTTGAAGTGAAAAACCCGTCCACTTTTATGAAACGCAATTCCACTTTCAACGCTCTTTTCACAACAACTTATACGCTAACAGCTCTTTTAAGCGATTATTCTGCTTTATGGATATACTCTCTCATAAAGAGGCTGTTTTCTGCAAAAGCATTTCCACCACAATTTTCTCTGAATCGAGTATCGCTATCCGCAATAAAAATGAGATTATCTCTCATTGCTTACTAATCCTAAAAGCAGTAATTCCCCAAAGCCCTTTAAGAGAAGCCTTTACTACTATCATGAATTGATTGAGTTAACCGCATAGAATGGTGAATATATTGTCAAGCCATATAAAAAATGTGAATTTTATAAAACTACTGCTGAGAAAAATCCTCCTTTGTCATTCAATAAGTTCATACATTAATTTTCCCAAAGAACTTCTGAAATTTCAGCACTCATATCTTTATAGCAAATGTGGAACTGGAGAAACAAACGCAATAAATATTCACCAAGACTTTAAATGAGCAACTTGCGGACATTAAAGACAAAAGGTTGCTTAAAGATGCTTTGTAACCTGGAGTTCATTTTAGCGCCACATTGTGCAATGAGTAATTTTTGGATGTGTACAAAAATCGAGGCAAAACTACGATAACGTCAAAAACAAAAAAAAAAACTGAAACCTCCATGTCTTAAAATTTCATTTCCATTGAGATATTTGAAGCATAGAAGTGAGCGGGTAGCATTAAAATGTGGGAAAAATTCTTGACGATCGGTTAAGTTCAGAAATTACCAGGGGAAGGGTTTTCTGGTCTTTAAGAATTCAGCTTCAAATTAGCTGCGATCTGCTCTTCCTTCACTCTTTCGTTTCTTTCTTCGTTCTCTCCTTCCACATTACGAATGTCTTCACAATTTGCGATGATGTGGAAGCAATTTTTGCGGATGAACGAAATAAATAAACTTTCGTTGTCGCCGACAAACGATCAGAACGAACTAATTGCGCTCCAATTTTCAAGTGGAGAAAGCACTTCTAATTGTGCGATAAAAAGCTTCGACAAGCAAACCTTTTTTATTTGTCTAGGAACCTGCTGATTGGCAAGAGCGCCCATACACGAGCCCGTCCGTGAATTCATCGCCACCACTGAAAATAGATTCTATAAATTATTATACGTCTACTAAATGAGAACCGTAAAAAATGAATGATCAATGTAAATCTATTGTTGGCAATTTCATCTTGGCAACATATGCAAATTCGATTAGTTGATCATGTGAATAAACGATCAATCCCATGAACGATAATGAAATATGCAAATAAATGGAAAGATAATCAGATTAACAGCAAAAAATATTCAACAGCCTACAAACGAAAGTGTATCTTTTTTCGCAAAAAAAAAAAGAAAAAAAAATATCTGGTGACATTCGTTTATCGGGTAAGTGCAATTTGCCTATCGGCCATAGACGGTACGCCAGTTTTCCTAATTGGTTGTTGAAACGATGAAGTAGGAAGTAATAGCGACAAAATTCCGTAAATGTAAGCTTCACCACATAATACTACTTAAAGACAAATTTTGTCTTCATTAATCATAATTTACTATGAAGAGGGACGAAATTCACAAATGAAACCTTCTTTAATCAAATGAGTCAACCGAAAATAGGCATTTCATTCAAAACTACGTAGAAGCGATTTGTTGTTCAATGAAACGAATATAACACATCGTTTTGCTGCTCCACTGAGCGAACACAATAGATTAGCTCAGTGGGTGGAACAACAAAACACCAATTATTTAGTTTTATATAAAGTGATAAGACTCGTTAGACAAGCTTTCACATTCGCCACTTTATTGACTATAATCATACTCCCTACAGAACTAGTGAATAATTACTGATACAAATAATATTTAACTTGTAAGTTAGCCAGATATTCAAAAGAGTATACTTATAAGGTAGCAGATATAAAAACTCTTTTAAATTAGCTCAAATGAGAGGGATAAATGTTAACATTCTATAATTGCTGAGCATATTTCAATAATGGCATAAAACACTTCGCTAAGTACCTAAAGTCACTTCGGCATTACTAGCTGAACGATACTTAAACTTTTCAGCTGTTCATGGTGAAGGATGCATATCAATTTGAGGGAACTTCATCCTCACTCCCTCCCCCCACCTCAAACAACATATACACAATATAGCTGAAAAACGACCTATTTTCAAATGACAAGAACATGATAGACAGATGCTATGCGCTAATAAAATTTGGAGGAATAAACTTTCCCTTCTAGCAAATGGCTTCCCTCTAAAAATTTTAGGGAAACTTATACTCCAAGATGCTTAATTGAAGCAAATGCGTTGCAGTTATTGTTGGAGAGAAAAAATGTTTCAGAATTTCAACGTTTCAACTTTGCAGAATATTGACGTTCCAAGTTAGAGTACTTCAAAAAAAAAAAAAAAAAACACATTCCAACAACGAAGAGAAAAGGGTAGCACCGAACTAACAAAACTAAGTCAACAAGTAATTCGATAATAATTTCACTGAGAAATTAAGCCAAGAAAGAAGCTTCACTCAGAAGTTGAGCTAATTGAAGAAGCCTCATCGGTAGGACTCATTTGAGAAAGAAAATAGTTTCCGTTTACGAAATTTGACATGTACCCACCTACGTCAGCACAACTACCGAATCAAAAATGACACGACAACTGGCAGAGAAAATCAAATGAAACGGCAGAGCTATAAAAGCGGACATAATGCTACAAACAATCTTTTCATTTCACTCTAAAGAGAACAAATTATGCACTCAAGCAAGTATTTAAGCGGCACTTTTAAGTGACGATTAAAGAGAGTCGAAAACTTTTTTGAACGACGATTTTTTCGATTTACCAGAGGACATTCAACTAACAAATATAAATCAGTTAAATGCACATTTTGAGTGTTTCGGAGAAAATTCAACATTAAATTATAATTGAGTTAATATTAGAAACGATTATGATGAACAACAGTGAAATGGTATTTGTGTTTAATTTATTTCATCGGAACTTTTATATTTGAATAAATCAATATAGAGGAAATTATAGGTTTAATATGAGAATTAAAACAAAATCAATAAATGAGCAAAAGACTAATACTAAAGAGTAAATAAACTGCTCAATTATTCTTAACGACTAGTGCCCAGAGTAACTACTATTAGAAAGCAATTATATACGAAAAGTGTGGAAATAAAACCTCAACGCATATAACGATTTCTAACAAAATTCGTTAAATACTTTTTCTGTAGGATATCACCATTAAGACAGAGTGCCATCTTGACGTTTTCAACAAGAACAAAATGAAACGAAATAAGGAGATCTCACAAAACCAATAAAAAAATTCAACAAGACAACGAAATATTCCATCGATTGCCACGTCAGATCATGAAATATCAATAAAACAACGAATAAACTTTCAATGAGAAAAAGAATTAGATTTTTTGTTTAGAAAATTCGACAAAAATTTTTCAACTTTCATTTCAAATAAAAAGGGAACGAAAATTCTTTTTGAAGTGATAGAACTGCAGGACATCACTGACCACAAAAATTTTTATACAAACACCTTACTATGAAAAGTATCTTAAGAAAGTAATAGGTGCAAAGTTGTTTTTATTGAGTTCAAAATGAACATAGCTGAGAAAAAAAACAACTGAAAGCATACAATATGAAAAAAGCTCTCCAAAGGAACACTAACAAAACGTTTATGGGACTTGTTCGAAAACTTGTAAGCTGTACTAGATAAGTTTTATGGCCGCAGATATATGTGTAGTTCGAGGTGCGTCAAGTTATGCCGAAGAAACTGGGGCGACAGGCCTTGAAACCCTTGCAGAATAGTACTGAAACATATAGCACTCGGCTTATAGCCCAAACAGTTAACGCCACCGCTACTAGCTGACCCTGAACTAACATAAACCACTGAGAGAATATTGCAAAATACCGTACCTAGGTACTAAAGTGGTAACACCCATTACTGGAAAGAATATAAGAATATAACCAAGAATATAACCAAGGGGCACAAAGTGTCTTAAACAGATGGCGCTTATATCTATAATCAGTTAAGTTACGATCCCCCCCCCCCCCCCCCCCCCCCCCCCTCCCCCCAAATAGCCCATTTTGTAAAATTCACAGCAATCAGCAACGAGGTGTTCCATATATTGCAGGATTTTCTTAGTAAAAGCCCGCCGGGATTTAGTGACCACTTCGAGGCTATCACTTCGATGAAATGTAAAGCCAACACATTTTTCGTATGCCTAAAGAAAATTGAACAAGATAGATATTGGGCACATTTCTTTCCTTCTCTTTTAATAAAACGAGACAACCTCTTGTGTTGAATGTGATTAGGCTGGTCAGAAGACGATATCTCACTCAATAGTGTCCTCATTTTTGCGATGCCTTGAGACGTATCGAAAGGATGAAGCATTATAAATGAAATGGAATCAGCTTCTTTACGCTCATAAAAGAATATTCGGCTGTATTCATTTGTGGGAAACTTTGTTGCGACTCTCACTGCAGGTAACAGCACACCTGTCGAAATACGCTCTCATATCGGCAGTACGACGACACGTTTCATAAGTAAACTTAGCCACACAGGTTTCGCCATACAGCAACAATAGTGAGAAAACGATAAGCGCTTGAGAATTAACAACATGACGCCATCAGTTGTAGTCACTTTCTCATATCGTCTACACATGGCACTGAGGGCAAGTTTTATCGGAAACGAGAACTGACAGGAAACGAGAAACGAAGAAAGCCGACTCTTAGCTGCTCAAAATTTCAGACATATCATAGAAAAAATAATTTCAGAAATTTCTAGCTAATAACATAGTTTTCGTGGGGAAAAAATCGAGGTTGATAGGCGAAGAGCAAAAATCAGGAGTAGGAGAATCTCGGAAGCTTTACAGTCTAAAAAAATACTGGCTAATAAACGATGGGGATATTCACAGGTCCTCATCCTTCCGCTACACTGTATTAAATAAAAAATATTCCGTGCACATTCAATCCTGAAACTCGAGGATTTCGATCTCATCTACACAAGTCATAGGTAACGAGGATCACATTGCAAAAGAAGATAGCCTTCAAATAAAAAAGAGAAAGTTCAGCAAAGCGCCAGGAAAAGACAAACACCATATTGTGCCAATTAATGCCGAATGGTCATGAATTCTGCCAACTTTTTCTGGGAGAGGGAGTAGGCACTTCACGTCCCATAAAATTTTAGGGAGGAGAGCATCTGAGAAAACAGAGTACCCGATCTCAGATGTGGAGGTGGAAGTGCACGTGTAACCAATGCGTGGATGAAGCAAAAACAATGTCTGTTGAAATGCCAAAGCAAAGCCCTATGCAACCAATATCGTTTGAAAAACGCTGCTCGCGAACAAATAAGACAATATTTCTTTTATAACCGAAACCTAGAAATTGAATGGGAATTTTTCAGGAAAAGGATGAGAGGTGGTGATTATGAAGGTGCGCAAAGCATATAGAAAATTCTTAGTTATAAATGCGATTACTAAAACACATATAGCTATATCAGCAATATTTTATTCTGGATTTGCACAATAACAAAATGCAGCATTATCCTGCATTTTAATTCGAAAAAATAGCCAGTGCGAAAACTCTTTCATGTACTAATTATGGGTGAAACTGTGGTATTTGAGGTGAATTGAAAGAAGTTAATAACCACTCTAAATAAACCATCTGGGTTTTTAATTCTTCATCAGCAGAAAAAAAAAAACTTGCATATTTACATGGGAAAAAGACATCAAGAACGTTTTTTCTAATCAATGCTTATCGCATTTCTATAAAGGTGTACACATCTCTCAGTAACGGTTCACACTCATATCTATTCAACAGAAGAAATGAAAGTTCTTCATTTAAAAAAAATAGAAGCATTAATAGTACCATTACCATACTTCTTTAGTAAATAGTTATTGCGATTATATGGTAAACGTTTATAGCCGTGGCTGATTTGAATTGCTAAAAGAAAAATTGCAAACTAAATAACCAGTCATTACTTTTGTTATACAAAGTCGAACTGCACAAATAAAATAGATGGCTAAAATATTATTGACTTAAAAAGTTAGAAGATTTTAAAAATACAAATAAAAAATCGAAATATATGATGTTTACGCGAGAAAATAAAAGTTGATGTTAGAATGCTTTAAAATTTTATGCAAATGAAGGCATCGTACGGCATATATGTCTATTACTTCGACAAGGTTAATGAGTTAACTTCACCGGATGCACCTAAATTAGAGACAATCATCTAAAAGAAAATAAAAGCTCATTTAAACACTAATTTGGATGCTACATTGAATGGAAAATAGAACGATGCAGTAGATTGCAAGACCATGCGTGGGCGTCAATATGCGTCAAAGTTTATTTAGAGATCGCAGTAGTTACACAAACTATTGAAAGTATTAATTATTAAATGTAAGCGTAAAGAACGACGCAATGCTATCGAAAACGCCACAAAGAGTAGTTTTAAGAATACCATCGGAGAGGTATAAAAAATTAACGAAAAAAGTTTGCCGGTAGAAACTTTTCAAAAAGTAGCAGTAATACACTTGAATATACACTTCAAAGGTGAACGCATAAAAAGGTCAAGCAAATATGAACAATCATTACTTAGGTTGAAGATCAGTTCAAATAGGTGAGAAAATAGCAAATATGAGGTTTGAACGAATTTCAGAGTCAATATTTGTTCGTATTTGTTTCCATGAAAGGAATAAACGGTTATTGCAACGGTGGTAAAGGCAGGCGAAAGACTTGATAGTAGAGCATGAACTCTCACTAGCCTACCATCCACCTAGATCCCTCTCCCCTCCCCCCTCCACCCCCTTTCCTGTTGAGTCTGCAGGCAATAGGACCGCTTAAATTAAAGCTCCATTGATTATTTCCAATTAGTTTGACGAGCAAATTGGAATCCCCCACAGCTGGCCAGCCTAACGTTCTACCAACGTATGTTTATTCGTATTAGCTGCTTCTTGTTGATAACAAGAACAAATGCTGGAACGGAAGTTAATCGTCCTCATTCGTCGTCTATACGCCAATAATGTTGGACAACTACTGATAAGGCTGGCTACTTTGGTGAGAAATTGCAACTTTTAAAAGACAGTTACAGCACATACTGAGGAAGCGCATCAAGGATAGGAATAGAGAACGGAAATAAAGTGCCATAAAAACAAAAAGTTACAGAAAAAATAATAAATTTACCGCTGTGACGTTTGATGGTAGCTGTTAGGCGATGTGAGGACGAAGGACGTAGAGTGGCCGACTTATATGCAAAGCCAAATGCTGCCGGAGGTGAACCATCGTTTGCTTTCTTTCGCATTGAATGTGGCAACGACATTATCAACAAGTATGGCAGCAATAAATGAACACCCCAAAGAGCGTTGAAGAAGTTCAACCGTCCAAAGGAACCCACTGATACACGAGTGAAGAGTCGCTATGCGGCCGTCACCGTATAAAAGCAAGTATCAGTGTGAATAAGGACGACGACCAGCTGCTCACCAAATGATAGACATTGCGATCGACCGTTAGCCTGTGCAGTTCTCTCTTTTTCTGTGAAAGAAGCGATCAGGTATGACGTGAGGCCATAGCTAATCCCATAGGGACGGTTAAGAGGTGCTTCTTTCGTTCGAATACTACGTTTAATACAATGGAAAAAATAGGGCAGTGATGACCTACTTATTGTGGTGAGCCGATCAGTGATGATGTGTTATTAATTGGTGCCTTGTCTCAGTTTTTAAACGTCATATAATTTCTTATCAGTGGATGTGTGAAGGTGCTGAAATGCTGATACGTGCAACAGCAAAAATCGAATAACAAATGTTCAAAGTACGGATGAATATGCGCATTTCCTCTACTTTTTCCTTCCTAAATATCATGTCACAACCAATTTTCATAGCATTCTAGTAGTTGTGCTTCCTTCTTTTGAAATAGATCAAATTTCTCAAAAATTTCGATTGAAATGAAGCAATTTAACGTAAAAATGCTAAAAAAGTTTTGTTTTGCTAGGGTGAACGCAAAAATGCAAACAATTCTTCACGCAGTAGAGTTTTGTTCAGATCGGAGTCGGAGACTATTTTGCTTAAATCGGAGCGTAAACAGTGGATTGATAGGGTCGTCAAATGTTCAGAGAAAGAAAAAGTTGTAGCAGCAATCGTGTACGTATAGTTGATGATGAGATTTGTGAGGTGAGCAAGCAAAGACGACGACGAATGAAGGAAATGTTCCGTACAAACGCAATGGGGGAGGCGACTGTGCTGATGAATAACAGTGATCTGTAGCGTAGCACCATGAGGTGTGTGTATGTGTGTGTATGCCCTATGTCCCGTTGAAGGACACAACGCTACATTTACGCCTGCTGACTGACCACTCCCGTGCTCACCAACACTCCATCGTCTTTCCTTTGCATCCTTCTAGACTATTCTTCGAGAGCCGAGTACATCTCACAAACTGAGTCGTGCACCTGCTAAGTATACAGAATTTGGCGCGTCGATCGGGTCAAACGTGACAAACTCATTCGGTTGCAAATAATTATCAAAGTGCTTCGCTTCAGAGCGATTTCTTCTACACAGTTCAGTCAAACATTCTTCAGTGATGATCCATTTACTGCAGTGTTTGCAACTTCCAGCGAAGTCGACCATTCCAGAAATTCATAAGCAAAGATATTTAATAAAGTTCAAAGTTGTCGTCGATAGTAACCGTCGAAATCGACCAATCCTTCATCGGTTGTAATAAATGCAGCCGTCTAATTTCTTCAGTTAAGCTCTATTCGAGAAGGTGCTTTCCGATGAGTGGCAAAGCTAGTGGGAGCGGTCAACGCCGGATGAGAGACGCGCGAATAGCAAAGACTAGAGTTGAGTGAAACAGAAGGAGGCGAAGCCAATTCGGAGTGGATAGCGGCCAGTGTGTGTGCCACGTATGCGGAAACGCTGAGTGCAAAGCAATTTCCGTTTAAGCATCTCATTGAAATCTCCATCGTCAAGCACGGTAAGCTAGATTATCACGAAGTTAGCGCAGTTGCAATTCGCTATAGCATCCAACAAACTCCACTCACCTTACGAGGGGTAACCAGTACAGATTTATAAAACTATTTCTTTGGTCAAAATATGATTTAAAAAACGATTTAAAAAAGTTAACACAATTCACGTTCGTGAATGGTCGACTTCCGGTTTTTTTCCAAATTTTAAATGAAAAAAGGACACCATCAAAAATCAATCCAACCATAAGCAAAATTTGACGAAGATGGACGGGAAATGTAGTGATAGAAGAATGGCTTGCATTCCAAAGCTGGTCATTTCTAAGAGAAGCCTAAAGAATGTATAATATCGGCCCTCAGAATATAATACCTATGAGGTACTCGAAACAGCAAACGTGTTTTTCGAGTATAAGCGATACCTCAGACGAATAACTCACATTTACCTGCTGAATTTCCCTTTTGTTGAGTTATTTTTGAACTCGTCATTATAACCATGTCGTACAAAAGAAGGACAGGAAAACCTCAGCTTGATTAAGCAATAAGACGGTTCAAGTTTGAGAATTTCTACCTTGACCAAAAAAGACCAGCAACAGAATCTAAAATTGAAGAAATTCTATTGTACCATTTCAGTCCTCTGATTTTCAAATTTCAATGAAGGATTTACGATTTAAACACCGAAAAAACTGAACGATGTGCATGAGAGAAAATTGGCGAATTTTTAGAGGTATTATTACAAAAGATGTACGGACGTCATGCTGCGCCAGCACTACTCATAAAGATGCATAGGCGCCGAGCATCACCACACAATCAGCTTACAAAACCTACCGTTGTACCATTACAACCCCATCAAACATTGAGGGATGGGCTGTCTAGATTTTCGAATATCTGCAACAATTCAAAAGTTTTACTCTTCCGGTTCACTTGACACCTTCTATTCTACGTTCCCTTATTCTATTATGCCACAAAGGATGAGACGTTGAACAACATGATTATCGTTAGTTAGCAAAAGGTAAAACGAAGAGTTATATTTTTCGCCTGCTCAGTTTATATTAGACTACCTTTTATTAAGTCGGGATAGGCGTATTCATTGAGCGAAAAATATCCAAGTTTACGCGTCAATAAAAATCTGCCAGTCAAGAGAACCATAAACCTTTACAGGCTTATGGTTGTCAAAATTAAGCTTGAGAAAACTGATAAGAAAGAGAGTTATAACAACACCAGAGAAAAGCACATCATCAAAAATCAAAAATTCTTCTTCAACTATCTCCCGCCTCTCTCCATAGTTTATACTTTTCTCTCGTCTATTCATAATTGAAGAGGAAGCGCAATATTCAGCACTTGCTTAATCAAATTATCAGCTGAAAACAATGAAATCACCTGAATTCACGATTAATTCTTCAGAGAATTCCTTTTCAAGCAAAGCGCTTTTTGATGTACCATATTGATAATATGCTTTGTGCTCGAACAAGTAAGTATTATAATAGTATTTCAAGGTAAATATAGTAAACAATAGTAGTAGTGATATTTTATTAAGAAGCATCGATGGGAGGGAACCATTCGAGAGCGTTTTATATGAATCTAATCGCACACCACACAAGCACATTTGCATAAAGCAAATAAGCATTAAGCATTTGCATAACAATATGTCCACAAATTTCAACTCACACTTATAGTGACCACTCAATGGCGTTACTATATGATTCACTCCACGAAAATACATCTTCATTAGAGAGCTTTCGACATAAGTGTCTTTGAGAAATGATGAAAAGCATTTAGTACACTCAAACTAGTGAACATCACTGCTTCGTCTAGCTAACGTTAAAATATTCTTACCACAATTACATTAGCCTATCGTTGCTACGGAAAAAGATAAAAAATTCAACAATCAAGGTAAGAGTTTCCAGTCGAAATCCAACGAAGTTTCCAGCCAGAAGAGTCTGGATTTAACGTTTGCATTTTTGTTTATAAGCATAAAATTAAGCACAACATGCTAGTTAGGTAGGTGTACCTCGCTGCAAAAGTATCAGTATCTGTTGCTGACAAACAGCGAATGAATTCGCCCATTTTGTTAGTGCTCACGTCTGGCGATTGCCCTTCACAAGGAACGCTGTAATTTTCGAAATAATTTTAGAGTGTAAATAAGATATGGGATTCGATGTCGTTGCCACAAACATGCACTCTTCCAGAATAGCCCATCGAAGATTCCCAATTCCACTGCCAATAAAAGCATATTTTTGATTTTTGTAAATATATTGATTTAGTGGTTTGAAGAAGTGAATATATTCAATTTTTGATTTTCATCTTTAAAGATGCTCGAAAATCTTTGTAATCCAGCCGCAAGCATCGATCGAATAACTAGTTCGTAAATTTCCAAAAAAAAAAAAAATCCAAGAATTTTTCTCCACAAATCGAATACAACATTGAGGTTATTCAATAATTAACTAATTAACGTAGACCCTATAAGAAAGAATTGAATATGCCATACAACTACTAGAAGAAACGTTTTCTGCAACTCTTCATTCTTCAAAATGATCTTTGTTTCAATTAAGTAATCAACATTAGGCGCAAAAAATATTATACCATAAATACAGCCATGCCGAAATCACATTAAAATAGTGGCATTAATTTTTACATCACAGCATTAAGACTTGCGATGTGATGTCTCTCGAGAACGTTCCCTCGAGTGTAACTATCTAACTATCTTTTACGTTACATACGCTCTGTTACGCCATTTATAAGATCACTCGTTTTCCATAAGCTTTCTCTCCTCAATATATAAGTACAGAGGTCGATTGCAAAAAGCTGCGAAAATTTTAAGCTATAGGAGTTATACTCTCGGAAAATATGGTATGCCAAGAAATGCATTTAAAAAAGCTGCTATCTGCTTTCTGCCATTCCATTCAAATATTGAAAAAATATCTCGATTGAATGATTTTAAAAAAATGAATTATGAAAAAAAGAAAGTGCTGAAGTTGATGAGTGATGCTGCTTCCATCATTAATGTATGATGTGCGACGATAGTAGAAGGAATGTATCTGATCTGAGTGTACAGCCTTGAAGGAATTACATTGTGCAAATTTTGTAGATAACGCTATAATGCAGCGAATTACTGCAAAAGTGGATGGTGTGCATGATTGTTTGTGTATGAGAGAGGAAGAACGGGAAGTAAATGGAACCTACTAAGATATAGCATGCCAATACAATGACTTAATAACAGGATCAATCCGTGGAACTTTAGCGAAAAAAAAAAGAGATAATAGTTCTGACGAATGAGATGGTCTTTTAAAAGTCGTTAAATGCAAAATGAAATCAATTCACTGAACAACACTAAACGCAAAAAGTGAGCTGACGATAGTGAGGAACGTTGAGTGTGAATAATTTAATGCAAGTACAGCATATCACTAATAACAAAGAAACACTAATAATATTTAAATGACTAATTAATAATTAATTAAAAATAATTAAATAATTAAAAATACCATATGAAATTGTATGACGAATAAAAGGTAATCATCATATAGGAGAAATAAAAAGTGAATGAATGTGGTCATATATGGGAGATAAAGGTGAGTGATTGATCAGGTATCAGAGATAAAAGTGAACGAATGATCAAGCAGGTGAGATAGAAAGTGAATACAGAAAATATATGGAAATAATGAAATATTGATTGATCACTCAATAGGTACATAACGATAGTTGCGGTATTGCTTCATTTATGTTCGTTTTATTGTTCTCGAGCTTTTCCATGACCATTCGCTATGCATCACCCTATTCGAGACCACTAGTAGATCGATCATACACGATGAATTCGCCCATTTCTAGCTCGATGAATAGTTATATCAACAGTAGGACATGGCCTTAAACCTTTTCTTTTGAACAGACTAACCAAGGAACTCACTGTACTCTTCAAACTAAGAACCGTTAAGAAGGGAACAATAAGCGCTGAAGATCACTTACATCAACTATCCTCTCCGCAATCAAGAGTGTGGTTAGGGGGAGGATGTGCATCACTTCAATAGTGATGAATTTAATCGATGTTGCCGGTCTTTATGTCTCCCCCCTCAAACAACATTCCACAAAATCAACGATTTGATTACAACAACGCTCTTACTTAATGATCCATATAGGAATGGATGCGCATGACTGCCGATCAAGCATGAAATTATTCTGTTGACGAATGAAATACATCAAGATTACTGCATTCCCATTGAAGGTAATCGAAAAACTTCTTAAAAAACGACTATCCGTTGTGAGAGAAAAATTGTTTCCCTCATCGATATTTGCTGAATGATAAACATAAAACTTGGCTATCAAGCATGAAATTATTCTGTTGACGAATGAAATACATCAAGATTACTGCATTCCCATTGAAGGTAATCGAAAAACTTCTTAAAAAACGACTATCCGTTGTGAGAGAAAAATTGTTTCCCTCATCGATATTTGCTGAATGATAAACATAAAACTTGGCGCAATACGATACAACATTTCTGTTATAAGGAACATTATGCTCTCGAATGTATGTAAATATTGCGTAACGAGATAAATAGGTGAGTTGAGCTTACCCAATCACAATTATTTGGATTTGATCGACACCTCACTTGACAAACAGGACGCAGAGGGCTAGTCGGTTTTTTTTAAACCTTTGTTTTGAATGCAGTCTTTTCCATGCTATGATTTAAGAAAACGTTTCATTCCAACGCTGGACTGCAACCTCAATAAGACCTCAAATAAGAAACTGAGCTACAGTTTGCAATTACCATCCCAACCAAGCGCGGTAGGATCGGGCAAGTTTTTCTGTCATAAACTAAAAAGCACAGAGGATTGACCTATATGATCGGACAATGACCTATATGACGGAGCCAATGATATAAACCATTATCAACTTTACTCCTTCAATCATCAAGCTAGCTTATTAGACCAAGAATATCACAAAATGCAACGCAATTCACGGGTTAAAAAATTTTTCCTAGCTGTGTTACAGTAGATAGATTGCTAACAATATAACGGTATTATATCCTAGGTATATCAAATGTGAATGTTTACTGCTAATCCAATAGTTAATTATCTGTACGACATACGTTAGCTTCCTGTCTGAATCTTTCATTTTTATGCAATAATTGAGATCAAATATTTGAAGCTTTAGATAGTACTAACCACCCCTCATGTTCTAAACGTAAAATGCCAAGTTGATAACAAAGGTTGTACGACTGTAAAGCAGCTGTTCAAATCAAACAAATGCGTGCAATAATAAAACAAGAGTCGTTAGAATGTTCTATGAAAGACCTATAAAAGAGCGAAACAAAAACTGAAATAAAAAGCATGAGAGGAATTCGCGAGGCAACTACCTTCAAAGGAGTTCATCATATGTCATCACGACCTCCTTACATTGAGAGATACTAATATTAACGGTACATCTACATGAAACAATTAGAAGAGTACGGCTAGCACAAACATTACCATCGATAATGTGTAGATTTTGCAGAGAAGAATGTATAACAATTGTTGGATAAGATAAGACCGGAACCTTACAAATTCGACAGACAACTCTAAAATCCCCTCAGTTGTTAGATGTCTATCAGACGACAGTCTAAAATTCTGTAAATAAATAAACTAAGGAACGCTTCTCTGAAGTAAAATAATGTAAATTACTATTAGCTTTTTTTTAATTATTATCACTACAGGTGAACAGGGACAACCACGACTAAAGAACAAGGTAAGCTCGAATTTGGCGTCCCTATCTCCCCCTCAAATCTGCAAAGTCAAAAAAAAAAAATACTAGAACACTAGAAAAATAGAAAAAGAATGATGGAAAATATGTCGAAACTTTAAAGAAATCTGGATGAAAATTCTTAAAAAGTGTACAACTTTAGGTAAATTTTGGAATAATAAGCGCCGACGATTCCCTACAATGAGATTGGACTGTGTTAATGTTAAATGATGATGTCGGTATGCAGAGTTCACTGCTCGAAGGTTTACCTGATAAAAAAAAACGATTTACAAAAGCATATATCAAATCTTCAAAAAATATACATTTTGTGTTTTGGCAGTTTGCCAAATTTGAAATAAGAATGCCTCATAAGTTTCGGTAAAATATGATGGTAAATATAGTTTGTGCATTCAAATTATTAGCCAGGGTCTCTGAGAAATCATTGTCTGTGCTCTTGAAAATAGGATTTAGGGAAAGATGTAAACCTATCCGTATTTAGCAGTTTAGTGTATTACACATAAATCACTATCACAATAATATCTTATATTGAAGTTTACAGCATTAAAGGAAAACACCGATAACGAAAATCCATACATCATCCGCATTATTAAACAAAACTATGAAAATGTTAAGTGAATAAAATGAGGTGAAAATGAGAAAATAGCCAGGAAATCGCTGAATATTTCCTAAATCACCATTCACTAATTGCTCTCTCACTACTTTCGGATACATATGGAGGGTAATATCGCAGATCTAACAATGTGTGATTGTTGAGCCCAAATGGATACGGGCGCTGCTTTTGCGTAAAGATGTGTTCAAGCGACAATAATACTACCCAACCGCAACGATCATGCATCCGTACGGATATATCGATTGCAGTCTGTGTGCACGATCTGTTCAACATATGCTATCAAAGACCACATTTCCCAGACGTGCTGTCCTCTCAAAGACTGTCAACATAATGCTCCTTTATCAATCGTTTGAGAAAGAACCCATCACGTTTTAGAATAAAACTGTGACCATGTGGGAGATTTAGTCGGCAAGCCAACACGAATGCCTCTTTAAATTGGACACTCGTCTCAATACTGCCTAGCCAATAGGCGTTTTGTGCCAGTCGGCTGTTCTACGGAAGTCGACTGAGAATACAAGCAAAAAATCTCTCCCAAAAAATGAGATGAAGAGGTTTACGATTTTATGCTAATTTCAAAAGCAAATTCAACCCGAAGAATTCATAACTTTAAAAAAACAGATAAAGAAAATGTCTCAGCCTTTTATCCACTGCGCTAGAAAGTTTTTTCTGCACTGATAATTAACTCGATAAGTTCTAATATTGAACAATAAAATAAGACCCTCCAAGTAAAATGGCTTATTTATGGCTAATTTAGGCGCTTGTTCCGGAATAGGAAGAACGAATTCCAATGGAATTTCAAGACCTACAAGCTTTCAAGAACGATTTCAAGCGCACTTCAAAGTAAAAAAAATTTCCCATAAGCGGTCATTTTCAAAACCTGATAAAATCCTGTTCTTATCAGATAAGAAAGCATCGTTCTAGTCATTCTTGTTCCAGTGAATACTCGGTCGTATTATGCTGTATTAATTTTATAATTAAAGGCTCCAAAAACACTGCTAATAACTAGCTAATTTTTTTTCGCGATTCTTCGCATTTTTCGAGTTCTCGAGAGCATTGTCGAATCACAAATAGAGATTAACCAGTGATATCTCCTTTACCATTCTATACCCGATATTTTTAAACGACTTTAAAAATAGCACAATATAATATAGCACTTTTTAAACGCTCCACTATGAGGATTTCAATGAGGATAACTTTAAACTCTTAGAGGACAATATAGTTTAGACTGTATACAGGAGAACGTGTTTTAAAGGAAAACGCAAAAAATGGAAGTACATTTAGTTTAGTTTTATTTTATACTATTTATATCAATTACAAATTAGTTACACTTTGTTAATCTGCTAACGTACCGAATTTTTCACTTCGAAAGTGTGGTGAAACATCGCTACCAAAGGCTTAAAATGACAATTATGGTGGCGTAAGCCGAAGTATGAAGGAAAAACCATACTGCCTATGTTATTTTCTAATTGGCCATACTGTCGCTGAAATGAAAAAATATATAAAATATATAATAAAATAGATTAGAAGAAACCACTGAACACAATCCACATTTGCTTTAGAATAACTGGCCCAATTACTAATGCGGAATTTGAATTGTTCAATCAGTCAAGATATAATGGATAAATAAAGCGGTAAATTGTTTGATTCTTAGTAAACAAATACTTCTATTAGCGATCACCTTCGACAAAAACAAAACTATTGTCTAAAAAAGAGAATTGGCTATACTATGCGCATTAAGCGCATAATGAAAACTTTAAAAAAAAACCCTTAAACATATCCACAGTAGCTCAATCGGTAGAGCCCCTCATCGGCAAGCGAATAGTTGTGATTCCGAAACCATTTCGCAGATTTAAATTTCAACTATTTAAAAACCCCATCATTTGATGAAAGGGTTTTTAGTGCAGAGGAATGGGCGAGAATACGAAACATGAAAGTGAATAGACTTGCTCGGGCCTAACGAATAACAGATGTTTAGGATGGACGAAACGATAGAACGAGAGGCTAAGAAGGAGTAACATGATGTGCAAAACAAAGCCCGAGGTGTGCACCTAATTTCGCTAAGAGCGTCAAACGGAGACACATCGACCACAATGTGCAATCCTTTTACGCATCTGCAACGCAACTACGCAAATAATGAAACAGATGCGTGCGCACTCCGTTCGCGCACACTTATCTCGCTATTGAAGAGCACTTTCAATAATCTTTTGTTCACAACAATTCTTTGTGCCTTCTACACCTTTGTGACACCTGTCTGCTAGCCGAGAATGGCTATCATTATAAACGAGTCTCATTTCGCCTCATACTGATATCAATCTGAGTAATTTATGCCTATTAATTAAAAGTGAAATTGAGCAATAAAACGACCGACCGAGTGTAATTTCTTTGTGAATCTAATGCATACTGTTTGACCTCAGGATAATATCCAGAAAGTAGCAGTATCCATTTCAGCTAGCTATCGAATATAACAGATGGACACATATGTCAATCTCGCTAGAGGCCGCCTGTTTATTCCAAATGCATCTTAATGTCATCCCCTTGTTACCTCTTAAAGCACACCACCCTTATCGACGACCGTATGTGACTAGAAAAAGCTATAGCGATAATCAAAGATCACCAAGGCTGCAACAACAATCACTGACCATTAACCATAATCAAAATAACAATAGTTCACCCTTTTTAAATGTTTCTTATTGGGATCATAGGAGTTCTCAAAGCGACAGCCCGGAACGCGTCGGAAAAATGTTCATCACACGTCGAAAAAATCATAATTTTGTAAGAAAGGAAATGTCGTATTATACGGTTGTCACAAATTCCACAATATCCCTCGAATGGTAAAACATAACACATAGACACCCCAAAATGATAGTAAATAAAACCCGTTTGATGTAATCATTAAATTTCCATTTTTACATCTTCCTATTCTTACAATTTGCGGCGCAAAGCGTCACAGTCAATTGCATATTGAAACCGAAAGAAACGCAATGCGATAGATGAAAGGTATTATGATGATGCGAACAAATAAATAACAAGTGCAATGCTATGAATTCTCTTGTTTTCAAATGCAACGCTAATAGGCAACTACCTTGAAATAGTGAACAGAATCGTTTATTGATTTTCTCAGTCTCCGTATGTTACCTATTGACTCGAGACCAAACTGACGAAAGGCTATAGCTAAATATCAGCAAACCATTCCAACTAGAATGATCTCCTAGATGTCATACAATGCCTCGAAAAATTAGCGACAAACGACTGTCCGCAAAATATTCATACTTCATAGGCTTTCATTTGATTGATATTTTACGAATAATTCAAACGATAATTAAATGTGTCTCAAATCTTTAAATTGTGGAGATTAATACAGATCAAGATTGCAGAATTAGCTTATTTTACTTCAAATGCCTAGAGAACACAAAACGCACCATAGCGACTAAGAATATAGTTGCCTTTCGGTAATGCAATAATAATCTTGCTTTAAGGTTAGTTATTCGGTGAATTAATCAGTCAAAGAAATGAAAAGTGACCACAGTACGAAACAAATGGGGAAAATTGAAGAGAAAGTAATTAATTGATTCGGTTGCCGTTAAATTGCCGACGAAAGTGATTTGTTGATGAAATTTATGAGTATAGTGGTCATCGTTTCATTCGTCATCTTAATATTCGGCCATCGATAAACATAACACCACAAGATGACCAATGAAGTGACTCGAAACAACAGAACAAGAAAACTGACCACTATGAATATAGGTAACCACCGAAAAATCAGACTCTAATTAAAAGATAACAGCTATACGATGTGTATTTGATATTCGCATTTCGATTGCTGAAGGTGTGATTAATATGTCTCAATAGATCGATTTTTGGCGATGAGAACTATCGAGGTAACCGGGTGTTTAATTGATAAAATCTCAGTAATTTCATGAACATTGCAATCCGCGGGTAAATTACCTACCAAGTGACTTGATGAGCAAAATGCAGCATAACTTTAAAGATATTAAACCGAACAAATTACCACAGCTAATGAAAAAAAGAAGACGAAAGGAGGAATCTCAATCGTCAACTATATGCTTTCCCTTCGATAATCTGCAGAAAGTTGAACATTTTCGTATTACATAAATGAAAGATAACGCTCACCTGTTGCAGGTCTTTCAATAATTTCGACAGCTGAAGGTGCGAATACTCCACTTCTTGAGTTTGCTTTAGGCCCAAAAATTATTCCCTTCCAACGTGGTTTTGAATTGTCTCGCTCGACGACCTGCAAATGCATGAGTTGACTTCATGTTATTTACAAATTAATGAATACCTAAATATTGAAAACTTTACTTAGAAAATTTGAGACATTTAATAAAAAATTAAAATTGTTTGCAGTTTTGGAAAATCACCCATTTATCACTCACTACTTCAAAGATGTTTCAATCTATTTGTTGTAGAGCACTTGAACATTTCTACAGCATCATTATTTGTTTTTAATCTAAACGCATCACGGAAAAATTTGAAACTATTATTAGTGGAGTTCCCACTTGCTTTTACACTTACGATTTCTTTTATTTTCCATTATTTTACCTCCCAGTACACATCGCATATCGATATGTTTCATTATTGATTTTGTATGAATATCCAACGATTGAATTATGACTGAAATATTGCTTTTTCTAGACGTTCTATTCGCTGATTCCCTTATGCTTACCGATTTCATTTTGAATCAGACATCGCTTCGGTTTAGCCATAAGAACAATTCAGAAGCCGCTTTGCTTACAGTATTCACACACGGTTTTCGTGTCAAATCTTTAATGGATAAGAGCTCTTCGATAGATTAGCGTTAAGTGAGTTGTGAATCATGTCACGAAAAACAACAGCTGGTTTAACTAGATACTTCTCTCTTCTCGCCTTCTTTTTTCAATGAACAAGTTTGAACAACGTGAGTGTGTTCTCTTCAATTTCACGATATCAAAACCTTCAGAACAGATAACTCTAAAATGCATCAAAATGGCCGTTGCTTTCGAACGAAGGTAATGGAAATGTGGAAAGGCTTATAAGAGAACCGACATATTGCATGAGCGGAACATAATTACAAAAACAATTGCGATTAGAGCCATTTAATTGAATCTCTTGTAATTTAAAAGATAATATCATCATCAAATGAGTTTCCTAAGACTCATCTGATCAAAATGAGTTGAAAAAAAAAACAGATTTTATTAATAAGCAAAATATTGCTGAAAAATAAAAGTGTTGGCTGTTTGTTGTTGGTGACAAACGACTGGCGCATCTCAACGCGCAAACCTATGACGCCTTCTCAGCATATGTCCGCTTTTTTGAGCGGATCTAAAAAACCACTTGAAACGGTTGCTGGAATAGTGCAGAGAAAAAAAAAAGATGGATTCATATGGCAATGACATTCGTCTGTTACCATTAGTGATAGTGACGACGCATATGATTAAAATATTTTTGGAAAAATGACTGTTTAGCATAAAAGATTAAGAAAACATATAATATCTATAACTCCCAAATCTAGCAACCTAAAACTCCAACTCCTCTTCCCTCTCATCTTCCTACACTATTTCACTACTTCTGTTGTGAATCCAAGGCTCTCTAACTAACCTCTGCTATTTTACTATGGAAGCACCTTCAAGAGGGACTATACTACCATCGTAGCCAATAACCCAACAAAACTTCATAAAATCCTATAAAAACAGCTATGGATATATGTTATAGTGATATATATAGAGCACAAAAGGGTACCTTTCGCTAAAACGATATCCGTAGCTTTACGATAAAATGGTCCTACTTCTGCTGTGAAATTAATGACGAAGCAATAATGTCAGAGAACGAAGAAGAAAATAAATTGACGCTAAAACATTTCGAATTTCAAATGTAAAGAAAATGAGAAACACATAATAAGAAATAAAAATATACGAATGTAATAACTTTCCATAAAATGGCTTCTTTTAATGAAAACCGGTTCATCATCGCTTATAAGTATTGGTCACTTCACTGGGGACAATTTCACTTCCATTTGAAGATTGCCATGCAAACAAAATTGATGAAAGAATGGCACCCATTTAAATAAGGTAAGCAAATGCCGATGATGCTGATTATGTCAATGAATTGTATTCACTAATTCTGCATTTACTGCACAAAGCACGTCTACGCTGCATCAATTATTAAAAAGAGACAGAGAGAAAGGAAGAGGAAGAAAGAGAAAAAAAGAAATTTCTAACAAATCATCCGAAGTAATCATTTTATGCAAAAAAATTTCATTGAATGTGCATATTTCTCATACTCAAGAGGATTTATAATTTTCTAATTTAAATGACTCAAATAATTCGAAAACTTATGACTTCAATTATAATCTAAATTCTCCAACATGCTAAAATACAGCAGAACGAAGAACATAACATGTTTTGCAACCGAATTTTTTCGTTCCTTATTGCAGTTTTGCTGAGGGAGAAAAATCACTGTAACAATATGGCGACTTTTTCCAAAATATCGTACAATTAATCATTGAATTTTACCATTTTCCACTCTTAAACCATCGTCTCAACATCGTGCATGTTTTATTACAATTCCTCAAGTTTTAACCTTCATTTTTAATTATCATTGGTACAACGAGCGAATTTAAACCAATAGGAGCCCTCAAATGCACAAAATACATTTTTTAAAAGATTTAAACTTGTTAGTAGGCGCATTTCAATGACTTTTGTTTATCATATTGCCGCACATTCGTAGACTCCTCTTATCCGATGAAACAGACTTTAAGTTGCGAATGTAAAGCGAATTAAGCATCTATCTATTGGTTTTTTAGACATAAACGAATCTTATAGCTCATGAAGACAGCACTATGTGATATTCACGGATGCACTAAAGAATAAACACAAATAGATGTGAACAAATCAACATTTCTCAAAACTCGCTAGTAAGATGAGGAAATCTGTTCAAACCTGTGTTTTAGTTTTCGTACGTAAACGTTTTCTTTTTGTTTCATCGCTCATGCTTGCCGTATTTTTCGAGAATGTTGAAGTGAGCGTATTGTTATGCTTTCCAAATTTTGCCTCTTCTCGCATATTGAGCGCAGATAATCGTACAGCATTTTCTGCATTATATTCATGCAATTCGTTGCACTTATTCGTTGCTAATGCATCAACGGTTGCTGCATTTTCTGCTGTTTGTGGTGCATGATACCCTATATGGTCATCATGCATACAGTGTGAGGAATGTGAATGCTGCACTTTGCATACATGTTGACGTTTTGAGTCACTATCATATCTCATTCGGTGGTCGTTCCGACGCCAAACAGCGCCAACAATCTTGCGTATTCGTTCGAACATTTTCGCAAATTTGAGTTTCGTTCGCACTTGTACTGCTCCAGCTCAATGTTCTGTTGACGTTTCTAGAGGAAGCAGCAACAGAATCTAATCCGATCGGAAAACCGGCAGCACTTGCATGTAGAAGGCGGGCGAGGCCAAGCCAACCCTGGGAAGGTGCTGCCGATAGTCTCAGATGGTATGCGCTTCGTCTGTAACTGTGAAATGTTGATGAAGAGGCCGAGAACGTTTCGCAGTTGCTCCCAAACGAAGCCACTTTTATCTTTAGATTCCGCTTCCGACGTTCGTAAACGAAAATGCCATGTTTTCCGCCATATAAAGTTACTGATAAAAATTGAGTTATCAATAAAAATGCAAAAATTTTAGCAAATTGGAAGTTTTCTTACTAAACATCGGTTAAGGAAACCAAAGAACAATTTGGCTTCTATTCAACATCAATACGCACATCGACATTAACAGCTTCTAATATCGTTTCCACAAAACTTTCTTCGAAATGAACTTTACATAGCGAACGTTTATCAGTGGGAGAAGAAACGTTACTATCGCGCAATATAATAACAATACACCAAAGTAACGGCATAAACCATTAAAGAAAGATTCTCATAAAAAATAAAAACATTCGCACAGTGTTGTCTAATATTAACAACATTGTGGTGGGCATCTATCACAATTTTCCATTTCCTAAAATGTAAAGTAGTGCATTTTATATCGTAAATTTTCGAGTATTTACCCAAGCAATCATGAATATTTATGGACATTTTAGCGTCAAATAATATCAAAATAGCAGCTGAGTAAAGAAATCTATTCAATTTTCTCAACGGCTTACACAAACCGGTGACAATTTCCCCTGTAAGACTCGAAGGTTTTTCAATAAAAGCTGCCACCTCTACTATAATAATTATCAGTATGATATAATCACGATCGATATTCACTAATAATATTGCTCAAATGCTGAAAATCACGACCACAAAAACAGCTTTGCCTCATTCATTTCCACGAATGATAATCGCTAAGAAATATTATAATAAATCAATAAGCTTTTATGAAATATTTCCTCGTGCATTATGAAGTGATAGAACAAGAAGCAATACTATAGATCCTTCTCCTCTATTAAATAAGTAAAATCAGAATGTGTTATTCGAATACGGAAGCGGAAATAAAAAAATTTGAAAAGTATAATAACACTTCAGGAAATGCAATTTCGCGAAAGTAAAGAAATCGCCTAGACATTTGGAACGGGCAAACGTTTTAGCGTTCGTCTTTTCTAAACACTCAAGTTGTTTTAATGCTTAAATATAGGTTGAAATATCACGAAAAAAGCACCTACAAGGTGCAATTCTATAATTTCGTGCAAATAAGCATTTTATTCTGCTATGAAGCATTTTTATGATTTTACTGTGAAAAACTTAGTCGATTGCAGCAAAAACATTACAATGCTTGCAATGAATTGAAAAGGTTGTAAGCATTTTCATTGGCGCTTTCAGCAGACAAATTATTCCCATATGGCATTAGAGAATATGCTGAGATGCGTCAACATACACTCTTCCCACCATTTAGATGGCATCTTTTTTTTCGGTTTACGTGGACCGTATCATTTCGAATGGATTAAGTGAACCACATTGCTTGAATCGATCAAGCGGATCGTATTACTCGAATGGATCGAACAAGCAGGTCATATCTTATGGATGGATGAAGTGGATCGCATCATTTAGACAGATGAAGAGGACCCTATCGAATAGGGCTGATACAAGTATGCACATATGGATAGCTGGCCGACAACTGAATATATATCACAACGACACTTTTATCTATTAGATAATCAGGCCAAAAGATTGGAACAAGAAGTTAATCTGGATAGGGTAATAAAGGAAAGACACGACATCGTCCAGTAAAATACAATTTAAATTCTTCGTTTGAAAATTTAAAAATGTATTTTTTTTCATACATATTCGATAAGCGCTGCACACATACCCTAACGTCAAGAACCTATCAATAACAATTGCATAGGCATCTCATTCCAGGTCCTCTCTTTATGACTACTGCCTGGTCATATTCTTTGTGTTTTACATGGTACACCATTTAAAATTGCTTTATAACTAGCCGTTGAAATTTTCTTATTGGACGGAACGTCGCGCTTCATACCTCGAGCCAAGATGCATAAATGACAGAGAGGGCAGAGGGGGAGGAGCAGAGAGAGATGCATGAGATTTCAGAAATTATGGCATTCAAAGAAAATTCATTAAACGCTCTTACAGCTTTATTATTCATAACGACGGTTCGTGCCGAAATATGCGAATTTCCTTTAATCGGAATTACAAATTGAAACCGAAAAAAACGCAGGAAAAAAAAAGAGATGCGAGGAGAAGAGAACGCAATTTCTCAGGAGAAAAAATTCACTTCAATTAAAAAAAAGAATACCCTCATATTGTTCGAGAGAAATTTTAGGGAAATATATTATAAATTCGAAAATGATTTCTTTCACAGGTTCACATTTCTACTTTAGCCAATGCTCATATCAACGTTCACAACAATTTGAAAGCTCACTTCAGTCGAAGGGATTATAATAGAGCACAATTTTACGCTAAACTTGCAATAAAAAGGGAAAGGAAGCTGACGAAAAAAAAGCCGACAGCTGAGATATATATGTCAAGCAATTCTTGAATAATTTTTGAAGTATTCGAATTTATACAGACAATCTATGAGGCTCAATAAGTTTATCTCGGCAAAATACAAAAATGTGGTCAGTTGAATGAATGGCAATTTAAATCACTTTTTAAAGAAGGAAATAATGAGCTACAACATTAAAAGAATTACTTCAACTCTTCATGATTTTATCATAGTTGAAAGGAAATAGCAAACATTGGCGTAGCACCGAAAGACAGCAAGTTTTCCCTCATTATAGATGTTCGTAATCCAGATGCAACACTACTGCCTAAGATCCATCTAAATCTTTAAGGAAAAAAAATTGAGTCCTTTGGGAGCAATATTTCCTGCCGACTAGAATTCGAGAAATTCTCGCCATGTTTGGAAAATTTACTTTTTTTTCAGGGCAACACGAATTTGCAAATATGCTTGGAGCAATATGCATCACGAACAATCACATTCCCTTTCCGCTGGAAAAGGAAACCAATTTCAACGGCTCGTTATAACGGTGAACAAGCAATACTTATAGCTGAAAATATTTAGTGTCCCTTTTACACATCTTCATACTTTTTCCACATGCTAAGCTCTTCCAATCGCAACTTTTAAACATCTTGTTAAGTAAAAAATTCAACGACTCTTGATGAATTGAAAAATGAAGAAGAAGACGAAGGCGAAAAAGAAAAGAGAGCAAAAATAGCCGACAACAAGATTAATTAAAAACGTCTGCCGGCACATAAAAAAGAATCGCAAAGGAATGGAATGCGAAATTGCTGATGCGATTTGCAACTTTCAGAGTGCGTCGCCTTCAATTCGATAGAAATTTTCATATCCGTTCGTCAACCTCTTCAAAGTGCCGCGTATTCGATTGCATTCAGTAATACCGATGCATTGCAGGTTTCTAACTCGGCAATAATTCAATGCCTCCTGCTGTGAAAAAACAGCACTTGCTGCTGAGCGAATATTGCCTACAAAGCTGAATAAATCCCTACTTTCAATTTTTTACACCTTCAATAACTGCCAAAAACATCTGAATTCACTGAAGGTGGAAAAATTTTTTCGATCTCTTTGAAGTAGCGGCGGCAACTGCCGGCCATTGCAGCCGTCACTCCAAATCAGAATTGTAGAGGACTGACTGCAAAGCGTATCTTGGCAAAGAGGAGTAGGCAAAGAGGAAAAATATATTGAGGAAATAATAGCAAAGAAAATTTTCTGACAGACATTCTTCAACAGAGACATCACCTTACTATTTGGTCGCTTCTTTATAACTTAAAGAGAACAATCTTATTTTGCCTCGTTAAGTCGATGAAATCTAAATCGAATTATACGGGAATTCACAAAGTTCTAAACACTTATCTTTTTCGGATTGGTTAATGTGCACATGCAACAAGTAATCGACCCTAAAAGACATTCCAATGCAACAAATTTCGTTGCTACCTTTCACCTGTCACCTGTCACATGAGGCATGCAATAAGAAAATATGACAGAATAATACTGTTCATTGTTAGGCGCAACTTTTGTTCAAGCATTTCAACTCTAAATGAATAATGACATGTCGAGAATATTTTAAATTTTCCAGCAATCCCATTCTGAATGATGTGATTTCCAAATCATTACTATTTAAAGAGTAGATAGTAGCTAGACAATGCAGAAACAGTTTGAAATGAAAGCTTGATGGATGCTTTAAAAGGACGACAATCAACCAGGTGCAACTAGCCACGTACGTTTCACTAAGAGCTGAATGCATTAAGCATCAGCGAGCTGGTGGTGTGTCCTTAGTGCTCACTGCTTTCTTTATAACGCCTATTCATTGATCTCGGATTTCTTTGCCTAAAAAAACCTGCTTCATTTGCAATCAGTTTAGCTCATCTTAATCAACTAAATTTGTACCCAATCTTGGAATAAAATTTGTTGCTGATGTGCATTTCGAAAGACATTGCCTTGTTTTTCGTTGATAGCATCTATGCCTTACAATGGTTATCATCGAGCTTAAAAACAAAAAAGTGACTTGTATGTCCCATTAACAATTCTGTTGATCGGCTCCCTTGTGAATTATCAACTACCAACTCAGTCCTTCAAAAAAATTAAACATCACATCAATATTACCTTTGGAAATGACCAAAAAATAATTAATTTCAAATACGTGAGTGAGATCATTACTGCAAATTCCCCTATCCCCGGTGAAATTGATCCGCTCTGCTATAAAAACGACTGTACTCTCAACCAAGCCCTTCCCCCAACCCCCCCCCCCCCCCCCCCCCCCCCCCCTATATATAATGTTCATTAATTGCAGATGTATATACGAAACTCATCTTTTATCCCTCGGTGGCGCATCTGAGCCAGGATTTTTTTCTCCATAAGTGTCATTATATTTCTCCTCATAGATTTCAAATTTCAAATTGTACGAACAATAAATGATAGAAATAAAGAATAGTTTGCTGGAGAATTTGAAATAAAGCAGAAACGAATCATGAAAATTAGCGCAACAATGGTAACCATCTAGAAAACTTGAAAGTGGCAAAAGTGCACAAAAATTACAAGCAATGCAAACGTTCTGTTAGTGCATTGTGGAATTCTACTCTCTATTTACTTTGCTATTGTCAATGAGATCGCAAAACACCAAGAAAGCAATCAAATACTCGATACAACTCACGAAACGATTACATAAAGAAGTTATTTGTCGGTGGTAAATCGACCAATTAGTCGACGATTGAGCAAGCAAAAAGGCAATTGAAAAAATGTAAATGCTTGCTCATCATGACATGCGAACGCATCAAGCAGCTTAGCCAACAACATGCTCAGTGAAAACATGCTTCAACAAAGAAACCGTCGAGTAGCAAATCTAACGCATTCATCACCCTCATGCTGCAAAGTGTTAAGTGTTGGCAACAGGTGAACACTATTAACTTTTTCTAAATTCATAAGACAAATTTTAAGCGGCAGAGATTTTATATATTTTAGTGTCTATATCATATGTGATTACTCAACAATTCCACTAATTTTCTCAGATTATTCCCTTTGTAGTCGTACTGCCGCACAAATTCTACTCTGCATTTGCTTTGCTTTTGTCAATGACTTTATGAGACATCAAAGAAGCAACAGCAACGCATAAAGTCGAGCAACTCGGTCCTTTATGGCAACATAATTAAGCAAACAGGCAAAATGCCCAGAAAATTGCGACTTCAAAAAGTCAAACGAATTCCTAATAACCATCGTTACAAATGGCGAAAGTTAAAAATCATTCCTTAAAACCGATTTATATTACGATCAGCGGAAATTGCACTAAGTTTTCAAGAGTGGTTTCCAATCCCATAAAAGGTCAACTATCCTCCTAAACCACCAAAATCAAAATTTTAACTCGAAAAACTGAAATTTAAAGGCAGGAAGCATTTTCAAAATATTCCGCACTGTTCTGGAACACTATTTGATTTCCGTCACTCAGTATCAATCAAGCATCTCTTGTGGCTAAGCTCATTGTGAACCGATTCAAGTATATTCGCGAATATTAAAAGCACTCATATTCACTCATCCCCCCCCCCCCCCCCCCCCCCCCCCCCCTCCCCCCCACCTCCCGCCTCCCCTCCTACCCTCCACCTGCCCTAACAAACGATGCCTCTCTGACATATAATGGAAATCCAACCCAGACTGTGAGCAGTGTTGAAAAGGCTTCTGGATGCCTTACCTCCATGGAATCCAACCAACATACACCCATCAAGCGCCATGCGATAACTTTTAAGCGTTTTTAATATACTGAAGGATATTCTTGTCGGTTCACAGTGAGCTTCATTATTTAGGAGGCTTACTTACTCCTCAATTACGATGAAAAATAACACGAAAAAGCAAAGAAGCAAGGGAAATATTTTCAAATTCCTTGAGCAAATTTTAAGTTTAAATTTTCTGGGCTAAAAGTTTCTTTGTAACAGTTTGAACATTTATTATTCACTGAAAGATGAAAGCAATTATTTAAAATCTAGGCAAAATTTTCCTCTACCCAAGTGCACATATAGAACGTTAACGATGGCAATTCAATAGCTGCACAAAGTGATAAGATCAAGTGGATTTTAGGGAAAAAATGTTTGCTGAAATATCAAAATACACTAAAAATATCAAAATATTCCGTCGTCGATTCACTTTTAGTATATATTGAGCTCTCCAAGGTATTATAC
Source organism: Baylisascaris schroederi (assembly GCA_006503575.1). Taxonomy (NCBI): domain Eukaryota; kingdom Metazoa; phylum Nematoda; class Chromadorea; order Rhabditida; family Ascarididae; genus Baylisascaris; species Baylisascaris schroederi. The sequence continues at coordinate 1,006,230 of QEWY01004125.1, read as the reverse complement.
ATTCAAAAAAAAAAAAAAAAAATCTTTTTCTTCGTATTCGCATCTAAGTGCAAATGATTTCATCAAAATTTTCCCATATATCAAAGTGAGCACTAAATTTTGTGCTGAAACTGCAATGAAAACCCTCCTCTCCCCCCCTCCCCCCACCACCTACAAATGGCATCAATAAAAACGCTTCCTTAAAAAAACAGACTAATGTATTTACATTAAGGATAAACAATTCTTATTTTTTAGCACCTAATTATAGTTGTTTTTTGTGTTAATTCGTGGGAATTAGCTATCTATTAGTGTCAACGCCTCTCCAATAAGCGGCACGAAATATTGTTGAGATTAAATGTTGATCACATTTATCGCAAATTTTTACGATTCCCCAAAATTATTGAGATAATCGTTCGTGATGACGAATTGTGATGAAACTTTTTTGAAAATTCAAAATTTTTTTCGAACGAATTTTCTCACAAAATTGATCTTTCAAAATTGAATTTGAATATTTCAGTAGGTAGCGAATCTCGATGATTCAAATTGATTATTTTTCAATGCAAAGATTCATAAAAATTTACTAAAAAAAACTAAATTACTCAAATCACTCACTTCTTTTGAAGAAAAAAACTTCCATAATTTAATAATCTAAGATCTCTTTTAAAATCAAAATCCTTTAGTTTTTTAATAAGGAATAACCAAATGCAACCCTAATGGACAGTGTTGCTTCGTTGAGATGTTCAGCTTTTGCAATCGTCATGTTTACATCATTTTTCTCGTTGAAAAGCATTCATTCTTCACAGCCTACTCCTTTATAGATCAAAGCAACATTTTTCCTTACCGAACTAAATTCTGCTCATTTTTGAGCTTAGAGAGATGCCACCCTTCGAAACAAGTATGAACGCCACATTTTCAAAAAAAAAAAAAGATTCACCAATCCAAGTTGTTCTAGCAAAGTTTACATCCTAATTCGACACCAACATCGACATCAAATAGTTGAAAAGTGAAAAAAAAAATCAAATATGGAAAAACAATGGACAAATAAAGGAATGCAAATTTCCAACAGCCTTTGAAAAAAAACACACACACACTCAACAACATTTTACATAATGCGTTCAATGTTCACATATTCGAATGTGATCACTGATTCAATGATAAAAAGTCGTATATAATGTATGAGAATTTAAAGAGGGTACATGAAAAGAAGTGCATGCCTCAAGATGCATTGAGCATCACGAATGCTAAATGGAATTACGCACGCAGTTAGCTAGCTAGCGCTCTCATTTCAGAAGCGCCGATAAAAAAAAAAAACGGCCACTAACAGATCGTTACTGATGTCACACCCTCCTCATTTACATCTTTCCCTCCCCCTCAACCCCCCCCCCTTTCCACTCGTCTAGTAAATTATATATTCTCGCATACTGTCGATCGTCGCCAATCCTCAATTCCTAAAACGATCCACACGATGCGAGAAACGATGCTTGAGAGCTGTTCGATTGTGCTAACAAAGCGATCACATGAAAACACCATTAACTAGTGGGCAATTTCTTTAAAGTACTATCGCCGACACTAACGAAATTTCTCCGCATGAAGCAAATTTATCTCTATTGCGAGAAAAAAAAAAAAAAAACGCAAAACGGCCTCTCTCAATATATGCGCCAAGTTTTCGACTCCTATTAGCATTCATTTAGCATTCAATGATATACTATCGATGCGTAAAAAGTAGCTTGTGATTAGGAATGTCATAACTTCCAAAGGTTTCCCGATGCGGCCGGCCAGTAACGCTGCAAATCGGGCATCTCACTCACCTTTTCACCCCCTGGTAGGTTAGGCTGTAAATACTCTTAGCGCCTATTTCCGAAGGACTCTACGAAAAAAAAAAAACGTCGACATATCATTCCTAAATTTTGTGTAATTAGCTCTACAAAGACCGATTGCATTCCGCATAGGTTAAAAAACGAAATCGTTGTGTTATCGCTAAAGTGGCATCAACCAATTAATTGCAACCATTTCAAATCAACGGCAGTATTCATTTTATTAGCAGCGTTCCTTCACAGACCAGAAAACAAAATGATATGAGCAAAACGAGATACATGCGTATATTCTCAATCTCATTACGCCTATTTTTTTTTTCTTTGCAAAGGGTATTGAGAAAAGGGCAATTTCTTGTGTATACCCGTATATGTTAGCCCTTTCATCGAACAAGAAATATCCCAACAAAAAATACAAAAAATTGCATTCTTGATCCAGCATCTAATAAGCGTTCTTCAAGTACACTCCTCAACAATCTTTGGCCTATCTTGATTCGCTTCTCCTTCTCAAAAAAAAAAAAGAGAAAAAAACGTAACAACCATTAAATTCTGGCTTATTTAATGTGTACATTGCGATCCAATTAATTTGCATTCGTAGTGAACGAAATCAACAAACGGAAGAACATCTTTAGGAAAACACACGTCAAGTCAAATATAATATGCTGATTTCTGAAGATAGATCATCAACCATTAATTACCTCAGACTAGGAGTTGGAAAGTAATTTTATAAAACAAGTTCATAAACGGATTAAAAAACTACCTATTAACTATCCATTAAGCAACTGCTCATAAAATTATCTAATGCTGAGCGCAGATGAATTTTTGGTTGTTGAAAGAGAGAGGTGGGAGAGGGGAGGATTTAAGGAATGAAGGAGCGAAAAAAAAGGATCCGAGAAACATCAAAATCTCGATAAAATCAGAGAATTGAGCATAGACGGATGAAAGCAAAATCTCAAAAAATTAGCATTTCATCACGAATATTCGGTTAAAGGGATTGCCGCAAGAAAAAAAAACCATGATAAAACTTTTTGAAAAAAGTCACAACAAATGCTGATATCGTTCAAAATGCGAAAAAAAAACTCCCCGGCAATATGATAGCGATTGGGGATCTACTTAGCCCGACGCGCAATCTATCTATTCTTCGCATAGCACTTTGTTCATGTTGTACTCAATCGTGAGAAATGATTTCCACGGCAAAAATCATTTACTGCCTCGATTGTAATTTCTCCTTTACTTTTTAAATAAGAAATTAAATACTTTCCCTTGTTAATAAGAGCATAACAGCATGCATCTTGCTTCTCAGGAACAATGCAATCCAATCGTAAAATAATCAAGTTTACATTTCTGAAATTTCCGAGTCGGATAGAGCAAAACGTGACATTTTTAAGCTATTTCCTAATATATTCTGGAAAAGAGAAACGAAGAAAGCGGAAAATCCTGGAAAGCAGCAGAAAATCCTTTGAAAAAAAGAGGAATGAATAGAAGAGGGATGACGGAAGGCATTGAGCGATAATCATCGTTTCCCTTTTATAAAGGAACGGAATCGTATTTGCAGCAGCAAGTGGTGCAAACAAAAGCATACATTCTCACTTACCCATATGTTGTCGCCAGCCGAGAAAGTCAGCTCATCCGCTGTAACACCGTTGAAATCCTGCACAGCTCGAGCATGGACGAAATTTCGATACTCTGCAAAAAAAAGAAAAATCAAAATTTACATAAAATAAAACAATTTGAAAGTTTAATAGAAAGAGCGAATACATTCCACATCAAAAACCTCAATCAGTGATAATGCTAAAACGGAGAATAGAGATGATTTAGATACTGTGATGACAAAATACGAAGCAAAAAATAAAAAAATAAAAAATAAACTACACAGAAGGAAACAAATAGTGGAAATATTATAAGAAAGGTAAAAGCTGATTTTTGTTAATACTCTCTAAAGTATCTACTTCGCAGATGATACAAAGAGATCCATTACTTGAAACGATTTCAATTTCAAACAAAGAGCATTCTGTGCGAACGTTAACATAATGAACCAAAAAATCCCCAACAAGATGATACGTTAATGCGAATGATGAGAGAGAAATGAATAGCGAAGACCGGATAGAAAAACATGAATAACGAAAGGCGAGAACTTCTAATGGAGATAATCTCCGCTTAGCACTTCAGAACACTACAGCAAGTGTGACGGTGGTAGTGTGAAAAGTCTTCACTTACAACTTGTTAGCCATTAATAACATAGAATTGCGTTAAATGAAATCATACCGCCTCAATAATATGATCCAACCCGTTTCACTGGGCAAGAAGGTTAACCACAGAGAAATTTTTTTGTTTAAAGTTTTTCAAAAAAAGTTGAAGAGTTTAAAAATTTGCCATAATTTTTAAAGAAAAGGAAGAGAGCGCTCAACGTGCTGCTGGAATGTGAGCTTTGCAGTTTCACCTAACTAATGAACTTAATAGACTGTGAAAAGATATTAGAATATGATTCATATTTTTATTGCATTGCTCACTCGTAGAAAACTTTTATAAAATATTCGGCTAAGTCAGAAAACCGTCAGAAACCGATCCAACGGTGTGAGAAGAAGCATTCAAATCGGTATAAAATGCAACCTCATCGATCCCAAATTGCACGTCAACTTTCAGATAAATTTACATGGCTACAACTACTCTGCAATTTATTTATTATTTTGAAAATTTGAAATCTGGCAGAGAAGTAGAAACACCTAAGGCGTAAATTATGCCCACTAAGTTTTGCAACTCTAGCCTCACTCGTTGCCGAACTGAAAGCAATGGATTGACAAACAGATTTACATATTTATGCAAAGAACATAACCTCATCATAATGTGCAAACGGAAGTGTCAATTTGCACGGGTATACAGAAAGAAGTGAATGTTGAAGAGGAGATTCGTCGGATTAAGCAATGTTAAGAAATTGCATTGCAACATTCCTCGAGCGTCTCGCTGAACTCTTAATAAGAAAAATCAAAGGAAAGCAGCTGGACGGAATGGTTACACAAAATCAGTGGTCAAAAAAACTAACGGAGACTGAATAAGAAAGAAGAAATGAAAGAACTCTCTTTACTTTATTCGATTTTTTGATGGCTTCTTTAAAAATTCAGTTTTTTGAGACGTTAGGGACGTTACTTTTGGGATGGTACTAGTACCTTATTGTTGATTTCTGTGATTTTTTTGTAGCAAAAATCGTCAAAAATTTTTCCAATCACAACAGTAGGAAGCTTAGCTTTGTAATACATTCGTAACTTCTAGTTTCAAGTGCCGAAAATTCCATTCTCCAAAACTTTTTCCAATCAGCAAAATACAAAGTTTTTTAGCCAAGTTTTTATAAAGTGTCATTCATCAATGAGCCCAAAAACTTTGTCTTCAAAACTCTAAACAACTCAAGCCTTCGTTTCGACTTTATGCATTGCCTCCTCAAAAACTTTAAAAAATTTTCCACTACTTTTAGATGCAATATTTTCCAAAAAAAGAAAAACCAACCTCAAAAATCGATTCACACATTCTTTTCTCTTAATCAGAAAATAAGAAACTAGTAATGCTGCAACCAAGTTTAGCACGTTCACCAAGTTTAATTTCGAAAGCTCTTAGCGCTAGTTGATGCGTGATAAAGTACACCATGGAATAAATATACAACGCGCAATGTTCATCATGATTGACATATTCACTCAAAATAACCTAAAAAATATTTCCATCTATGATTATCACAGAAAAGACGTTAAACCCCTTGAGATGAAGGATTTCTATTCTGGAACTAGATCGTTGAGTAACAACAAACCAGAGAGCCATATTTAATGCCTTAAAATTGCATAAATGAAGAAGAAGAAAAAAAAACTCGTTACATGACATCATTCAAAGCGAGTGCTTTCATTGAAACAAGCTTAATTAATTGATCAAAGCTGTAAATCGAGTAAGCGCTCAATGCAGAACAGACTATTAGATCATAAAACAATAACAGCGCAATTCAAAAGGCATTTTTTAATATTATTATACAAAAAGCGCCCAGCAATAATATTGTGACTACTCGAAGAGAAATTCGATGAATCTTATAAAAAAAAAGAAGCGGTCTTTGGAATGTCCCCATTTTGAAAAGCAAAGCAATAAGTGGTTTTACCTTGCTTAACGACCAGTCCAACACCACCCCTACCACATTTAATGAGGAATTTATGATTAAAGATTTCATTAATCGAAGTAAAAAATAGGCGATCAAATTGGAACATTTCAGTCCGTATATGAAACTTGGAATACATATATACCACTCGCATATGGCATATGCAGAGAGGACAATGCGGATATGCTTATATGGAACAAATATGTAGAATGTGTTCATTGTTCAACAAATATTTCACTATACACTTTAATATTTTCCCGTTAATGATTACCTGTATTACTTGAATTTCAACACGAATTTCATCCAAGAAAAAGTGATATAATCGAGCACTGTGAATCAAACGCTATAGAAGAAAATGTTTTCGGTAAAACGCTCGTAACCTTCTATAGGTGAATAACATCAATATTCTTACTTCCTATAATTATCGGTAATTTCACGTTGAATTCATGGTGTATTTTCATATACATACAAATTTCATTCTTAGGTGCTCCAAGATACGAGATTTTCTTCGACAGAAGTTAACCTTGGACACAAGAAGTCACCTTTGACACCTCGCGGTCGCAAGTTATTAAGAGTAACTTTTTTGTTACACAAGGGCTAATAAGCTACTTCCAAGGAATCCAACTGACCCTACAAAATTGCTATACTAGAAACGGCACGTCATCGAGTAGAAAGGAATCCAGTGCATCCTCGCTTCTCCTGGTAGGGTGAGAAATAAGATCAATGAGAGCACTGTCATATATACGCACAAAAAGACGAAGAAACACAAAAGATTCTAACACCTATCAACTCCACTCAATCGAACGAATCAGACATGCTAGACTAGCTTCACTAATATCAGGCTGAGATAAGATGAAAGACCACAATGTCAAATCCTATAAAGACATCTATAAATGCACCTGCTCCATCTGGTTAAAACTTAAAACCAGACGCTCGAAATGGCTTTCGAATCAAAAATGATACAGAGAGATACTTTATGTTTGCGTTGGAACAGTCAAAACATGATGGTTTAAGATATTCTCAGCGTTATGAAAGTACATACAAATTCAAGATCTCAGAATGCCGCAGATGAGTATGCGTAATAAAAAAAAAGAAAAAAAAAAAAGAGCTATTCCCTCAAGTGTGATGAGTGAGAGGTGACAACGACCGAGCGTAACCTCGCCTGCTTCCTAGCGATGGCAGCATTCGTGCTTCGCCTATTTTTTACTTGCAAAATAGTGCTTACGGGATAAACAATAATCGTAAGCAGAGAATTTATATCTAGCAAATTCAAAAAACAAATACTACTCGAACATTAGCATTTTCTGAGGACAACCTAAACGTCAACAATTTAAAAAAAGGAGTGAAAATATAGAAAAATTACCGTTTCGATAGATATCGTAGAATGGCAGAGACGAAGTTTTTATATGATTGTACTGCATTCAAGATAATAGGTTAGTCGATGCTTTTGATGACACTGAATTCGAGTGCAGTTTAAACATCCACGAATAGGGAAAAAACTCGATGTGGTCGTTTGCATACAAGAAGCATTCAATGCAGAAACGATACGAGGATGGGGGTGTAAATTCTGCGAATAATAGAGAAAAAGACGCCCAACAAGAGCAATATGTAAATATTGCTCAATGAATTGCAATATTAAAATGATACCCCCATGGGCTGTAAATATCAAAATAACGCCCAATGAATATGCTTTTCCGTTAAGCGTCCATCGAGCGGCTGGCACGAATGCTGTACATGCGGCATGCCTAATACAGCGTACTCAAAATGGCATAATGCGTTTGCGATCGTGCAGTTAATGGTTGCGTTGAAAACGTTCCGCCAATCGCTTTTCGCGCTTTACTCTCCTCCCATTGCCATTAAAAGTGATATTTGTGAATTATGCGGTGATCGATACGAACGCCCCAAAGAAATGACTGCAAATAACGTATGTATGCGAACAATCCCCAACTGACCATTGAAATAAAAATATGTAAATTTAAAGCTGCCTTCATCGTAAGATAAGGGATTTAATCACGACCAAGGATTTCCTCCCACAAATTTAATCGATGTCATATATTTAGGTAAAGTCATATAAAGGGTTGTGCTTATAAAATACTTAAATGAGCTTAGTGAAATTTGTTGATATTCTCGTCGAAAACACTTATGTAAATTACGAAAAAAATCATTGGCATCCAGTGATAATATTTACTATTCGGTGATGATAATATTCCAATTTCACATCTCAGTGATAATATTTTCAATAATTAATAGACGAATGTATCACGAGGAATCCTTAAGGCGTGAAAACAAAAAATTCTCATCGAAATGAGAGTATTTCAAAATATCGAATGAGAAGATCTCAAAAATCACTGCTTCAATACCACTGACTACTTTATGAATTTTCATTTCAGGAAATAGCAATACAAAAGAAATTCGTTATTGCCGGCCAATAGCAACTAGACGTGCCGCTTTGTAATCGCTGTTTCGGTTTCTCGCCTCAGTGATTTTGGCGATAAAATTGAAACGAAAGCTGCTTAACTGACTACCACTTGTGTCGTGCATTGCATTCTAAATACCCTCGACAAATGAGTGCCTCACAGAAATCTAATCGAGTCGCTTGTCGTTGGTGAATGCAGCAAATAAAGAATGATGAAGCTTGTGCATCACTTTCTCAAGTTAATATTAGCTATAACGTCATACACATATTCAACAAGTCCAACATAATAAAACCTACCGGAAAGATTATGTTTGAAACTGCAACCTCATTTCAAAAGATTTACGAGTATTAAAATAGCTTTTCATTTTCAATCTTCGATAATCCCTTGCTTATGGTAGATGACACCCTGGTGAGTGAAGCTCGTGTCTTTTAACCAAAAGCGTATTTGCAATTGGGGGGGGGGGGGGGGGGGGGGGGGAGGAGAGGATAGGAGAAGGGAAAAGGGGGAGAAGAGGCAATAAAAGCATTCAATAAATGTTAAGGTAATACTTTCGTTAAGTGAATCAATGACTGATCAGAGAATAATTCCATTCATAGGGAAAGAAGGGAAATTGCTTTGTGATTATTGCGAAGAAAGGCAGTTCAAATGGGATACAATAAGTTGCAAGCAGCTATGAGTGAACGAATCGTAGAGCTGAAAAAAAAAAAATCTCAACCCATAATTTGATGCTTCAATGAATTGTAATTGCGCTGCGCGTTCAATTCTCGACGTTCTGCCAAATAAGAGTAATTTTCTTGGCTATGTTTGTCACTCTTCTTCTCATCCCCTCTAATACTAAGCGCAAGACGTTGAAAACCCGTAATACTTACATAAGAACACATCGCCGTCGTGAGACATTAAAAAAATTCTTCAAGCAATGCAAATAGCGATAGCGCTATATGCCCCAACCCATTGAAAATGCGTATTTTATTGGGCAGAATACCGTCTCCGATCAAGAACCCCATCCTAATCACTCCCCCCTTTCGCCTCCTCTCGAAGTATGAGAAAAACTGAAGATTGACGGAGTGTTTTATTGGATGCAAAAAAAGGCTTTTCATGGTTGAAGATTTCACTCGGTCCGAAGTATTTGCACCGATATGAAGTAAGCAAAAATAAGGATATGGAGCACAGAAAAGTATTTTGGAAGCCAGCTATAAAAGGGAAAAGAAAGGATTTCAATAAATCAAAAAATGAACATAAAGGTAATTGAAGAGTGCATAAAATTCTTTAATAATTACAATCATAAACTTTCATGTATAAACTGTATGCAACGCCTAAAGTCTCCATAGTAATAAAAAAAAATAATTTTCCCCATATTTCTAATCTCCTTTCGTTATATTTCTTCATCATCAATTCTTTATTTCAGAGGGAAGTTTTAATGTGAGCGCTACTCATCGTAAAAACGTATCCGTTGAGTGCAAAATGGATTTTATTAAGTTAGTTTCCGTTAAATTACTTAAAATAATAGTAAGTTTCATCCTCACCATATGGCAACGAGCAACGCATTAGCTTATGTGACCAGTTTCCTATTTGAAAGAAATGGTTGCTAGAAGTAATAAAGCCATAAGTTGGGGGCATTTATATAGCACTAAAACGACCAAAATTATGAGCAGAGAAAGCATAGAGCTCTTAGAATCGTTTCCTTAAGTCTCCGCTACTTATTCTCAAGGTCTTTCTCCTTTTTATCTGAACCAGGTAAAATAGCCTTCTTCGAGAGCCATGAAAACCGCTCACAAGATATGATGAGCAAATTCAATAAACAATTTATTTTATTGCGAAATTTCTCTCTACAAGCAACTGTCATCAGATAGTGCGTCCAATTTAATCAATCTTTCAAGTTTAATTTCGAAAACCTATGATCATCTGCTATAGGTATAATACAATAAAAATGAACAACAACTGGAAATTGAGTAGAACAATTGGCATTAAATTATATTTATGCATATTATTGAGTGTATTTTCATATGTGCATATCGCTTATCACAAATACCTTCGAGAAGCTTATAATGGAAGCAACTATTGTATATAAGAAAAAGCGTCTAATCTCAGATCTTGCCTGTTATAAAGATCCATCGAAAGAGGTCTACCAGAAAAAAATGAGCATATGAAACTACTGCGTGCACAAATAACCTAGTCAAAATTTTTGAAATTGTTACGCTCCATCATACTTCCTATGAGTCTTGCAACGAATTCACAAGTTTACTTTTTGCATATGTAAAGTATGCGCAATTGCATAAAATGCCGCATAACCTAATAAAGGGTTTCAATTTTAATGACTACTGTATTCTGAGTGAATCACGATCACGAAAGTAACTGATGTAATTCCTAGAATTCCTAGTAGATCAATTCAATTCAAGAAAAAAAAAATTCATTGAGCAAGTGTCTTCTGCAACAATCATCTACAGATCACATGACTCTACAACTAGGCCAATACCCCCTTAGAAAATCTTGGCTAAGTTGCTCGCCGGATATGTTCATATTTCGGTACTCACAACGATAGGTTGGAATAACGAGGATATCTTCATCCATTATTCCCACAGCTGGGAAAATTCATGAGAAAAAACTATGCAAAAAGATAGAAAATTTTTCCTCCTGAAATGTACATAAGGATCTCTTAATGTTACTGTCGTTTTCACAGAAAACAATACATAAATAATACAGACAATTAATAATGCAGGCAATTAATAGTAAGTTGTTCCAGAAGCCAAATAGCTGCCTGTTTGGCTTCTGAAACAGCTTAACCATAAATCAAAGAAACAACGTCAACAGCATCCATTTATGCTAACGTGATATTAAAATGCTCCTCAACGAAAATGTTCGCAAAAAATGAAAAAAAAAAACTGAAAATGAACGGAAGAATTTAAGGTTGCTGAGTTATTCTACTCATAAAATTGATACAATGTCAGTGAATTTTAGGAAATGAGAGATTTCAGAAAAGGGAAGGAAAATTTATTCAAGTAAAAGTTGCGATCATTTGCGCAAGATCTTGTTCAGTGGTAACCTAATGTAGAAAAAAAAAAATCATAAAGACTTCAATTTTGATCCCCTTCCGTTATATTTGTTATTTCTTCGAAACAGAAATAAACACTGTAAAAATAACAGTTATAAACGGTTGCATTCCGTTGCAAAACAAAGAAACAGTGAAATGATGTGTCAGAAGATTAATGGAAAAGGAGTTATGATTACGGCTGATATCTCTCACCTCGTCGAGCTCTCTTCAAAAGAGTGAGAAGATTCTTTTTTCTCTTTTACCAAAAAAATTTCCTCTTATCGTGGAAACGTTTCCCATCCATTCATTTCTCCTCAGCATTCTTCCTTTCTCTTATCACTTTAACTTGATGCAAGATAACTTAGTACAAACCAACGTCAAACAGAAAGTAAGCTTCAATGAGTGACATATCCACTGTACTGCCAAATGTTGTTCCGTTGCTTTGCAGGCTCCAAACAATAGAGATCAGTTCAGAGAAAATGCATAAACTTAGCAAAAGGAAACGGTTTTTTTTTCCATCTTCCAGCAAGGAGTGGTCAAAGAAATTTACGAGGGGGTCGCACTCTTCCCTTAATCTATAGGAAGGGACGAGGGGGAGGACATGACGCCTCTCTCTCCATGCCCATAAACGTCCTCCTGACTACTAATTTCCTACCCGATCCCTGCTTCAGTAGAACTAACTCTATTTTTTCTTCATGAGGAAGACCGAAAATTCGCAAAAAAAAGCTGAAAAGTTATGAATGGATAAAAGGGGCAATTAAAGACAGAAAGAGAATTACCATCAAATTTAGCTGCGACAATGTGCAGATAGTATACACATTGAAGATTTGCTTGTTTTTGTAGACGTTCACATATTCACCAACATTGAGAAATTTTGAAGCAAATTAGAGGTGTCATTTGCAGCAGAAAAAAAATATATATACGTATTCACACATCAATTGCGGCAGTCGATAAAAAAAACGAAAAAATGCTTCGAATTTTTATTTTTTATTTTTTTTCATCGGAAAATGATGCCCTCTAAAATAAACATTTATTAATGTAGCGGAAAAGAACGTTCAAAGAAAAAAAAAAGCAAACAGCTCTGCCGATGCCGATTTCAGATTGTCAAATTAGAACGTAATAAATGTGAAAGACGAATAGTCGAAAGGATGAAGAGTGATTGAACATGAGAGCAAAAAAAAAGAATATTTGGCGGAATAGACGAGAGGTCAAATCAAATCACTAAGTAGCACATAGAGCAATGGGAAAGCATACAATTTACACATCCACTTTGGATTTATGCCCAATCAAAACCTGGCCACATATTGCGCTCACCTTTACCGCACTCTGCTTAGCAACCAAAGCATCAATGCCAAACCCTTAACATAGAATCGTAGCAAGAACATCCAACACAAATAGCCGACATAAATCTCTACGCTGATCAGTTTTGCTCAGAATTTCCTGCTTTTACCTTCTTCTCTAAATCTTCTCTCCTTCCTCCTTCCCCAATCGAAAAATTCTGGGATTTCCCAAGTCTGCATACTTCACCTTCACTTCAGTTCACCGATAATGGAAAACTAAACACTTGTATATTTGCATGCAACAGGATAGAAGCTGCTTTTTACGAAAATAAATTCTCTTTACTGCGTACAGTGACACCTAGAACGTATGCACAGGAGCAGTTCTATGGCACTAGAAAGAGGCTGAGGTGCATAAAAGTGTAAAAGTTTCCAGTGAAACCTTTGTGTGCATGTTTGTTTATGAAGTTCATTATTACAAGTCCTGAGGAGGAAATGTCGGCGCCTAAAAATAGAGCAATTTGCCTAATACTTTAGTAATAATCTTATGAAGAAGATAGAGACCGATAGAACGATAATTAAACTAACAGAACTGCCATCGACTCTAAGTACAAGCTGTTGGTATATCGCCTTCAATGATCGAGTAATCTCAAATATCGATGAACAGGCGCGTGTTTTAATATTGACCGAACAAGATGAGCAAATTGCTACGTGAAATCGGAAAGTCCCTCGATCGACCGGTGACGACTTTTCGCTATCTGCCGAAGACCACCCAATTCGTGAATGCTATCATCCCTTTACAATACGATCTTACGGTCGACTAGCGCAGTGCAAGCCCATAAAATGAACACTATTTGCTATGAGGACAATCCGCTCTGTTTTCTATAAGGATAATCATATTGTACTACAGCTCTAACTGCTAGAAACCATTCACGAAGCATCGACTGCAATGCGCTTCTCTTTCGTATGCAAAAAAAGTGCGCATACTCTAATAAGTTCACAAGTTTGAGTACTGAAATAAGAACAAAACAAGTATATAAGTCAAATGCGTTAAAACAATTTTGAAAAGAGAGACAAAACTGCGGCTTTCAAGAGAAATAAATAGATCCAAAGCAGCAAGATGCTGCGTCCTCTCCAGTCAAGCAACATACTAGTGCTACAGCTATTCAAATAACAATAAGCGGGGGAATGGGGGTAGGGTAAACAGGTTGAAACATCGGCGCAAAGCAATGAAGGTTTTTTTGCACTTTACATTTAAAAGAAAAAGCAAAGAAAGACGGATGATCGCGACGGCAATCTGCACTGCACCACCGCTTGACCTTATTCGATGATGCCTATATTTCACTTTCACTTGCTTAAGAAAACTGCTCAAATTTTCACTTTTTTCACTCCAATTCATAGAATTCAGCAATCATACTGCTGATTTGGTGATCAGGAGACAAAAAAGCAGGGCACATTTTGATGAAAGCTTTAAATTGAGGAACAACGGAATAAAAAGGTAAACCGACCGAAGAATACACTTCTTCAGCGCCCTAATAAATCGACTACACTCACCTCTGAGAAGGAAGCGAACCTCCTTAGAAGTAATCGGGTTTCTTGCAGACGCTTTTCTGGTCACGTCGGCTGCTGTTTGTTCGAAAGAATTGACTGCTTCTGCGTCAATGCCCGCCTGAAATATTAAAAACTAGCATACAAATTTTGAACACGGCAAAAAATGCAACGAGAGGGTTTCTTTTTTTTGTTCTCCGCCCAGGAATGCTCTGTTACATACAGCTTTGCCATCCATGTGTGATCGGCCGAAGACGTCGAAGAAAAACGCATTCGACCACTCTTGAAAGAATCCTTTCCAGTATTTTTCAAGAAAAAATAAACTTTCGGAAATATTTGCACATATAATAAAACTTAATTAAATAAACATTACGTCGGATGCAATGACATCTAACTTTCAGTAAGAAAACAAATGGGAATACCTATTAGGAAGTTAGAAAAATATGTCCTTTTTGGAAGCGATCTCACTAAGTCAACCGGTTGCACCAAATTTTGAACAATAATAAAACAGCATCCCATATACATTTTTCTATGCTAGCGAGCGGTCGTTTAAATTTTCAAATTGAAAGCTCGCTTCTGATTCGCATTTCGGATAAAATCCACTTGTAAAATTTTCAGTGCGCTTGAGAGTCAATTTACAGCATGTTTTGCATGGTGGTTCGTCAAGCGGAATTATACTGAAGACAGATGAGCAACTCATGATGCAAACGATACCTATCAGGTTTCAATAATGCACTTCCTTAATGCACAAAATGAATTTATCAGATCAACATAAATACGTAAATATATATGCGAATATAATGTGCTCTTAAAACAACTTGAAAAAAAAAGTGCATAGAAGGTGCTTTGAACAAATATAAAAATGCTCGGGGAAAAACGAACAATCCCATAAAAGTAGGTGGGAATTTCTATTCCGAAATATAAGGTGGCTATTTATTTCCTATTTCATGCAGATGAGGTGGAGGTAATGCGCAAACATTTAAGTGAACATTGAATGTACCGACCTATGAGATGAGTTGTTGCAGCACAAATAAACGCACAAAAACCAAAAGTTGAAAAGAGAACGCGACGAATCATTTGCCTCTTTTGAGATTACACTAAACATCAGTATGAAACAGAGGACACAATGAAATCACAAGAACACAAATATTATGACAATTGAAAGAATTCGTCTTGTTACGCGTCTAAAACCGGCGCAAAAAAAAAAAAATGATTAGATCAAAGATATCATAGAGGTTGAATTTATACGGCGAAAAACAAATCAAACAACATCATAGCATGAACTAAAAAGTAAATAACTCCACCGAAATGGCAGACAATTTTTTAAAACTCCACATTTGTGACCAAGCATGTAAACGATGCTGCTACATTCTGCCGACTGGTCCGTTACATCGATGGATGTGAAAAAAATCGTCAAAAAAAAAGCAACTTCCGTTCATTCAATCTGAGAACAATAAACGCTAGCTTATTCTATTAAACCTCACGTATGCATTATGTGTACCTTATCTCTTCTCTTTTATTGTTGCCTCATCCGTGAGAGGTGTATTTTTTCATTCCTATCAAAACTATCAACTGTTATTGATATGAATGTGTATTCTCTCTCTGTTTGTACGAAGATTGTTAATTCTAAATTACGTTTTCGAGCGCATTTTTCTTAATTTCTCAAAAATAAAGAATAAAATTCATTTCGTTTTCAGTGTGCTTCATTGCTCGTGATAAGGAAGCACCGTAGTGTGTTGGATAGAAGCCGCGGACTTTCAATCTCCATCTAAGTTTGCATTAAAAGGAGAAATGTATAGAAATGTTGTCTTCATTATTCAGCTTTCTAATGATTACTGCATCGCAAGCAACATAGCATATTTCGGGAAGAAGCGCTTCACTGGTGAATGCACTGCTAAAATTAATTTTAAAAAAAACAACAATGAAATAAAAGCTTACAAATAATTGCAATAGCATGAGCCTGCAATCCAACCATTCAGAGCAGAATGGAATGCACCAATGACGTCATTTTCGTCATTTTCGCGAATGGCGGTAATTTAAAAAAAATGCGAAAAAGATCACTTTTCTAATTTAAATAGAAAAACGCTTGAATATAGAAGTCGAAAAAGTTGGAAAAAAAGAAGACCGCTATAAAAGAGCTAACTTTTTCTCGCTCTTCTTCACCTTTTCTATACTCAAACTTCAGCGGAAACTAAAAAATTCGAGGCCTTTATTCAACGGAATACGGTGACCTTTCTCCCAAAGTATGCGAATTTCTGTGAAATAGGAAGCGTTTTGAAAGCAAAAACAATACTAAATTTCAATGTGAGAGCATCAATCAATGCGACAAGATAGATGAAAACTGACGTATTGGATTTTGAAAACAAGTAACGAAGAACGTTAATAAATTTCTTCAAACTGGTACAACATATCATATATGGCAAATTGCTCGTCCAAACCAAAATACATCACAACAAAACTAGAATCATATTGACAACCATCGAAAATAATGCTGCAGGTGTTTACAGTTTTATGCCAGATAAGCATCCGGTTCGTTTATGATTTTCAGTGAAACAAAACCACTAATACGAAAACGATACTCTCAAAGAGTGATCATATATTCCACTTTTGAATTAAAACTGTTACCACGGTTGCTAATGCCCCCTACATCCCCTACCCACATCCAAAAAAAAAAGGAAACTCTTGCCAACAACTCTTTCTAGAGATCGGCTGTCAGGGTAGAGCCTGATAGATCATATGATATAACCAGACCACATAGGCAGGTCATCAAAAAAGCTCGGAAATTTTCCAAAGGAGGCCATCGATCTTAAACTGATGTAGAATGTGACAACAAAAATGAATTAATCAGTTAAATAGCTTCCCCTTATTTGGGCAACTCTTCCCCCCCCCCCCCCCCTCCCCCCATCCTCCTCCTTCCAAAGATTTTTTGGGAAAAATCCCATTTTTCAATAAACTCCTCATCAGAGCATCGGAAAAAGTCAGTTATTTTCACTAGATAAACGCACTACGAGTTGGTCTTTTACAATGCCGAAGCGAAGAAAAACATTCTCTTAGCAAATTGTCGCTCACTACAAATTCTGAAAAATTGCATATCCTCAGGGTTTTAATAATTGCCAACAACCGTAGACTGATGTCGTACGACCGTACAACTACCTTCCAAGGCACCTTAGAGATGAGGTTATATAAGAGGGATTACTGTGAGTATGAAGATGCAAGATGACGTCAGATTGGAATCAATTCAAGAAAAAAGCTCATTAGCCAAAAGCATAGCATGAGGAAACAGCAATGAGATGATTTCATCTCGATATGAGAAAAAAGCAACATAGACAATAGCACGAACAATATTTTGCATACGTGACGTATTCATTAGTGAAAATGATGAAATCATATTCCTCTAGTTGACCAATGATATGATTTTTCTAAGCTGGGTGAGTAAATTAGTGTGAAAGAAAAATGCAAAAAAGGAGAGGAGAAAGAGAATGTTTGCCTACATAAAATATTAGCATATTCAAGTTGAGGAATCGTGGAATATGTGAGAACAATTGTGGGGGATTCGAAGCGAATTAGTTAGGCTGCCTGAAGATTGCTAACAATGGAAAAATCGCTGACTAATAAATCTTTGACGAGTTTCAAAATGCAAATTATCACCGAAATGATGGCAATATTTACTGTCGGATCGAGCGACTGCAGTGCTTTATGAATTGGCTTATGAACTGGAGTGGCTTTTGGAAAGGTACAGGTGCAGCAGTAGATAACCCTGCTTAACATATGCCGTTGAAATACAAGTTGTGGTCCTAGAAATTCGGCCGTGAAAATTTGAAAGCCGATCGCATGCAATAACTGGATCGGCGACGACTGGTTAATAGCAATCGTAAAGACATACAACGTAATGAAAGAATTCATGAGCGTCAAAGATGTGTAAGCATCAATTTTGAAATAGCTGGCGATGAAATGAAATGTAAATAAGTTGATCAAAATTGCACATTAGAACGAAAGAAATAAGACCCACAAAAGAGTTACGGAATAAAAGTGAAAAATGCGTAATAATTTTTTATTAGAGATGAAAAAATCTAAAAAACAAATTTCACTAGCATAAGCTAATTGAATAACGGGAGAGGTATAAAAATTGTGGAAGTGAGCGAAAAGATAATAAAATAATGCGGAAAGGATTATGCTCTATGAAGATAGGAATACAAGATCGCGGAAAGAGAGAGACCAAAGTGTGAAACCTTCGCCATAGGTCCTCTCACCTCATACTTTATAACCTCATAGCTAGTTGTCTACCAGCTTATACTCTAGTTCATATCTCATCAGAGCTACCTGTTCATAGTTTCCAACTTAACACACTGTTCGCCACTGACATAACGCAAAGTTTATAGCCAACACTGCAACTTCACAATTCATTGTTTATCTCTTCACACTCAACCTCCTAGCACACGGTTTATCACCCCACATCCAACCATACATTCTTTATTTGCCGCCTTACATTTTATCTCGCTACTAATTGATAACCCGTAAGTCGCAGCCCAACTCTGTGCACTGTATCTATGACAAAAATGATTCATCATTCCGTTCTTTTGTTTTACAAGTTACTGTTTTTTTAATGACAACAAATTTCGTCAAATTACTCTCCTAATATTCGACCATAGAAAGTGAATCTATTCGAATTCTACCTGCCTATGATGACTTATGGGCGCTAAATCGTTCCCCAGTTGAAGCGCTCGCCTTATTGAGCACATATAGGCGTTTGCGTTGAAGCAAAAAGTTAGCAACTGAATAGCACAGCCTTCCTCACATGTCATAGCTTCGAATAAGGATGGGTTCATACCCTAGACTTTCACCTTTACAGACAGAGGCCGAACAAATCCAAATTCGATGACTGGAATTTAAAAGTTCGAAATGTTCGATCGACTAGACAACCAAAACTCGATGTGCAATCGGTCGAACAAGAACAGGTGCCGATTTACGAAATGATAGTGTGAAAGAAATTATTAAAAAGTACTGGCTACTCATCTAGAGCTGGCCACCAGACGATATAGGCAAATGAGGATCGGATATTTGCTTCTATTAACAAAAATCCATCATACTCTATCATAGAAAGTTTTTTTTGTGGTTTTTAGAGGAAAGTAAAAAATATACTGAAAAAGCACTTCGTAAATAAACCAAGACAAATGCGAAATTCGGATTTGCAACAAAATTTCTCTCCTAAAATAAAAGAATTCCCTCGATCACAAAAACAGTCGTTATAATAAAGGCAAAAATAAGCGCTCGAAAGCCGAATCGCATTTATAACTCATATAGATCTTCTAATAATGCGGCAATGTGAAAGTGTTGTGCAAGTAGGCGATTACTAGCAATGCTATAGTGCTCCCTAGCGCATTCCCTTCTCACTCGTCGGCAAATTTATTCATATCTCAGCGATATATGACAGTTCCAGAGATATTTAGAGATTTACCTATACTTTAAAATATATTCACCTAAAATATAGATGATACTAATCTTTGAAGCAATTATAGGTGGAAGTATAAGAGGAAGCACAAAACATAAAAGAGCATAGTAACAGAGAGCTAGCTGAGTTTACCGCAATATCTGCAGTAAATCAGCAGCACCGATCCATTCCCCATCTGAAGCCATTCCAGTCCCATGAAAAAATCAGAATAAGTGCAAAAAAGTTTGCCTTTGAAGTAGAAGAATAAAAGGACTTACGTGTAGAAGAAAGCGTACAACTTCGACTCGCCCATTTGCGGCCGCCTCATGTAGAGCAGATCCTTGCGATGTCAGAGAATTTATCTGCCAGCCGCTTTGGATTAGACGAGAGCAAATCTGTTATAACGAGATCATTTCAACATGAAAAGTTTACTAATCTATCATCTACAATTACCATCAAATTCGGTCAAAGTCTTACGTAGAAAATCTGCTCAGTCGTATTTTTATTATTTCAGGAAAGCAATTTGCGTTGACAGCCGGATCGGGATTTCTTGCCTGAGATTTTAGTATATTAATTTCAAACGAAATTCAAGTAAATTTTTTTCATTTTGTGTTTTCTTCATAATTTCGAGAATTTTCTCGTTGCTTTCTGTTAGGAACAAAATCCAATGCAGGTATATTATGCTGTTTCAAAGTAGATTACTGTACCGGTTAAATGAAACGATTTATAGCAATCAAAATGCCCAACGAAACTTTCCGAAGATGCGAATATCGTATAGTAAGTGCATACAATAAGATTAATTGTCCGCATAGAAACATCAAATCTTTTCTTTATTCTGCTTTACCGCTCGCCTCATATCTAACGTTTAAGGTATATAGTCGTCCACCGGAATAAAACTCTCAAGTTTATCAGCCAATACTAATAATACCTCTCGCACCTGCACCATTACTGATGATAACAACAATTCTCGACTTGTTTTTCATAGATTTCAGCGCATTACACTCAACACAATATTAGACCAAAAATCTACTTGTTTAGCAAAATTTAAATATTTGGTGCCGAAGAGCTATCAGTTGGCAGTGTTCAATTGAAGCACATTACAGGAAATGAAAACTATATAACGTCAAACATTTAATGAAGAAATTTGAAAGTTCTTCATTGATCTCTTCCGCTGCATCAATAATAAAGTTTAAAAAATAACGTATTAGTGGTGTCGAATTACCTGAACATGACCATTTCTGGCAGCTAAATGCAATGCCGATGAGCGATGCGAATTCCCAGCTGCTTGAAGTGATCGTAACGGAATGCCACTTTCAAGCATTCTATCGACCATCTGAATGCATTCATTAGAAAAACTCATATTGAGAGCATGTATGTCTTCGAAAATTCATAATATCAAGGAAATAGGAGACCACACCAAGGAGGATAATACTGTTATCTATCATCAGCCTGAAAAACTACAGCACATTCAGCAACCCATAAATCCTTTAAATGTGCGCAAATAAAACAAAAATCTGTTGTAGAAACTCTTTCGCAGTCTTTCGCAGCGGAATACACAAAGGTGCTTTTGAGTTCCCTAATCTATAAGAACGACAAACAAATATACAAGTGCATTCGCGCATACTACATGAACCGAATCCAATTTTGCAATGCACATCGTATATAGATACCAATAATGTAATTGTGAAAAACCAATTCTTTGGTGATGTTCTAAAGAAGCGATTTAGATGTATCGGATACGCATATCGAAGGGCACTAGGAAAACCTATTTAGTATTCAATAAAGGCTTCAGAAATACGAGATGGAACGACTTTCAGCAAATGAGGTGATAAGCCTCAGAGCTTCTATACGATCAACAACGTTTGCATGCCTCCAAAAACGAGAAAAATCATGATTTCAAATGCAAAACCTTCGCTCTTCCATATTCGCATGCGAGATCGAACGGAGTTTTACCATTCTTGTCCACAGCGCATAAATCCGCCTTATAATAAGCCAATAAATTAACCTGCAAAAAATTCATCGATCATTTCCTTTAATAGGGATTCATTCGCTCAAAAAATTGAGTAGAATTTCGTCTTTGTTAGCCATTCTTGACAAAGATAATGCGATATTTGGAGCACAACAAGAGCTAAAACCACTGATAGCAGTTTTAAGCATATTGAAATTTTTGTGGCGGAAATTTCATGACTGTAAAATGATTTATGAATGAGATGTTCAACGGTTCTCAACTATATTCAACGGCTGTCAACTGCATTCAACGGCTGTCAGCTATACTCCGCAACTCTCAACTACCTCCAAGCAACTGTACAATCAGTAGAACGTTCAGAACGAAATAGCCTCTCACCGCATCGATCATGCCTTCTTTACAAGCGAAATGAGCCGCAGATGAGCCATTATAATCAACTGCGTCTACATTTGCTCCCTTCGATAGCAGTAGTGACGTTAGTTCAGTATTGTTTTGTTGAACTGCATAATGAAGCGCAGTTCGACCTGAAAATATGTTAGCAGTAGTATTTGATTGTTTGAATGTTGCAAGTGTAATTTGTTCCTTAAAGAATGGACTGATAATGCTTAACACTTAAAACTATACACTGTTACTACATGTATAGTATTGTACAGTCTTCCTAACTGGGACTGCGCAATAGTTGAATTCATTTGTTTAGTATAGTATTTAATCAACTAGAATACAAATCTGATGAGATGGCTCTACAGTATTGCAGTATTATAGTGTTATAATATTACAGCGTTACAGGTTTTTAAAAAAAATGAAGATTACATGTAACGATATCGGTTAGAAACAGTTGACAATGAACAATGAATCTCTATAGCAATGGGGTCTTATGACTTCAATTGAGGAAATCATTGAGAATGATTATTTATTGTGCAACGTCGAGTAGGAGTTTTTCCATCGTCAAGCATTCTTTTCAATAGTTAAGCGCTGTTATGAGGATTCATTCGAGAGAAATTCAACGAAAATAGAAAACTGGAAAAGTTTCAAATCAACAGAGAGCGAAAATTTTCTATTCGTCAATTATACAGATTTTAGGATAAAACAAAGCAAAAAGCTCATATGTTTTTTTTTCGGTCAACAACCGAAGAGCAATTTCCTTAGATTGCATTTCCTCTTTCCTTTCGCTTCTAAACGCTGTTCTTAATCCCACCCCCTCCCCTCGTTCTCCTAGGAGAAAGTAACATCTCTCTCAAAGTGATTTCTTTCTGTTGCAATTAAAACCATTATAGTGATGGATCCACCTACATTCTTCAGTCATTTTCAACGACTGTTATGAAATAAATTGTGCAATAATAGCCTATGACAGCCGTCAATTTAATTATCTCAAAACTTACTCCATTAATAATTATCGCCATACTTCCAGCAGATGGAAAAACAAATAAATAAATAAATGCAACAAAAATGCAAATGCATAGATGCAATCGTTCAATAAACGCAATTAACGTAGATTGATTTCTATCCGTTATTCAATAATTTACATTACTCTCATATGGAAGGTGAAAATTTCTCGAGAATCTTGCTTTCACTTTATGCATTCAAAACGTCCGTCAACATATCAATAAACCGTATCTTATAAGTTCACCTCTAAAGAAATCACCTATTAGGTAAAGTGCATTATTGAATGAGATGAGCATTATGAGCGAATATAATTCGTAAAGAAGCAAACATCAAAAATTTCTGATGAAAAACGCAAAGTTGTTCATGATGAACACGTCACTATCGACATAAGCGAGAACATCTACTCAACGCACTATCAACATACTGAGCACAACTAGTAATATAGGAAAGAAAAAAACCCCACAAATTATGTGCTTTTGAATATTATTTGTGATTGTGGAAGCAGTGGAATTTGCAAAAATTGCGAAAATCATAGTAAAAAAGGAAGACAAAATAATGAACAGCATGGAATTGCAAGGAATAGAATAGAGCGATGATTAGACGAAAGCAAACCTTTTGAATCCTCTTCATCCACCCAGAACATTCCACCTTCCAAAAGCGTTCTCGTCATAGTCGTATTGCCCATCATTGCTGCGGTGTGTAAAGGTGAGCCACTGAAATAAGAATATCTTGAAAATATGGAGTTGTAGTACTATAAAGGAATAATTTACCATAATTTCCCAGTTCATCGCAATCAGGATTATCTTAGAATGTTCAGAAATTTGAGAAACAATAAATTTATTGAGGACGGAATCTAAAAAGAATAATTTCTATTATTTTTTCTGAAATCTGCAACAAAGAAAGAAAAAAAAAGGAAAAAAAATCAGGAAAATAAGTAAAAAATTGTTCCAATTATGTCAATTAAATAAATTCCAAAAATGAATTTTCATCAAATATAGTAGCAATAGACATGCTAAACGAAATGCAAATGAGCCTTGAAATCGATTTCTGAAAAAAAGGGCCTGACATCGAAAAAAAAGAGTGAAGGCCAGTTTGCTTGAAGAATTTAAAGCAGCATTTTTGTGCAAGGATAAGAACAACATCAAATTATAACGTTCTTTCTATAGTCGTGTATAGTTGTGAAGAATTTCGAAGCAAAATCTGAAACGAAGCAAAAATGGTTTTAAAGGCTGCAGACATGCAAGCTACGATTCGCGAACACAGAAAAAAAATAAAATAAAAATTCGCCATATTCACTCCTATCAGATTCTATTGATGTCCCATTAATGAATCGAACGTATTCCCCATTTCGTATTTTGATTTAAATAGACTATACTAAAAGTAAAATGATTAGAGGATGACCTGGAAATTCTGTTGATCATTTCTATCTTCTATATTTGTAAAGACAAAAGAGTTGCATGTTGGAACTATCTGTAGAACGTATTTGTAAAATTATTATCCCAAAACGTAAGGTAGGCGTTGCTTCACCTTTCTGATCCATCGCGTTGACTTTTCCTCTGGATATTCAATAAATCTGAAAGAAATCAGATGATATTAAATCTCGAAACAATTTGATTTAAAATGAGAACAGGCAACATGTTAAAATTCCGGCGATTTTTCATCGGAAAAATCATCCCCATTGAGAGTATTAAAAAACAAGTTAGAGCAGCAAATTAAAATAGTTCGAAGAAAAATAACCACTTGATTCTTTCAGAAGCCTTGTCTCGTTTAGCGCATCCATGGAAATATTAATCAATTTCATAGACAGTACAGCTCATCAGCATATCAAAAGCTGGCGCATTTTGCCATTGAAAGAATAGTAGATAAATAGTAGAATAGTAAGCAGACGGGTAAGCCTCTCGATTTCTTCGCTTAGTAATGCTTGGCGGCGGATAACTCGTTTTTGGAAGATGTTTTACAGAGAACTTGGTTGTGACATTTCCATATGCTCAACGCCTCTCATAAATTGTCCACTCTAGAGCTCAGTACAATTGCCCGACATTTGCATTGCAAGAATTTCTCGACGAATTTTACTTGAGATTTGACATCAACGTCCTTGATAAATTCACATAATCACATTCCAAGCTTTTATTGCAATTCTATTCACTAACTAATATTGAAGACAATACTAAATATTGAAGTGATGCAGCCTAAAGTCATTTCTACTTTGAAATGTCCCCTTTCTTCCGAATTTCTTCAATTCAGCCTTCCTCAATTTTTTATGTTTAGATATTGGACGCCAAAAAAATTACGGAACATGAAATTTCACTTCAATCAGAATCTTATAAAAAATCTTAACAATCGAAGAATCTTTTAGGTTCCATCCCACTTCCCCCAGAAATGTGGATAACGTGCCGAACAAGTTGCCAATCTTTTCAGAGAATATGAAAATTGTTTACGAAGGAAACTACCCTCAAAAAAGATTTTACTAACTTATAAGTTTTCTTCAAGAAGCGAACTATTAAAATATGCACTTACATCGTAGACGATACATGACTAAAAGCGAGCTGCGCACTAGCGGATGCGGGTGTCCGAAGTGAACACGCCCTATAAATAAACGCTCGGCGCTTATATTTTTATTTTCTAGCGATGAGCGCAGCTACACTAATGAGAATGCGCCAAAATGGCAACGACATTTTAGCGCTCCATCAAACTGCCCCTCAGCGCTTGTCATTCTGAATCCCCCGCTTTTGTTATTGTAAGGAACCCCTCATTTAATACATACTCCTTCCCCTCTCTCCCCCCCCCCTCTCCCCGCCTCCACAGCCTCTTGAAACTAAAGGGGTTTTTGGCGAGAAGACCTGCGCTTCCGAAATTAGCGATCTTTTCTTGTTCTCAAACTGTCAGCAAAATAAATTGTCTCAACATCAGGAATGATTTGCAATTCTGAAATGTTTCCGCTATGAATTTTCATAATCCTGCTTGTCCTCTCGTATTATGCCATTAAACTCGAACACTAATTACAGAAGACCAACTAAAAGAAATGGTATTTTCTCTCCTGTAACCTCTGCTTCAGAAAACTGTTGGTGTTTATGAGGATTTTAAGCTAAATGAAGTCCGAATTTATTCAATTTTTTGTGGGTTTCATTCAGCAAAAATTGCTTGTAGTTATCCATCTGCCTTCTTATTCCAACAACAGATAGTACTCAAGTTTGAGCGATTTCAGCCAAACCAGACATAAGTGAAAATAACTAATATGGATCCACTGCTCGACTATAAATACGAGCAGGAAGCTACAGCAGATATCGGCAATGCCATAAACATGACAGCAGCTAAGAGCAAGATCAAGGGCAGGTTAGCGTCGGCATACAGCAACGGTTTGCGAGAGAAGTCAGAGCGACTATCGACTGAGTTCTTGAAAACTATCGGAACCGCATCAAGAATGCGTATCGCAAGCTATCCTCAGGATGCACCGTCACCGTATGTCAAGCGGAATCGAGTGGCGGTAAAGCTGACGTTTTTGTGATCGCCATAATGCAACAGCCCGAAACCGCCGATGGCGAGATGCCCGTATTTGTGATCTGTGGAGATCGCAAGCTCACGTTTCAGATCTCAAAGCGGTACTAATGTTCCAGCAAGACCGATATGTTTTCCGGAGACAAGCCAGTCAAGAAGGATGAATTGGTAATAGAAAAAACATGGCACAAAGTGTGAGCGGTACGCCTGTTCACACACTGCTGCCAGCAGATGACTATCTCAAGTTCAAATACTTCGTGCTCAACTGCAGTGGGAAAAAGATCAGGGATAATGAAATGAACCAAAGTACCCAGGAATTAATGAAAACGGTGGTATAGAAGAAGTAGGTGGTGATGTTGAGCACCAATCCCCCCAGCATCAATGGACCATGTGCGCGATGTTCATGCAGTGAGCTTTTACGGTCGATTAAAAAATGAGGCCCTTTTCATAGATTTCTTTCTTAAAAGAACTTCGCGAATAACTTTATTCATCAAGAAATGCCTCAGGTGGAGCGCCGTTCGTGACACTAGCAATTCAATGACATCCAAAAGTACATTCTTATGATAACCAATCTTTTCGTATGAGATGTAGAAATATCGAGTGCATCGGCACTGTTTTCAACTACAATATGAATTCGGACATTTATCTTCATAGCGTCGCTCGGGTTGGTTTGCTTTGACATACGATCATATTTGTATTCAATGAGAATGATGCGAAAATCCTGCCCGACGTCCAACCTTATTTCGATATGAATGTCATAAGTCTAGCTGCTGAAACTGAAGTCGGAACATACATCAAGGAACGGCCGAACTGATGTGAATGACCGATGGTGCTGTATAGTATTACCGAACGCAAATGAGGGAGTCTGAAGTTGATCGCATGTTTTCTTGTTTGTATTCTTAAATTGTTTCAAACGTTCACTGCTGTGCGTTGCTGCGTATTTTTCTGCACATTGTACTTTTACGAGAGAAAAAAATTGCCTCATAAAAAAAAAGGAAAATGAGCCATATGCGACGAAGAGTGCAATGAAAAAGCTCCGACATCACGGATCCTCTTTCAAAGGCAATGCTCATTGCCGTTAATGCGCTTGTTCTATGAATAATCGAGTTTTACCCTTAACCAAAATTCTCTTAGGCATGAGCCAGATCGAAGACGAATAAAAACGGAAATTTTTTAAATGCCTTCGCGGGTATAGGACGCTGTGTCTCAGTGAATGTCGATTCGAAAATTAAAATAGTATGATGCGGAAAAAAGGTAAATTTCAACGATGCTTGGGTCATTGTGAAATCCAGTATCAGCGGCCCCGATTATGAAGTCGCTTAATATTCTTGCTTTCGAGAGTTTTTGAAAAGTTTCGCATGAAGGCCACACTAGTGGCAACTTCGGAATACCGTCAAAATTCACAAGGGAAACGAAAATATTTAGAAATTTTTGAAGTTCCGATCCCTTTGGTTGCTCTAGTGGACTCATTCGCTCGCTTCAGAAGTAAAAATTACCGCTAAACTCACTCATCCAGTTGATCATATATGATGAAAATGAACTTAGAAAATTCACATATTCAATCCTAAAAGGTGAACTTAGGCGTTCTCAGCTTGAGAAGAGTTCATATCACCACCGCATTCACTAATGGAAGTATTCTACACGTGGAAAATGAGGAAAACGTTTTTCTTAATGGAAGACGTTTGGATTCATGATCCCGCCCATGAGATCAATGCTATCGTCCGTTGATAATTGCTTGCAAAGAACTCTGTTCGAATGTAAAAGGTAGCCTTAAATGCTATTTGCTTCATTTGTATGCTGGAAAGAATGCACTTTGAATTTCCTTCACTTGAATTAAAAATGAAAAGCTCCATTTCCTGTCATTTCCTCCCCTCTGCTTCCCCCCCCCCCCCCCCCCCCCCCCCCCCCCTCCCCCCCACCGCACTCAAAATTTTTCCCGCGACACCTTCAACTCGTTCTCAATCACATCATTTGCACAAACATTTTTAATCCATGGTCCTTTCATCCACTCAACACTTTCAAGTCGTATTGTCAGAGGCATTGAAAAAATGTCGCATTTTTGTATGATGTAAACATGCTCTTCCTCGAGGAATATATCATACCTACCAATACCACCGCTCAAACATTACTGGGCACAATTTCGCCAACTTCAGCCAATTTCATTAATTTCTTCGACAGTAAGCAGGATGCATTTGTATGAAAATTCCCATTGTGTGTATGTGTGCGCGAAAAAAAGTAGCAAAATATAAAGAAAAAGTAAGCCTTGATGTCACGCAAAAGTCAGGAACATCAACCTTTGATATACCTGACCTACCACCTTGACTTAAAGTAAAATCCTTTATAACTCGCAAAATGTCCATAAAGAGATCGAGTTATTTAGAACGTTTTACTCAGTGCCTTAAGTGCCTTTAACCTGTACAGGTAGGTTTGTAATAATACTTATGCTTTCCGCTTATTAGCTAAACTTAGACGAGAAATACACAGTATTTTCAAGCTATATTCTAAATATTACATTTTATGGCGTAAACGAATGGTTCTGGAAACTGTTCTTGAAAACTGAATGTACTGAAAGTTCCAGCTTGGAGCTTCCAACAATGGTTTTATGATGAAAGTTGCCGAGATACATTTTTTTATGAGGAATAATTGCCGAAATACATTTTAAAAAAATTGCCTTTTTTTTCTTTTCATAAAGAAATATACATTCGCGAAAAAAAAGGCGAAAAAACTACCCACAATAGTAATACACATGAAGAGAAGTATAAGCATCTTTATGGAAGTAGTGAAATGATTGATCGGATTGTCTATGTAGATGTTCCTAAGCAAACATTGATGCGATGCTTTTCCGCGTTTTCTATATCCCTTTCGACGCAAAAAAATGGATTATCATTTTTGTTTTCTCTTTTTTTTGCTAGCAAAATCCATATGGGCTTCGCTTTCGCCTCGTTGATGTGCTTTTTTTTTCGTTGAAACTCACTGCTTTTCAACTTACAACAGTTTCATATCACCAGATATTTGTAAGGGTGACGAAATGCGTACAATCAAGTTCTTTTCTCACCTCCCTCCCCTCCCTCCCCGCTCCCTCCCAACTCACTCATCCGTAGCGATCGTTTATATATGCTAATGAATGAATTGACATTTTTGTGAGTAGGAAAATGAAAAATATTTCATAGTTTTATTGTTGATGGCAATTAACAATGGAGATCACCCACAACGTAACTTCATCCATTCATATGATCTCATTATTTTCATCTCTATCAGAATTTAAGTTTCTAATTTGGATGTACTCAAATAAAACGAAAACAAAAGTACATATGTGATTCGAGCAGATTTTGGTACAAACTTTTCAGCACAAGCGCTTCAGTAATTACAATGATATCATGTGAGAAGAACAAGGAGTCTCTATTGATAGTCCAGTTATCAACACATTCAAGCAAACCAAATCAATAAGGAGTGCTTTTTTTTTTGCACAAATTTTTATGTTCGGTGGCAAATGCAAGTCGGAAACAATGCATCACTAAACGTAATCACTCACTTATGGTTCAAAGGAGGAAAAAGCCAAATGCAGTATGCACGAGCGGTATAGAAGATAGGCAAATGCGCTAGATGAATAGCACCATGTCATAGACATATGGAACCCATCATTTTCTATATTTGCCCTATACCTTATATGCATCAAGCAATGATAAAAAAATTTGATCAAAGCTACCTGAAATGCTCGCCGAAAATCGTCGTAGAATGCCTTTCCCCGACATGATCACTCATGCGTGTCCACACCAGCTACGACTGAAATGTTTACCTTTAAGAGTTATGGAACATAAAATTCGTACGCACTAAAAATACGAAGGTGCATGCACTTTTTACATCCTCTCTGACGAAGAAAAAGTGTGAAATATTCACGATCACATTCAGCGTTGATAATTTTGCTCATGATGGGATACATTTTATGATTAATTAATTCCTTGCATCTAGCGCAATCTTCAAATTCTCTCAACTAAAACTCCATTTGACGCTGTGCATTTCAAGATTCCATTGCACACTGTATTTGCATAAATTTTTCCTTAAGAAGTCTTTTATTCTTGTTCAAGAATATGAATCGAAGTGCTTTATTCGGATGATGGGGGAGGATAAAACTGAATGCTCTGTTCCACTGAAATACCACTTCGTCGTTCCGTACATTTCCTTTCTAGTGGGCCAATACAGTGTCATCATCACCTACCAATTAACAAAGCTGACAAGATTACGATTATGACGCATAAAGAAAACAACACACCAAAAAGGAATCTGGAACAGCGAGGAAGTTAATGCAAGCTTCCTTCGTTAGGCCCAACCAGGAAGCAATTGCTTCAAAGTTCAATAAACTTTCCCCCCCCCTCCCCGCTCCCTCCCAACTCACTCATCCGTAGCGATCGTTTATATATGCTAATGAATGAATTGACATTTTTGTGAGTAGGAAAATGAAAAATATTTCATAGTTTTATTGTTGATGGCAATTAACAATGGAGATCACCCACAACGTAACTTCATCCATTCATATGATCTCATTATTTTCATCTCTATCAGAATTTAAGTTTCTAATTTGGATGTACTCAAATAAAACGAAAACAAAAGTACATATGTGATTCGAGCAGATTTTGGTACAAACTTTTCAGCACAAGCGCTTCAGTAATTACAATGATATCATGTGAGAAGAACAAGGAGTCTCTATTGATAGTCCAGTTATCAACACATTCAAGCAAACCAAATCAATAAGGAGTGCTTTTTTTTTTGCACAAATTTTTATGTTCGGTGGCAAATGCAAGTCGGAAACAATGCATCACTAAACGTAATCACTCACTTATGGTTCAAAGGAGGAAAAAGCCAAATGCAGTATGCACGAGCGGTATAGAAGATAGGCAAATGCGCTAGATGAATAGCACCATGTCATAGACATATGGAACCCATCATTTTCTATATTTGCCCTATACCTTATATGCATCAAGCAATGATAAAAAAATTTGATCAAAGCTACCTGAAATGCTCGCCGAAAATCGTCGTAGAATGCCTTTCCCCGACATGATCACTCATGCGTGTCCACACCAGCTACGACTGAAATGTTTACCTTTAAGAGTTATGGAACATAAAATTCGTACGCACTAAAAATACGAAGGTGCATGCACTTTTTACATCCTCTCTGACGAAGAAAAAGTGTGAAATATTCACGATCACATTCAGCGTTGATAATTTTGCTCATGATGGGATACATTTTATGATTAATTAATTCCTTGCATCTAGCGCAATCTTCAAATTCTCTCAACTAAAACTCCATTTGACGCTGTGCATTTCAAGATTCCATTGCACACTGTATTTGCATAAATTTTTCCTTAAGAAGTCTTTTATTCTTGTTCAAGAATATGAATCGAAGTGCTTTATTCGGATGATGGGGGAGGATAAAACTGAATGCTCTGTTCCACTGAAATACCACTTCGTCGTTCCGTACATTTCCTTTCTAGTGGGCCAATACAGTGTCATCATCACCTACCAATTAACAAAGCTGACAAGATTACGATTATGACGCATAAAGAAAACAACACACCAAAAAGGAATCTGGAACAGCGAGGAAGTTAATGCAAGCTTCCTTCGTTAGGCCCAACCAGGAAGCAATTGCTTCAAAGTTCAATAAACTTTATAGCAGAATTTCTCTTACCACTAAGGAAGTGCAGAGAATGGCATTATTTATTTTTTATTTTTCGTACACCATAATGTGCACTGAAGGTTTTTAGGGTAAATATTGAAGTTTCACGGCAGTTACGGTGCAGAGGGGAAGCAGGACGGTAAGAGGGAAGCGAGCAAGGAGGGGAGATGATATCTGCTAAATTCAAGAAATAGGTTTGTTTTCGTGACTGCACGTGGTTATTCGTGTCAGTTTTAGCTTCCTGTAATCGAGTAGACTATATTAATTCAGTACTGAAACATTCTCGTGAATGCATACAGTACACAACGAAAAAACCACACACTATTTTTAGGATCTCCTTACCCACAAAAATTGAATACTCTATCATAAAAGACTCGCATACTGTAAACTACTGCCATTATTCAAAACTTCATATCCTTTTCTACGTCAACTAGTTCCATGGCGATGATTGACCAACCAGGTAAATAAATCGTCCCGGCGAGCCAGAATCGTTGCGTACACATACTGTGACCCCTAACGAAATGCAGACTTTACAAATAATGAAATGACCTGAATATACTTCAAGCCTCTGGAAGACTCCAGACTCTCTACAAACTCCCAGCCGCAAACAAATAATGGAATGAGTGAGGAATATAATCGCAACACAACAATTTTAGAGAGTTAGCCGACATGAAGAAAGCATTTTGTGATCTGAATAGAGTTTCAGGATTACGCAGCATTTTCAACTCAATGGTTTTATAGCGGGAAGGCGATTATGACTTCAATGAATTTTCAGAAAAATTCAGTTTAATAAACGACAATATTTTCCCTAAGACACACCATACTCCTAATGTATCCAATTATTTCTCTTCGAATTATGGTGATAGCACAAAAAATTTATGTCTTAGTAATTTGCATGGATGCGTTTAACCATTGCTAACTAAGGAAACATACATGCACAAAATAAAAGCTATTTTCTGCCAGAATGAAGGTCGAATATGCTGAAGAAAGAAAGCTCGTAAACAAAAAAGTCATCGATGCTTAAGAGATGCATGAATGCGCAACAACAAATGTTATGCAAATCGTCTAGAAAAGTGCTAAAAGCAAATACACATCTTTCAACACTTAGCCAATAACCCAAAGAAATCCGCTTAAGGCAGCGCCTGTTCATATGAACTTGTCAAGTAAAATCCAAGCCTAATTCCTCTACCTCAAATTTCTTCGAGTTCAAGGTTTTGCTGATAGGCGTTATATAAGTAGAAACCTCTAATAGAAAACGCCGACGTCAAATCTATATAAGCGAGCAATATTTTAAAAGCTACAGATACTCATTTTGGCTCACTTTATAGATATAGAATTTTTTTTTTTAATATTGCAATTATAGTTCAGTAAATTCGTTTGAAATATGAATCACTGAAATAGTTCACTAGATGAAACGAATGAAACAAAAATTGATCGAAGAGAAATTCAGCATAAGTTCAATAATAAGTGGGAACATCAATAAGATGATGTCTATATACATTTGACGAAGTACTTGACATTTTAAGAACAATGAAGTCATATTTAATAGTTCAGCTTATCTTCGAGGTGTCCTTCGGGAGGTTTGCTGCTCAAATACTGCTATTTCACCGTTCATATTCCACATTCTCGAGAGGGATAGACGTCTTTGCATTGCGAGAATGAAAGATTTTATAAAAACAAAATGGCAATTCATCACTGAACATTATAAGCTATATTTTCTTCTCATTTTCTCGTAATGACAAAATTGGAAGCGAAAAAAAAAATGCTAATATTTTAGAAAGTTGCATCAATTCTTTTAAATGAATTATTTTTCACTTATAGAGGAAACAACAAGACGCTGGAAATGAAGACCGCATGCTTAGGTATATATTTACTTTTAGTTTTAGATAGAAAACAAAATAAACTAAAAGAAGAGAATACGTTCATTGGTTGAACATTCCTTGTTCAATTAAAACTCTTCAACAATAACATCATACATATCTAACAGCTCTATACAACAGGTAATATCCATAAAATTAAATTATAACTGCAATATCGTTAAAATATCCAAATAAAGCAGTAGAAGGAAAGAAGTTAAAATCGTATCTATAGTAAGCGAGAATCAGAAAACAACGCAATAGAGGTGCGTAGTATTTAACAATTGTGCACACATATGTGGGGCAAACAGCGTATAACTATTGCTCATTGCTGGCATGGCAATATATCTCGAAGAGTGATTTGTCAGCTGCCTAGATTCATCCATCATTTTATTAACCATTTTCATCGAGTTGCGCATATATTAACCTCAATTTGCAAAATTTACAATCATCTTGATCGCTGTGAAAAAATTTTTAGAGTCGTTTATTCATTGAGATAAAATTAAAGATCTTTTTTTTTTGTGCGAAAAAGCATTTAGGAAAAATATTTCTTATTTTTGAATTTCCATAAATAGAATTTCCCCGAGATGAAAATTGTCACGGTAATGAAGACGATTAGAAACATTTGAATTTATATATTATTAAATAAACCAGCATTTGTTATTCGACCATTTTATAACAAGTTTAATGGACAATAAACACTAGCAGTTCAGGCTAGTACAAACGTTGCTTCATCTCCTCTCAAACAAGCGCATAACTTTTTGTTCAGACACTCAAAAAAAAAAAAAAAACAGTCGACTTCCTCCTTAACGAAAATTCGAGTATGTTGCTCCATTTGACAACTTATTTTTTGCTCATTTTCTGCCTACTTCATAACTTATAAAGACGGATGGATGACAGTGATATCTAGAGAAACAATTCATTTTCTGATGCATTTATGTAACTACATTTCCTACTGAAGCTGATGTTATCTTGCCATTTCTTTGCTGAACCCACCTCCTATCATATCGCTCAATCCCATGGAATTATCCTTTGTAATATTTCAGTGAACAATTTAACAAAAAACTTCACGATCATAACGTGTATAAAATAGCGCAAAGAGTATCATAGTGCTGTAAATTAGCATCGAATAAACGGAGTGGAATTACTACAATCCCATGATGTTCAATCAGCTTCTTGTCCATACATGAGACCTAATCCGAGAATGGGCGATAGTGATTTGTTCTTTAGTATTGAGCAACGAAGAAAAAACATATTTAGTATTTTTGAGGAATATAAATTTAACCATCGTTAATCGACTGTGTTTTCGAACTACGAAACGAAAAATGCCTAATTTTTTAAGAGCTGTTTAGTCTCTAGAGAGCCGACGCAACTATGAACGAAATAAAGACGAAATAGAATGTTGATAGGTCGTAAACGATGTGCTAACAATGCAATGAGTCAAATAAGTTCAATCGCAAAGTAAACATACTTGTCTACAAGTTTGATACAACAATAGAGAGTGTTTCTGTGTTAATCTAAAGGTAAAAAGGATATTGCGAAAGTACAGGTGCGACAATAAAATAATTGAACCATGAATAAGGATTTTTACATGCTCATCCATTTTCATTTCATTTTTAATCAGCCCATGGCAAATATCATAATGAAAAAATTGGCTTCAATAAGAAGAGAAGCGGGAAAAAGCTTTTTGAGAAAGTGACTGATAAAATGGTGATACGAACCGGTAAAACGATATGAACCTAGCGATGTGTAACACTAAAGAAAAAAGATGAAGTACCTCATGCGGCCCATGGTTTGCTTGCAAGATAGAAGAATCCACTGATAACTTATATCGTCGAAGCAAAAACGATGACATCGGCGCTAAACAATGAAATACGTTTGCATATAGAGAGAAAACGCTTCACCAAGGTGATGATAGAATTCAACGCCCCCTATTTCAGAATTTTTTGATGTCGTCGACGTGCGAAAATCTATTCCGTGCTCTAATGACCAGTCAATTCGGATTTTTGATTGCACAGAGCAAATAAAATGTTTCTATATAGACTTCTAACGGGTGGCTAAAAGTTGTTGAATTGTTTAAACCTCCAAAAAGTTTTGAAAAAAGCCGAGTCACTTGGATGGTTCATAATTTTGGGAGGAATAAACAGATTAAAGCCCCTGAAAAAAATTAGCTCTACTGCACATCAGTGAGTTCACGAAGCGACGGCATGCTCGATCCTCATAGCAGCTTGGCCTGCCAGAGTGAGGCACTATGCACCGCTTCCCTTCCTACCCCCCTCCCTCCCCCCTCTCCCCTCCCCTCACCCCAATCCATCCATCCTCCCAGCTGCCCTATCACCACCCAATAAAGGCCACAAACACGCTCATCGCAACGACCGCTGAACCAACCAAAAGGTTTCACCGCTGTGAAGAAAAGAGTTTTGCCTAATCAGGTAGTTCTTCCAATGACAATAGCAAAAATGATTTTCCGTTCACAACAGAGGATGACTTAGATAGCCTATGAATGACGCAATTAGAAATTGCTTCCATAACGTAAGATTCACTTTTTGGTTCTGTTTCGCGAAAGCGATATAGTTTAATATGCGCAGAAAACAACTTAAATTTTTAATAAGCTGCCAAGCAACTTATTAACGCTTAATCCTCTCATATGGAAGTATGGCTAGTAGACATACACCCAGCAAGAAATTCGCTAAAGTCTCAATTAAACGGAAATGACTGGATTTATATATATATATATATATATATATATATATGCAAGCGTGTAAATTCGAACGCTGCTTGCTGCTTACAGTTATGAGTATTTTAGAGAGGAACAGTGGGGAAATGCGGCAAATGTAAGTTTTTGAGTACTGCAGGCAACGATGCTGAACAGTCTAAGCGGCGCCTTAAATCGCCCGCACGCGCTCTTATCACGCTCAATTTCTATCGGCTTACCGAATATGTATTAAAAAACGTAAACGCACATAAAGGGTAAGAGTGAAATTTGATAGGTTGCTTTGGGAAGGATCTTAATCAATAAACCACTGCAGCCAATATTTTCATCTCGCAAAAAAAAGATCCTGCCCTAAACCGCTAATTGGTTCTTTTGATTCCGCAATCTGCCCGCATTGGTTGATGGAATACATAAACGTGGACACATAACAGGAAATGGGGACGCAAACAATGTGGATGGACAATGGTCACTAAGTTATAAGGGAGCTCGCGAGTATTTAGTTAGCACTTGTCAAGGCGAGCACTCTTGCGCTCGTCCCACCTGCCTCCATCCTATTTATGTCTCTTTCATGTGGAGCATAAACACTTGTTCCAGTGCACAACGTTACCTGGGAAAAATGCCCTTTCCTCTATGTGAAAACCTTATGTTTCCATTATAAGACGTGAGATCCCTCGATTTCCAGTGCTCATCCACTATATTTCATTGAAAAAAGTTCAAGAAAAGTAGAAAAATTAGAGAGAAACGTCTAAAACCGCCATAAATTGAACATTCATTGGAAACAAATCGCTTATTACATAGAACTTTAAGCAGTAAAACTTGTGAAATAATACATTTGTCAATGATAAAAATATTTATGCTACCACTTTAGCAGTACCTTACGAAGCATAGATCCCTTCTCAGAAATCAAGCCCTCTAATGACTAATGATTTCTCATGTGCAAACATTTTTCAGAAATGTAACAATCAACAAAACGATTGAAATAGAAACTCAAAACATACATATCATAAGCGAGTAAATAAAATATTACGACAATAAGTGGAAAATTTTATTTACAGCAGTATTTGCTCATCCTAATGGCTCAGTATACTCATCAATAACAATACGTTATGAAAAATTGGTTTTTTTCAGTATCTATTTATATACACATTCAATTTGCAGTTATAGACATCAAAGATGGTAATCGTAACTAATCGGCAATATTTTATGAGCTTACTAACGTTAATTAAATCTATGTAACAATCTTTCAAAAGTAATTTTTAGCAATACACCTGAATTAATGAAGAAATATCTATATCTGAATACCGCAATTAGAAGCCACAAAGTATAGATAACCAGATTTCAAGAGACTAGTAACGCCGAAAAGTGATTTATTGAAATTATTTTCGCTGCCGATTTTTCAGTGACACTTTGTCAAACTGGAAAGGCATTATTGCACGCGCTTTCTTTAAAATTGCTACTTAAGAAGTACACTAAAGCAATCAAATTTCGATGCAATATTGGTGCTATTTAAGATTTTTGTTCAATATGGGAAAAAAAAGGACTATTCATCAATTGATTTGTGATTTGAAGAAAGATTTAGAGGAGGATATTTGAAGGATAATTGATTGTTTGCAAGCAACTATTTATTGAAAGATGCCAAAGCAGGTATACAGAGTTGAGCGAATACAGAATCAATAACTTTGAACTAATATTAAGCTAAAGAAGTAAAAAACTTAATAAAATCACGCAAGGGTGATTTATTTGCTTGAAAAGGCTTACGTGGAATCACTTGTAATCACCAAACTACGGTTCAAACAAAACTTTCTAAAAATGCCCATTTCGAAATGCGAATAAATCAAAGTGCTGATGCTATCAGTAAACATCAACGTTATCACTCTATAGTAGGGCAAAGTACACGTCACCATCAACCTAAAAGGCATACAATCGGTATGTCGTCGATCAGCAAGCATTTCATCAATAAATTCATCCATACTGAAATTGCATTAGTAAAATGAATTAAAAAACCTCATTACGCTGATAGTTTATTTAGTAGCCATATTCGAATAGTTAGCTTCAGACCACAAAAGATTTTCAAATTTGAAAATATGCTCTCAGTAAGAGACTCAAAAAAAGTTGAAATTGCTGTAGTCCATTATGCATGTACTCGAAAAAATTCCAGTTTTTCATAGAAGTCATACTTAAAGCTGGCAGTTAATGCACCTTGTATAACACTTGTTTATGATGCTATTCATAGTCATTCGCCCAAATGGGACACAGATATACAATTATACAAGTGCCAACATTTATATACGCACATATACAAACGCATATACGGTCATTAGACTAATTTCATCATTATTTCGGAGTTGTAGTGAAGCAAAGAAAAACTGAGCTCAGGTTTGTAAAAAGCTTTTTTTTTCGCATATGTTAGAAAGAAATATTTCCTCTCTCATGATGAATTCATTCAAGTTTCAAAAAATTGAGTGGAAATATTAAAAACTTCCGGACTAAAATTTGCCAATTTGCGTAATAAGTTTCAGAAACGAAAAAGATAATATTTGTACTGATTAGGTTTCTTATGATTTTGCTCATGAAATATATCGTTAATAGTGGATAAGTGATGACGAGAAAAATGAGCAAATGAAAAGACATGTGAAGCAAATGATGACGAGTTAAGGCAGCTTAAGAAGTCAGTAAGAATGAGATTCGGGCGAGACAAGGTTTCACTATTATTCTCTCCCCATCAAGCGATGCATTCTATGATTTGCATCATTTATCATTGAAGAATAAGGAGCTCACCTTAGATTTTTTTTTTTCAATTCAATTAGTATTATATGCAAAACGATGTTGAAAATTATAGATGTAATTACAGGTGTCAAATCTCCGCATTAGTTAGGTGTTTAACATAAGTCACTAAAAATCTCAAAGGTCGGTTAATGAGTTTTCAGTGGATACAGATAAACAACAGACAAATAGTTGAAAAACACCTGGAAATAGTCTCGAATATGGGAAGCTTATAAAAGAACCAATAAATATTTCTGCGAGAGATGCAAGAAAGTTTGATAACTGAAGGCCGATATAAAATGAGAATTTAACTCATTCACTTATTTCTAATCAAATCTATATTAGTGCTTTATAAATGATTACGCGTTATTAATGGCACAAAGGCAACTTCAACTTAAAATGAGTGCCTGATCAAAATTACTTTCACCTTTCAGTAATTCAATGGTAAAAGTGGCTTTTTCAACTTTCCCAAGAAAATTGTGGTAGTTGCTTTATTTACTCGGTGCGAATGATAGCAAAAGTGGCTCAACGACTTTCTTTTCAACATGCTTTCAGGGCAGTTTGTCCACTTTTCATATCATAATTTTTCCTCGCTGTGGCGATGGAGCAACTTTTGAAAAAAATCGTTTTTTTTTTTCGTAAGAGCAATTCACATCCAATGTTGCTTTATTGATGTAATCAAAGAAAAATTTTCAAGCAAATACCTCATTCGAAACGAATTTAAAACTAAAGCTGTATTAACATTTGCATCTGACATATCGTTTTTTCAATGTCTCGAACTAATCCGACGCCTCCTTTTACAAAATTGAAACGAAAATAAATAATCTAATACGTCAACCATCTAGAAATACGACAAAAATACAGAAATCGGGGAAAGGGTAGGCACAACGGTGAGAAGTACTCACGTATCACGGTCTCCCTGAATTCTGTGCTAAGCAGCTCAACGATAAAGAGTTTGATGTAGGCGTCTGACCTTGTTTAAGCTGCCGTTGGGTCCTCATGTACTACTTTTATTTGCTTTCTAGGAAGATACGCATCTCACCTTTTAGAGCACAACACACTAACCTGGTAATTTGCAGTTTTCAATTTGAGAGGGTGGGGGGGGGGGGGGGGGGGGGGGAGGGGAGTGGAAGGTGAGACATTCTCAACTTGCGCTTTTAGAAAAAAAGCCCAAAAATGTAAGGAAACAAAATCTCACTCAGTGAGCTTCGAATCGCAATTTTATAGCAAACAAATAGAGAGCTTTTATCGCATAAAGTGATATTTAAAATATGAGAACGAAATTGTCGGCGGTAGAGATTTGCTTGTCAGGTGGATTTTTCCATTAGTGTAAGATCTGAGGACTAAGAGGTTCACTACAGCGGTAGATGATCAAATACACTGTGGAAGGTAACCTCGAAGACAGAAGTAGTGATCGAAGCCGAAGAAGACGTCAAAAAAAAAAACTGAGTACGATGTCAACATGTTCCGAAAAGAGCTAGCTCCAGAAAACCCCCTCAAATCAATTCTATCAACTTTCACCGCCTAAATTTTATGAAGCGTGAGTCATTGCGTATTTTCGGGCAGTAACTTTACAAATGCACATAAAAGCACATAGAAACAAATATAGACTACTTAAAACATTAACGAAGGAACTATGATGGCGTTATCATCAAAACGGAACTGCTTGCCATGGTACTCTCTAAGAATAAAAAATTCCAGTATCGGTTACTTAAAAGAGATCACATAAATAGTTATAATGAAATTACTAAAGTCTAGAGGCTATACATCAAGAAATTTGTAAACGCTGTTGATGTGAACGGCTAACAAAATGTGAGCGATACGAGCGGAAATGAGAGAGCAAGATCGGCCGATGGCAAATCAGAATCGGAAATACGATTCCGAGATGAGCAGTTTGTTCCCGTTAGTTGCGCTCCTCATAAACCATAAATTGGACTGCTCATCATGAATTAGAGGCGTGCGTTTTTATTACTGCTATGCACTGAGTAGTCGACGTAAAAACGAATAGTCCAAAAGTCAATCTACTTCAACATTACTTTTCAACGCAACATCCTTTTTTTTGAGTCTGTGAGGAAACCTTTCAGAATCTTCGCTTTAATACCGATCTTCGGAGGTGAACTCATTTACAATAGCTACAAATAAAAATTTTAATGGATCTGAGAGCAAGCAAACCTGTCAAGTTTCCACATCCTTGTGCCACCTCGCATGCAATTTTCATTTAAAAGTGTCTTTGGTCTCTCGGATTTCCGGAACACCCAGATTCTTTTACCTCTTATGTTACCTCGCTTCCTCTACGCACACTGATTTTTCGTGCCAGCTTCGGACAAATCTAGGACCAAACGTTCCAAGAGAAAGCCTTTTGGCAAGCGTTCCATGTATGGGATATTTGCCATGTTTTTGCGAACCGAGCAATCCCACACAAATTTCATGAATAAAACACGACAAGTTTATTGGTAGACAGCTGGCTCAAATCAAAAAGTGGGTGAGGTAAAGCTAGATCGCACAAGAAGTGATTTTTCCATCATTTGCGACGATCATCTGCAGCCAAGGTGTCAATGCAATTGCAAAAAGAGCACTAAGGGGAACTTCAGCAGAATAAACAGTTTTGAGCATCTTCCAAGATAAAACTGTAGAGAATAATGGAAGCATGATAGAAGGGGCGAGGAAAAAGGATTGCACTGAGCTCGGATATTATCTGAAACAATGGAATTCATACTCTCAGCTCTCATTAGGGCCGAAAGTAAATGGCATATATAGCAAGTATGATGTCGATTTTTATAAGCGAAACGGTGATCGGAGATGTGCCGTTTTGTGAGCAACCAGTACTACGATTTATGCGCAGATGTGTGGCAAAGCGATAGCGATGAATAAATTATTAAAATGCCGAAAAGTGCTCATCGCCGCAAGCTATCGCCTCTCAAAGGTAAGCATTGCAACAACGCCTGTTGTTGCAACCAACTAATTCAGGCTAAACGTTATGTATCTATCGAATGCTGCAACTTATGATGGAAAAAATCAAACTATAATCTCAATAGAAGATTTTCCTTCATATGATGATACAGCCTTCATTGATATGATTATTTCCTGATACATTTACGACTGAGTAAAAAAATATTCTTGAAAAACCATTTCTAGAGGATGCTAGGAAAATTTAGTACCGAATTTCTGGAATTTTTCAAGAAATTTTCAAGAAAATACTAATAAATTAGTTGGTCGGCTAACTTTTTCTCGGGGAATAAATTTTCTTCATCTTTCATGAAAACAAAAATTGAATTGCTTTTCGAGTTCAGTGCCTCATGACTTTTCCACCATTGGCAACCATTTAGAAATTTTAACTTCCATACGGATAAATACTTCAACTTTTGCGGACTCGTACTCAGCGGCTTCCTACTTCCGATCTGATGCCATTTTGTCAAAGCAACGTATCCTTGTCGATCGCAAGGATTCAGAATTAAATTCAAGTAGCCCCATGAGAGCATATATCTTTCTTCGGTTTCCCTAAAATCTTTTGAAGAAGGAATTAACGTAATGAGTAGCCAAAGAAAGAGTGCACTTAGCAAATCTATTCGGGAAATACGCAACGGTCAAAACGTTCTATAATTAATGAACACCTTAGTGAAAATTTTAAGCGTAGAAGCATTTTACATTTTGGCACTGTATCATAGACATTGCAGTTAACTTATAGATACTATTTCGTTCGAAGCACCGTCAAGTGTAAACATCACTCAAACAATACATGAACAGGTGATAATAACAAGTGAAAATGTGAACGAGTAAAGAGCTCTAATGTCAACAGCATAACTCGTTATGTAGAAAATGCATAAGCACTGAAGTTTTCAAATCGACGATGGAAACATTTAGATCTAATTACCGCAAAGAATGTTTGAAAGAGGAGCTAATTTTCTGTTCCTTTACTGCTATTTCCTAAAATAATTACCTCAGTGTCGTATCTGCGAAAATAAAATTATCCACTAGAAACATTTCTTTGGAAAATATTAAATTGCGAAGAATTATAACGTCAAAATCAGTGATTACTCTCCATTTAGATCGAGTTTTTCTAACTCATAAACATATATTCACATAGTACTTGTTCATCCTTTCATAGCGTTCAGATTATCCTCATAGCCTTAAAAGAACCTAATATTCGCTGCCATATTATTTACTCGATAATCACAAATATAAAAAAAAATTTGTCCTGATAATACCACCAAAAAGATGCAACGAGAAAATATTTCCTTTAACCAACAAGTTGACTACTGTGGAATTTAGTGACCTTCGAATAGTGGAATTTTTTCGAAAAAAAAAGGTCCATTAGAGTGTAGCAGCAACATTAAAAAAGCTCTCTTATGCGGCTAGTTCTAGTAGAAGATGCCATCGATGACTGAAATAGTTTTCTCGAAATTTCATGAGCAATTGCAATTCGGATGCAACGTCGACCGTTAAACATAATCGAGAGTGTAACTTTCACTATATAAAAGAGCGAATGCACTTTTGGCATTTTAATAGTTCGACTACTCCAATAAATCTTCATAGGCAAAACGATTGTACACTTTAGAAATGAATTACTATGAAATACTTTGAGAAATACTTTAAAATACTTTTGAAAAATACTTTCAAATACTCCGATACTTGTAAAAAGAGAAAATATTTTGAAAATGAAAAAAAAGGAAATAAAAGCGTGATCAAATGGCAGGTTGACGACTTTTTCTAACCGCAGAGAGTTGATCCAGTAATGACTTCTAATGATATCTTTTAATGTCTTTTTTTTACCATAATCACACTCAACTTCCTTAATCAAGTTAATCGCTGTATTCTTGGAGATACAGACCAAGCATCACGGATGCCAAATATCCTATTTCCGCTGCTTTTTGTTGGCACCTCTTCGTAAAGGTTGCTAGAATGTGATTGCTGCTATGGAAAAAAAAGCATTTCAGAAGTAAAGACTCTTTTTGAGTTGACAAGAATTTTAGAAAAGCATTATCAACGTAAGAGCTGTTCGAAGTGCATTTTTTGAATTTCCCACTAGTTAAGTTTATAAACAGGAAAAAAACCGCGCAAAAATGATCGTATCACTCTATACATATAGCGCATATGCGGTAACAGAAGAATTAACAAATATGGTACGTATATAGAAGTCACTCATAGTATTGCATCATCTGATACGCGCTTTATGCAAGCTTTAATTGGTATAAAGAATTATATGGCATAAGCATTTTGTCCATTAATTTGCATTTTTTGCGCCATATCACTTTTGCATATTACTGAATGAACCGCACTATACACTACAATAAAATAAC
Organism: Baylisascaris schroederi; assembly: GCA_006503575.1. Classification (NCBI taxonomy): domain Eukaryota; kingdom Metazoa; phylum Nematoda; class Chromadorea; order Rhabditida; family Ascarididae; genus Baylisascaris; species Baylisascaris schroederi. The sequence goes on along the minus strand of QEWY01004125.1, from coordinate 961,472 downwards.
TTATAAAGCTTTAGAATTGCAAAGAAGTGGGCTTAGATTAGATGCAGGAAAAGAAATATAAGAGCGTGACCAAACGTTGGCATTGCGCAAAACAGTTCTGCGACATGGCTAAAAGCACAAACTTTGCAGTATTGTGCTCGAAATGCAGGGCAATCGTCAAGCGGCACTTGTGCAGTCAAAGGCCATTGCCACAATGGGCGTGTGTTTTACAGCATTCCATCAGACCGATCCGCTGAAGTGTCTCCTCAACCGTACAAACCTCGTCCACCATTTCGTTAGGAATTCGCATCGTTACACACTAACTCGATCTCAGTGATTTGAAAGTTGCATGAAATTTCCTAATGGGGATATTTTCAAGCCTCACCAATGAAGGCTTCTTATGTTCATTGCAAATGCAATATATATATATGTCGGGTCTACCCGTTTATTCGCATGTTTCTCTTCCGATTCACCGTAGCGAACTGAGGAAATTTGTAAAGTATATGCAGAGGCAACTAGGCTGTTGCTTTTGAAAATTAATTATATCGCACTTAGAACCTATATTTTATGAACTTTCGGATCATGGCCGTAGTAAGAATTAATGGGTTGCAGTCTCCAGAGGAGACAATTTTTTGCAAAGGTTATCTACTAAACAACATTCGAAAAGTTTCCAATACAGCATCTACACAGGATAGTGACTGGTGTCGTCGGCGTTCGATTTTAAAAATTAACCCCTCAGCTTTTGATCACTGGCAACTGAGAGTGGGACTGCGTGGACTCCAAAAAATGGTCAGTTGCTGCAAAAGCCGATCATCAGAATTCCAGACCATGCAGGCGCTAAAATGATGTTTGCATAAATTTTCGAATTTCTTGCCCCGTCAAAGTGGTTGTTTGATGAACTGACCGTCCCAGAAGTGTTTGAGGGCGTTACAGTCAACAACTTAGCAAAAGAAAAAATTTTTACACGTTGTCCTACATGACATCTTTCTACTTCTTCTATAACTGTAGTCTCTAGAATGTTGTTCATGCTCGATTTTTGCTCTTCACCGATGCGCACATGATTTCCACTTAAGAAAAAATTCAAAATCACTGCTAAAATATCGTGAAAATCTTGCGAAGACTTATGGCAGAGACTCCAAAATTTTGTGGACAGTAACATTTTCTGGACTGTTTCCGATTTTTCACTCTTCACTGATTCGCGCCTCGGAAATTTGTCCTCCCCACCACGTTCTCTTTATTGATGAAATTTCTATAGTACTTTCATTTTCAGGGACATGGCTGGATTTTCCGCATCACCTAAACAAGTGAGGAAGCATGATTACTTCTGGACACATTTGAAAAATGTGGCTCTTATGAAAAAGGCTGATGGATTGATTATATAAAAGGTAAAAAAAAAAACTTGCAAAACGAAAAGTGGAGAAGAAAACGGTGCAATTATCATGCCGAAGAAGACCGATGAACTGCTGATAAATGACAAAAATGCACATTAAAGCACTAAACATTCCCCCATTCTCCCCTTCTGCTAACCCTTGAAGTACCTCAATCGGGAATAAACAACGCCATTAATAAGCTATCACTAAGAATTAAATGAACAATTCGATGAAAACAAGGAAATGCGCAAAGACATGTCGTAGTAACAAGATGGCTCTAGGCATTTGAAGAGACTCCTTATGACAATATTCCGCAATTGTTGTCATTCCTCTAGAACTGAACATACATCGACAGCCACCCTGCTCAACTGCTAAGCAGATTACTCGGCGCAAGCATTTAACGCGAATGTTGTTCTCTCTCGGAAAAGGAGCTAGCTCTACCACATTGGAGACTACATAACAACAACTACAGAAGGCATATGTTTTGAAGCTTCACAAAGTGTGTGATTTTAGACGAAGCTGATAAAGCAGTTATTCAAAAGTTATTATATCAATAAATCGAAGAAGTATGGGAATAAAAAAAAATTACCCCAATATTGCAACGTTGCAAGGAAGATGGCGGTCAACGGAAGTATTTTTAGGCGCAATATGCAAATAATTCTCTTGGTCATGCCTATCACAGGTCGTTGCGATTTTCGCAGGTGATCACCGAGATTATCATAAAATAATGACTAAAACAACGGACCACAATGTGTACAAATCTATAAAACACGATGCGAAAAACGTGATGTATGAAAAGCAATGCAAATATAGAATAGGTGTATCAACAGATCGCGGCGTTCACACCTAACTGATGTGACAAATTCTCACATTCATTGTAAGCACCTTCGCGCCTTATTGTGCGATCGCTGAGCGCACAATTGGATCATTTTCAATTATATCCACTCTCATCTCTCAAGGAAATATTCGCGGATTACAACTTCGATGACCGAAATGTAAATTTTGTTGCGCAAAGCAAAATCTGATGAAATATTGGAAATTTAGCAAAGAAAAGTAGAACAGTGGTAATAGAACAAAAGTAGAAGTAGAACAAAAGTAGAACAAGAGCATTGGAAAGAAATGCACGAACACTGATGAGGATGTGTGCACGTAAAAGACAACGTTTGTGTTAGCTGTGTTAAAAAAACGTAACACCGAATTCTCGTGTTTCACTTCAAAAATTACTTCGACTCTCATAAACAGTGTTACAATCGTCCTCCACTCCTCCTCCTACCCCTCCCTCTCCTCCTCTCTTCCCCAATACATGCTCGGTACATTCTGACTTAAAACTTGCAATAATCTGCTCCACCATGTTCCCACACCTGAGCGTGCTGCAATTTTTCACTGATCGGGACAGTTGCTTCCAGATGTGTTCAATGAAGGAAATGTGAATGCAAATCATTCGCCACATTAAGATCAGTGCTACCGTTTTGACGATGAATTACTGATCCAAGTAAGCGATGTGACTATGCGAATACCACAAAACGGGTGTTGAAAAGGAATGCGGCCAACCGTCACAGAACAAACGCGTTCGATGTGATGTCAACGGGTTGTTCGATGGGCGATTTATCCTCTTTGCTCGGAAATTCCTACTTGCGTAAACAAATCTCTCGTAATACTATTCAGTCTCTACCGTCTTCTAATGTTGCTTATTATTATCGCTAAGCAATGTACCATTCATGTCAATGACAGAGTAATTTCGATAGTAAATTTTCAGCCAGCCTTATTAATAAATTTTACTAGTAAAAACTAAATATAGGAGTATTCCTTTTTCTCGCATGAAACAAAAGGCTTCTTTCTTTAGCATCAACATTATCGGATAGGAAAAGCTATCGAAACTATTATTCTCTTCATGCATAAAAAACTTAAAATTGCAGAAATGAGTAATAAAGTTGCCATCGAAAAGAAGCCAACAGTCACCGCACCTTATAAGCATGCTATATTGCTATGCATTTATAGACCACTAAAGATGGAAGAAACGCTTTTGCATGCGAAATATTGGTGAATTTAATGCTGCAAAAATGGGCAACCGGTGCTAAATTTCGTGAAGAATTTTATTGAACTGATCGAGAGATACAGTCTATGACAAGATAGAAATGTGCAATTGGAAAGGTTTTGAAGTCATAATGGCAATAAACGTGGAAACGATTGGTATGAAAAAGTCATACAACCTCTATGGTTGAAAAAATGGAAAAATGAATATTGATAAGTAATGATGAATGAAAAAATCGTCCACAATGTAAGCATTCGCGCGGTAATTGGAAGGTAGCGGTTTCGAACCGATATGCAAGCAATATTTTCACTGGTTGCCAAACAGTGATTCTCATTTCATTCAGAGCCGAACTGAAGATTGGCTTTAATATGAGATGCTAATCATTGAAATGGAAAATTTTTGAAACGAATTGTCGCAAATGTCGCATGTAATAGAATTAAAAAGCAGTGATCGAGACAAAAGTATAAAATCTGATTTATAACAGCGCTCCATATCATTACAGGTACTTTCTATTTTCCTGGATATACATATATATAAGCAGTAAAGAATCTGAAGGTACTTTACGGATGAGCAGGTATGTTGGTAAAATGAGCTATCAACAGAGCAAATATTTACGCCATAGAGCAAATGGAAATTTTAGTGCGAATGCACAATAATATCAGCGTAACAAACGCTCTCTAAATACACATCACCATACAACATTGGTTGGTGACATAGAGCGATAAAGAATAAGGCGAAGAAAACAAAAATAAATACACCTTTCTCGGGCACAAATGACCAGTCCACCTTGTTTGCACTATCATTTCTCGTATTACTCTGCTTAGTACTGCGCTTAATACAGTCATAGCTCACATATTTTCCGTGAGGCGTTGAAGGCACTGATTGCTTACAGGATCAAGCACAGTAGGGTTATTTACAATAAATTAAACACCGAGCCATACACCATCGATAAGCAATGCAGAATTCCAACACCTATGTAATTATTCACGCGTATCATGGTTAATGGTACACGTGAATACACACAACGGCCTCAGATCTAGTCAGCGCACCACAAGAAGCAAATGACAAAGTAGGCAACAACAGTCCTTATATACCCTGCCCGTAGCGTCAAAGTAACACTTAAAAGAGCATTTCACAGCGCAAGCTGCTCTACGATCACAGTCGTTACCTCTCACAACGCGAGCTGCTCTACGATCACAATCGTTACCTCTCACAGCGCGAGCTGCTCTATGATCACAATCGTTACCTCTCACAGCGCGAGCTGCTCTACGATCAGAATCGTTGCACAACAAAAGATCTACTGAATGAAAAAATACGCAACAGGACATGGATGAACGGAAGGAAAAGCAAGTTCGGAATGAAATGTCTATCCCTGCATGCGCTGTCAACACGGCGAAAGCAGACATCACTTTCTTTGTCAGAAGGTGATGGATCATTTAGAATTCCGAGATCTACACGTTCACACAGCGACCACAAGTATTATCAGTGCTCAATGTAATATTCACTGCTTGTTGATTGCCGTTGATGATTTAGAAAAGCTGCAATTCGCTGTGAATTCGATGTTCAAAATTGTCTTTGATTACTCTATGCGTATATCAGATATATTCAAGGTCAGCTAATTCACGCACCGTATTGAGCGTCTATTCAAAGCAAACCACGAGTTTTTGCACCTTCCTACTCATCGCGATCTTCTCATTGGAAGCATATGACAGATCGCAAATTTCAAGTTTCCTTTCTTGTAGTTGTCATTGAGTATACCCAAACACGTCAATGACAAATTCAAATCCTTTTATGACTATAAGTCTGTCGAGACAAACATTTGTCGTTTTTGGATCTTCTTCACCTTTGTGAAAGTCGTCGAGAGTGGAATGAATCGCTTTTCAATTTCTTTGGTTTTCGTTGCAAAAATTCAGCAGATTTTGACAACCATTTGAAGAGTTAAAATGTTTTTATAGAAAAAATTCAAAATTTGCTCCTACTAACTGAAGGGCTCTTCGCCTGCAAAATTTGTCTTTATCAAGTTTATCTACTAAACTCGTTATTTCCTACTTTTCCGAGTCTTCCATATGGAACAAGTATATACTGTAAACGAGCCATACTTATAAGCTGATTAGAGATGTCACAGTCGAAGACAAGCGACATTTAAAGCACAAAAGCTGACAACGTTCTTTTATTACCGAAATGAAAGCATAAAACTATTGGCACTTTACAGAGAGGATTGTGGCAAAAGATTTTCGATATAGATATTATCAGCGTTGCTATTTACTGGATGTTTAGCAACAGATAACTAACAAATTGCACCTACAAGTTTAATAACTCAAGATTTCATTTACAAAGCAACTCGAGATTTTATTATGCCAAATTTTTGAAGGTTTTATAAAGAAAAAAAAGATCCACAGATCGAAAGCGGTAAAAAAATGTTATACTGAGATAATAATGGCGTAAAGCGCTTTATGTGCATAACCTTAGTATAGACCCAGAGGAACATGGTGCTCTGGGAAAACGGAATTAAGAAAAGAAAGAAAAATTTTAATGCAAAAGAGAGCATTACGCAGCTATGAGCAAATAAGCAACATACGACTGTTAGGAGAGATAAGAATGCAAGAAGTAAGATAGGAATAGATTACCTATGAGAATAAAAGGTGACCACGTTAGCGTTGCTATTTACTGGATGTTTAGCAACAGATAACTAACAAATTGCACCTACAAGTTTAATAACTCAAGATTTCATTTACAAAGCAACTCGAGATTTTATTATGCCAAATTTTTGAAGGTTTTATAAAGAAAAAAAAGATCCACAGATCGAAAGCGGTAAAAAAATGTTATACTGAGATAATAATGGCGTAAAGCGCTTTATGTGCATAACCTTAGTATAGACCCAGAGGAACATGGTGCTCTGGGAAAACGGAATTAAGAAAAGAAAGAAAAATTTTAATGCAAAAGAGAGCATTACGCAGCTATGAGCAAATAAGCAACATACGACTGTTAGGAGAGATAAGAATGCAAGAAGTAAGATAGGAATAGATTACCTATGAGAATAAAAGGTGACCACGTTTCGGCCCTTACCCGTTGACGTATACACCTGAGTTATGCGCGAGCCATCGCCAGAACAATCGCATAACCCTGTTAGTATGAGAGGCTATATAGGCAGCTTAATTCAGAGTAGAGAAAAGTGGAAAGGAATGGAAAAAGGAACTTTTATTTAAATAAATGAAAAATGGAGATTAGGAAAAATTGTTCTAAATATAAAAGTTGTACACGATAACACTAACCTCATCTCTATAATGCGAAATAATAAGAGAAAATCAAAGCTTAAGGATGGTATAATAGGAGAGCCTATATAAAAACTAAGGTAAACTTAGAATTTATCTACAAAGTTAGGTACGGCGTGTATGCTAGGTTAAAAGTTAGTATATATGAAACTATATAGTTGAAACAAGTGAAAAAAGAAACGTAAGCGATGACGATTGATGATCAATAAATCTGAGTGAAGATGTTGACGGCATCTTGCTAACAGTGGTAACACATAGAGCAATATTTATTTGATCTCTGTTTAATAGTAGACCTATCAAGGCAATATGAATAACATTTGAAACTCACTAAAACATTCTCAGGAGTAAATACTAATATAAAATACTAGAAGAGAGTCCTAATACTTATACAGAAACTAAAGTTTCATTACAAGTAAAACAAATGCATGGGTAGAAGATGGAATGTAGAAGACATAGAATAATATAATAATATAATGCAAAGTTACGTAAATAAACGCTTCGTTGAGAAATACAGTGTTGAAGAGCGATAATCAATAAAATTTAGTATAAATGGTCAAAGCGATCATACTATGCGATGGTAGAACAAGTAGAGCAATATTTATTTAATGCTAAACCCATAGAAATAGCTCCCTTATACAACTGATTTTTAGAGTTATACAAACAAAAAGGATTTATGCCAGTAAGAGTGGTTAATAAGCTTAAGAAACTAAAGTCCATGAAGGATATCGTTAATCAAACTTTTAATACTCATCTATTAGGACAGACGAACTTATACATTAATTCTAGTTTGCTAATTAAAGCTCTATATAAACATTTTTCTGCTGGAATAGCACTAAGACCTTTGTCGTTATAGTTCTTAAGCAGTCCTTTATATTTATTAATGAAATCGGCCCATAAAGTTGGCTGTGTTACCTTCGTACGCAATCTCAATCTTTAGTGAGTCTCCACAAATTAATTTAGCAATGCTCCGAAATTAAAAAAGCGAACAATATTACCTCTAATAAATGTCAACTGAGAAGAATACCAGCATCAGTGCAACAGGTATATTATTAAAAAATGCATTTTATAAGCCGTTTATTAAAAGTAAACCTTTTAATCTGTTTATCACGCTCAGCAAATTACTTCAAATTCTTGTACTCATTTATTGCTTCATTCGATATGAACGAATGTTCTCCAACGTTCGTCTATGTTAGTGAAGTTTTTCTCCGTGTAGCATTCTACTCCATCTATATTTATGTCTTTATTATACTATAAGTCTCTAATTACTGCTTTGACGATTGTAAAAATCATTCACTGTGCAATGCTGCCAGATCCCGCAATCAAACAAATAAGAGAAGGATATTTTCGTATTTGCTGAAAAAAAAAAGAAGAAATGTTTATAAATCACTTCGGTTCATTATTATTATTATTGATGAATTTCGTTGCAAATAAGTAGCACGACTTTTATGATATCTATTACTGTCTTCATCAATTTATTTACTATTCTTTTGCTTAGCTCCTTGAAGAAGCAGAAATTTTACTAGCATATTCGCAACTCCTAGACAACTCAAGAAAATGAAGTCAAATAAATCTCATTGATTAATAAATATGAAATCATCGAACATTGACGTAATATGCCAATGATGAGATTTCTCAACAATTCTTGTAGTCGCTAATTTCGGAATTCCCGAATGAGAACGTTGCTAATGATATAGTGAGAGCAACAACTCAATGAAATGCTAAAAGCCTACTACGCTGTTAAGCACTCTCGTGATAATGTTCAATCATCGACTTTTGAAGGGGTTTTTCCTCTCACCAACAGTCTTCACAAGTCGCAAATTAGTAAAGCACGAATTCGCTTGCCTTAGTGGAAATAATTGCGTGGCTGTGGAAATAATCGATGAAGTAAGACTTTGCTTCACTATTAATAATATTTGGCCCCCCACTTAGCTGTGCTAGTTTATTGACTGCGATAACTCATACCGTCGGACACAACAGCAAGGAAACACCTACCAAAGCTCACTTCAAAAACAAGTACGAAGCAAAACGGACCGATATTCCTTAGGAACATAAGTAGGTAACGAAGGATTCCAGACAGATGGGGAACGCATCAGTGGTTCGCTACCAGTAGAATATTTCACATCGGGAACTCTCACAACTACTAACCTGTAATTTCAAGGCCATATTCGCTGACAAATTTTGCATAATCCCGATGCTGCGACTATTTCAATGGGCGAAAATAAAAACAAGCTGCAGGTAAAGAGCGCGAGCAAATCCCTTAATGGTGGGTGTCCTCAATGGAAAACCAGCTGACGAGCGTTCGCATCCTAAACTTAACAATAGACAGAGCTTCGAAGAATACATCTAGATGAAAGCGCTCCAATTCATAATACGCAATGTGAATCAAGGGTGCTCTGATATTCCTCTTCACAGTGCTGCCACATGGTTAATCGACTGAAACGTGTACGCCAAAATAACCTTGTTCCCTCTCTATATAACAAAGAGAATGAGAAAGTTCCGTTCAACCCAGGAAGTTTCGTTTTATAGAGAGCTCCAATTGTCTACGTGCAATTTTGAAAGGAGTCAACAAAAATACTGTTATTTGCAGGAAATACCTTGTGTGAATTTATGGTGATACATGAAATATAGCTCGTATAAGCACTCCACCTTTGGGCATTTTTGTTCTCCTTCCTAGGTGCTCAATCTTAGAACAGCGCGAATCTACTGATTGGAGGATCCACCTTCACTGCTCACCGACCAAATCATCGGCTGAAGGGAAACAGAGCAGTGGTATCGGTCGTATTTTGTAGTATGTCTAAAGCTATATTTTCCACTCTATAAACGTTAGCAAATAAACCCCGAGATAAGTGCCATTAACCAAGTGGAATAGAGTCACCACGTGTCCCCATAAAAGTTTGTCAACTCCTACCCTCAGGCACCACTGACCTTCGTAAATGCTTCCACAAAGCGTTTTTCGGAGACCCGACAGCGATCTGCTGCTTATTGAGCTATACAGCTATCCATAGTTTCAAATGAACGAGTGAATAAGATAAATAAGTAAATCGATAAATTAATTGATGAACAGATCAGTAAATCAATAAATCAAGAAACGAACCGATAAAATCAACGAATCATTGAAATCGAAAAGTCAACAATTCAATAAATAAGGAAATAAATAATGTATACAACCGCAGCAAATAAAGAACACTTATGCGTTTGTCTTCAGAAACCAATGAAGTTCCTCGCCTAGACTGGTTTGCCCTCTGTGTCCTCTGACCTTTTCTAACCCCACGGCGAGCAATAAATCGAAAAGATGGTGCCGCCGGTTGAAACAACTAGCGCTTCGTTTTAGCATTAAATTTGCAAATATCTACAATGACTGCAAATATCTACTAAGACTACAAACTTTAGGGACTGGTACTAGTTTCCTATTGCAGCCATGAAAAGTGGAGCACAAGTGAATTGTACGAAACAAACCGTTGTTTAATATTTTCATAAATGCTAACTGGCGCTTATTGCTTGCTAGTATAAATGAGCATTCCGACAGTGCTCTTTGCAAAGAACAACGACTTCAGGAGCTCATTATAAGGCTCCGACTCCCAACCCAAGCGTTTAGCACGCTCTGGAACTGACTACGACTCGTTACTCTAGGTAGATTTCGAATGAAAAGGCCAAGTCTTTTTTACCAGCACTGGTTCAGATACGCTAGGCTTAGAAATCTCAATCGGATGCTTTCGATGAATTTCTCGTTTAACCACGAATTTTGCCAGAGAGCAAAAACCACACCATATCCAACACTGCCATAATGTCACGTCTGCAGTACACAGATGCACCAAACTATTCCTTGATTCAACCAGTTCAGCAAAAAACCTCATCCTTCTAGATCTGAACCGCAATCAGTCAGATGCAAGGTACAACCACTTAGCTACCGCGTCATGAATGATCTCAGTCAGATTTGAAGGCGAATTTTTATAATATGGCTCAAAAATGAAGCTTTGCCGAAGTGGAAAATCGTGATCACATATATTCGGTGGATACAGCTGAGCCCAAAGATGCTATGTAAGGGCATCCATTACTAACCAGAACAAAATTGTTGAAGATGGAGAAGCATTGATTTCATTCAATTTGATACCAAAAAGTTTCACATTCCAAAAAGATTTGTATAAGCAAATTAGCACCTCTTTACTGATCTTCTATGTCTGCAGATTTCACATCAGCCAATCAACATATAAAAGTTATGACATGCGGGAAACAAGTAGACTTTACATCCAATAGCTTTGCCCAATTACCTCCAGACACTATACTTTGTAGACAGAAAATGTTTCGCCGCAACATCACACACACAGCTAGCAATTTGAGCTCGATCCACCGGCGCACAAGGAACATATGTAGGAATATGAGCGAACTATAAGGACTGTCGCAAAATTGATACATTCCAAAGGCGAATAAGTTTTCTGCGATACCTTTAAGCATTAAAATATCTGAGTAAAAAAAAACAACCATCAACACACTCTCATACACAGGATACATTACTTTCAGCCAAATCCATAAACGCAGAACGAAATAGCAGCTGACTTACGAAGAGTATTAAGAAGTGGATAATAACTGGCGCGTTTTCCTATTTCGTCATTTTTGGATCGGGTCGGCCAGATGAAGGTCGCAAGAGTACGGAGTTTATATATGCAACCATAAAAATGAATCCAAAAAACCTTCCTCAGAAGTCACCGTCAACGAAAAATTTTCCATACTTAAGAAAAAGTGGTCATCTTTATAATAGAAATAAGCATTCAGTCACCATACGCTACGCTTATAAAGCATAAAAAATGACCGCAACTAGTGCGTAAGACCATACATATAGAATAAACATTGCGTCGTTGCATAAAAATTTGAAACCCATTTATCGAAATTCTCAAGTACCATTATAATACCTAGTTATAAGCACCTATTCAGATTATCCACATTTAGTACACAAATTTAAGTACAATTATTATAGAAATTACGATGAATGTACGTGCGCAAAAAAACAACCTTCAGAAAAAACATCAACACAAATACTGACGTTAGTGACGATTACGCAAGAAAAACAGAGAGTGTGAAACTGTTGACGGTCAATCCTTTGTTGGTCATGTTCAGGCCTCGTGAGCGACAGTATTGAATGAGATCACTTTTAGCGAATTGTCGACAACCGTGCACCACTACGCTAAGATCTTGATGCGGTTGATTTGCCCACCTCTCGATAAGTGCTCCTATGCCAACAACAGTGACGCTTGACGAAGCAATATCCAACGTTTCGAGTATCAGACTTGGAGAGCTATAACTTTAAAAAAGTATTTTAAAGAAATAATGGGGCGTTGACAGGAGGGGAAAACTGGACCTTTCTGAGTGATAGCGACGCCTAGGATGTAACTAAAATTATCCATTCAGGAGTATAGTCTTACGCACAGAAAGAAGTACCGCTACCTTTACGGATCTGTCTCCAAGGCGTGGACGGAAGCGCTAGGGCATAACATCGAAATATCTGATCTCAAGCCGAAGCCTATGCGTACATCAGTCACCTTGCAATAGTCCAAGGTCACCCGTAATGTTCCGAAGCCATTTCTCCTCTAAGTCTCCCCTCCCCCTTTCCCTCCCCACCCAATCACATATCGGAAGGCAGATCCATAAGTGACGAAATGCATAACCGTAAGTAGACAAATAAATGTGCTACAATTACATATCTATTTGCTGAGCTCGATAATTAGTGCACTATTTCCAAGACGAAAAGTGAACATCCCACACTCCACCTTATCGGCGGGCACAAAATTCCCGCCCGCTACCTCAACGATCAAACAACAACAGTGGTCTCACGCTCTAGAATATGAGAACACATAGAGAAATAGCACAGAAAAAGAAACAAACTAGCACGGAAAAAGAAATAAGCACGGGTAAGGTTCAATTCAACATATCTATGGTACTTTAAACTGGTTACTACGCAACAGGGCCCGCTTTAACCTGACAGTAGGATGCCAGCCGTTCTTTGTGACCAGTAGTCCAGCTATCAAGTTTTGTTTTTCTCAGTGCAGAAGTTTACTATGACTCAGATCCCCTCGCACGGTATAAACTGAAACGTGCTCGAAATCTTACTCTGCAATGCGCATTAGAGTCTTATCGGAAATTTCGTATCGACCAGCACGACCATCATTCCATAAGCGAAGGGCGACTAAGTTTGTCGTAACAGGCCTGCAATACAATACTTTCGTTACCTGTTAAACTCTTAAATTGATGAAATTATAAGGCATACCGTCCAACTCTCATAAAGGTAAAAATGGGGAAAAAAATCAATTTTAATGACTAATAGGATTTCCTGTTCGTCATTAGAACTGTCTAAAAGAAGCATACGACAATACTTAGCTCACTTCTCGATTTCAGCATCATCAATAGACACCTACGCTTTCAAATTTGTTCAATGACCACAAAGTACCGTAATTAAATACTTGCAGAACTTCCAGTGACGACTTATTCCCCTCCTCGTCTCCACCCGACAACTTTGTAATGAAATGCTGCATTTTTAATTCAAGGAATTCGAAATGGTGAGTATTGCACCTCAAGAATATGCGCCAGACGTAGCTAAGACATGAGTTCATACGATGCATAATTTAAACTGCGTTTTTTTTAAAGCGAAATAACTTGTAGAAAACAGTGCTCACTCAATAAGATCATCATCGAAGATCGACGTCGGAACGCACTCTTCGAATCCAACATCACATAAGCTATTCGCGTTCATTGAGACGTATTCTTTTAACTGAAACCAAATATAGTCCATTCGAATCTTAGGAAGCAAAGAAAAATTTGTAAGGACAACTCTTCATTAGCAAACGTCAAATTAAGTCAAGTGCTTTTAAGAATGTTACTAAATGAGGTCTGTCACAAATAAACCCATTGTTTAAGATAATGCTTGCCTGAAGAGCATGTGGCTATTTTTTACAACTCATTTCGTGAAAATTCAACTGAGGATATTATGTTCCCTGCGCGATGATATGTCGGTGGCCGGCAGAATCCAACTATCTGTGGTAAGCATGCCGACACAGACATGTGGAAAAAACTATCCAGTAATAATGCACTTGACTAAAGGCAACAGATAACTATCTGGCCGGAAATGCTCCGAAACGCAACACTCCTAGGCAGCTTGAAAACATCATTACAGAGTAATAAAAATGGATAGACAAAGGCGATGAAAATTATACAATTCACAGGCTAATAAAACTTCTAGTATGACTGACGAGACCGAAAAGGCACAACACTTACCAACAGACGCGATTCGGCGCAAAAGTCACACCACAGAAAATAAATTTGCGTTGGCCGCAGGTTAAGAGTCAGCAGTCTGAAAAACGTTAGTGTTAAAAGTTGGATCTCACATACCTTCATGAAGGAGTATTGTTGACTGATGCAAAGTTTTCCAAATTTCCCTCCACTTCAATATATCTCGTTTCTATGCAGTTTTCTTTCACAATTTTTGGCTCTTCGATTCCAATAAAACTTTCTTTGGAATTTTTATCGCTCGGAGCAAAAATGTTTTTAGCTAAACAATCAAAATCTCCTATAAACGATGGTCATTCCTCTGTAAAATTATAAAAAGGTGAAACCTTCTGAGCACAGGCGTAGATTCCAACGGTATTAAGCCACGAATAAACAACGACGAAGTTGAAAAATGCTTTAATTTCAATGCCAGCATCTGAAATAAACGCTTTCCCTTTGAAAAAAATTACACTTTTGCCAAGAAAGAATTGACGTTCATATAAGCGTAGGAAAAAATATCTTCGATTTTCCTTCAAGGAAGCATAAAATACCTTCATATGAAGGCATTAAAATTTCATCCAATTGCGTCTCTCCTCTAAGCCTGTGACTATCCACATCTCTTCCAACAGAAACTTGCAGCTTTCAAAAACCAATGAAGGAAGTTCTGTCCTAATTTACTACACTCAAAATTTATACCTCCGAAAACTGTTTGCCAGATGCCAAAAAATGCATGATCAACAACAAATTTCGCCGCACAATAACTAGCTTTATTTTGAACTGAATGCCACTTTGACAACATTCCAGAAGTTTTGGAGAGAATTGCGAATTCGAAAATTGCAAGTATTGGGTGGAAATCTGCAAATCCTTTCCATATCATAACTATTTTTAATCACTTATATAAAGTTAAATTAAAATCAACAGCCTTCTAAAGTCAATTACCTGCACTGAAGGCATAGTGAAACGCGATGGAGCAAGTTTCTCATCAGTTGGATAGACCATCAATTCCCCCTCATCGAAGTGCAATTTCACCTTAAAGTAATTCTCACTCAATAAATAGTTGTCAACTTTGCAAATGCAAATCTATGAACTGCAACAACATTGCCAACCTTGCAATGCACATTTATGAACTGCTTCATCGCTACAAATGTAAAAAATTAAGCAGCGTAAATATGCGCTTTATTAACGCAAATTTTCAATAATTTTGCATCAACGGTTTACTCAAAAAACGCATCTGACACTGTTTGTTAAAAGCAGTCCTCCTATCAGAAGTCAGCATAATTCAAATTAACAACCCTTTAACAAATAATTTTAAAAAAAAAACATTTCCGGAAAACACTTCAAATTTTCTTGAAATAGAGAAATGCAAAAAAAATAAAATAAGTAAACAATTTCACTTACTAAGCACATCCAGAAGCACAAACAATAACACTTACTAAGAAAGAAACCAACCGAAGATCAAAAAGGAAACTTCATGAAAAACGCGGTTTCTCTCTTTTCTCAGTCAATGACACAATCTTAGCATATTCAAGAGCCGATTTATGCTCATTTTTACTTCTAATAATGATTCGTTCTCATCAATCCGAGTCATACTCTCCATACACACAGCCAAAAAAAAAAAAAAACCGCAGAAAGCTAATCGCAGTAAAATAGCAATACAAGCAGCATACAATAAGACTGCATAGAAAAATAGTGACAAATCACATAAACGGAATAAGACAGAATCACACCTGAACAGACCGAAAGGAAACGGAATAAGACAGATCGAAAGCCTAAGCGGCTTATTTTCCGAGTTTTGTTTAGTTAGTTATACGCATGATGACTAAATGCGAACCATCAATGTATGATAATGCTCAGGAAGTGACAATATAAAACACTTATAATACAAATGGAACTCCTAGATTTGTTATGCAAATAGTGACCATTGCTAGAAAATCAGAAAATCATGCTACAAATAAGTTCGAAAGATGCATATGTGAACCGATCCAGCCACATCGTAGACGACATAAGACAGAAAACGACAGGAAGTTGCGTTTATCACTATCCTTCTATATATCGAAGAACAAGAATTGAATGGAAAAGATCGAAAGATCGAATATCGAACAAGAAACTGATTGCAAAATGAGAACAAAGATCGAATGGAAACGAGAATAATCGAGAACAAAGGTAAGACTGAAAATAGGTTCACTAATATAAATATAGCGCTAACAGGACAGATCATTTATGAACAACAATTTCTAATTCAATGGAAGCATGTCCATTTAATAAGCGCATTTCCCGCAAAGTACCGATAATTTATTGAGGAATAAGCTAACTGTTTCTTCATATAGTTTGCATAAACGTTTCGAGTAGCTCTTTTACAAGTGACCTAGTAAAGCATGAGTAATCAGGCTAAAATTTATTACGATACCCATACAAAGCAGGCATGCTATACTACAAATATGCAGGAAGTATACTATAATACAATTTACGTAGGAATAAGTATACTGATACGTATGATAAACTGAAATGGTCACCACACAGAATATTAGTAAAATAACAAAAAATATTAGGCAGATTATCTTCTACCTTACTCTAAAAATAAAGGTAAAGGGTAAAACATTAGGCAAAATAACGCCAACTAAAATATCCTACTGTAAATGGGAGTCTGGATTTGGTCGACGTTTAGAAATTTCAAGTAAAAATCTGCGTAGTTAATAGAAAGACTCAAGAGCACTTCTTTCATCCTCAGATTGGTGACAAATAAATACCAGCATATCATTAACAAATGTGCATATATTAATGTAATAATTATCAAGTATTATGCGATATAAATTCCCAACAATAAAATGACTTCAACATCTACCATCCGCAGGCTATTCTTTTTACCTATAGGTAAGCCTATTTTATGCAAAGAAACATGCTCACGAAAGGTAACCGCTCTAATAATTGAACGCTACGTAATATGTTGCAGTGGCATAATTAAAGAAACTTGCCTGATCGACTCGATACTTGGGCAGCCTACCGATATATGAGGAAACGAACTGTCTCAACTTTGATGAAGTACGTTCTAAATTCACAACGGCACTCGTATCGAGCCATTCACAGATCTTCAGAAGGATTCCATCGCTTAGCGTCTAAACATTACATAATGCAGTATGTCAAGATATTTGATAATACCGGAAAATATATCCAACATTCGAAATCTGTATGCAAAATACGAAGAATAAGAAAAAGAAAAGAGAAGTGGAATTCCAGGACGGAGTTGGCGCATTCACGACGGGCTGTTTGAATGCATAAGGCATATGCGAACATCACTCAAATAAATTTACAACGCAAAATAGGGCGTCAAATAGTAATCTTAACAGATAGCTAAGCAGATTGAATATTTCAAACAAAGATTTCCTTTGCCCATCGATTTCATCACGTTATTTGATAATCTCAGACCCGCCATTAAACCTCAATGAACTACTGTACTGCTGCGATTAATCTTTTAGCGTTGAAGAACACTCTCTTATGGCCTTAAATAGGATATTACACTTATTCACTATGTGTCTATTAATCCAATTAGTTAAATATTAATTTACTAAGTTTACCGAGAAAATCTCATCATTCTAAAACGAAAATGTCATTGTTTCAGTAAAATTATCAGAAAAGCATCGATCTCAGAAGTTCTTAGTTGAGTCATAAAGCACTGACTTCAATCGAGTTGCTCTTAGGAGATTCTCGAGGAAGTACACAAAGTGGCTCATAAACTGGAAGATGCTCTTCTTGACTGCCAAATCGACCAAATAATGGGAAACAATAGTTGAGAATGAGAAAAATCAATGCGAGAAGATCGTCGAATATTGCACACCAAAATCTCCTGCAATAATCCGTCCAATACCTATCAGAAAATTAACTTAACGGAAGCTTTCTGTAAGTTTTTTAATCTACTCCTATAACACTCCTGTATAAGCGAAAGCATAGCACTGTGAAGGCAATTAGGTATTGACCTGCATCATCTCTATGTACCGAGATCGAGCTAGACGCCGACTAAATAGAACACTGTTTGCTATTTTAGAGAAGTTATACCCTAAAGAAGAAGTTGAACGAATTCCTCAATTCTAGTTAAGAATGAAATGCGTTCAAGCCAAATAGAAATGATGGCACTAACCGACAAGATGGCTTCTCCTTAGGACATGTGCTAACGAGCGGTGTTTGTGGAGGGTCACTTTCAAGCGCCACCCGTCCACTACCAACCGCTTTCCAATGCACACCCATATGACGGTGAGCCCGACATACTCCATTAGCAGCCGCTGTTACACTTATCATATCGTATGACGCCAACTACGATCGATCTACAATGACCGAATAGTGCTAAAGTTTTCGCATAAATTGTGAAGAAATCCATGACGATAGTATGTGTAGGATGAATGTCAGCAACGGGTAGATAGTACGAGATAAACATAAGGTGGAAGCGTATCGCAGAAATGTGCATTTCTATATTCCGCTCACAAAATCTACAAGTTGTGTGAACTACCAAAAAATAATCAATGAAACATGCGCACCAACGTATTTATATTTCAAATGTTCCGAGTGCTCGTAGCGGTAAATCTTCCAGAAAACGTTGCTAAATATTGGTGTATATAAAATAAAAATTATGCTATATGAAAAATACGAAAATTTTTGCGGAAATTATATTCAAATAACTTTAAATCTATTCAAAATTGATGAATCAAGTTAAAAACATCTATAGAAGATTATCGCATTCGTAGCTCTAGCTTCAATGGTTATCGCATTAAAACCATCAGACAGACGGATCAATACAAACACACGCACACATACGTAAGGGCAGGATGGTTCCGCAATGTGTGTAATGTGAAATTTCACAGCAGCACACAAAAATGTGAACTCTTTAAGACTCTAAGGGAAATATATTCAAAGAACCATAAGTGGCAAATTTGAAGGATCTCAAGCGATGCAAACGATTAAAAAAGCGATAAAACTGAAGGTACCGTTGAAGCCATGTTCTGTAGCCTATAAGAATATTTCCATTCAATATTATTCAACGTTACTGTTAATGAAAAGCGAACAAGCAACTGCTCAACTCCACAATGAACTTTCAGTGCTCTTAAAACGCTCACGAATCCGCACATAGTGGTTAAGAGATTAATGGCCTTCATATAACTGAAACAAAGTTGTTAACGACCCTAAGCTTACTTTAGTACCGGTGAAAAAGTTCAAGACAAATTAGCTTCAGAATTTCGCGTAGTATCGAACCTAACTCACACCTCAGAAAATAATTTTTCATTAAAAATAGAATGGGAGAGGAGGAAGACGACGAAGACCTTTTAGAAAAAGTCGAGGAAGGTCTTTAAATATAAAATCAGCAGGTGGTCATCACAACGTTATCAGAAGCGTGCTGACAAATAGTCCAAACTAACCTAAAATGTGTAGCGGAAAGGCTCACTGCTATTGCCCACTGCTTTCGCCTCACGCCGCCAAGCCATCCGAATGACCGGGCAGATCAATACTACGAGGCTGGACGCAGCGAGCAACGAGCCAGCACTTTGAACAGTTGAGGAGTCGCATTGCCTGGTGAGCTCCAGCAGTCAAAACATAGTAGCGATCTAGTGAACTATACCACTCAAATAGTGAGTAGGCGCGTCTAAGGTTGGAGACGGAAAAGCTGGGGAGGGTCAAATTTTCGACTTTTAAAGGCTTTACTTCAGCTATTTCCATAATCGTGAGCAAATGAAGCCTGTCAAGGATCTATAAACGTACAAGTTGTAATCGACTCAAGAAGGAGACCTTGACGGCGAGTGCAACTTCACGAACTTCCTTCTTGGTGAAGGAGTGACCACCCATTCTCCGCTCCTTCGATCTGGGAGAAAACTTAGGCTGGAAATTTTGAAAATATTTTTCTATTTCGCTAGGCCATATATAGTACATGCAATACCAACTGCTCGATGAAGCAATAAAAAATTCAAACTGCTCCAGCAAAAAACGAATGGGCAACTTTTCAAACAACAGCGAAAATATTTTCTGAGCTTTTCCGGTATACCTATTGTCATATATGGGTGTTAAATTAATGTGATTTCATTTTCGTCAAATTCCAGCTGAATACTCTCAATAATCCACTACTGGTTGCGACCTTCAAATTCTACAAGTTGATTTTTGTGCCGTTCCAACCGAATCGAAATTGTCCTTGAAATATTCATGTTTCGCAATCGCATTGTTGGTTATTGAAAGAGTTCGAAATTTCCACATTGAAATATACAGTCTGAATTTCCTCATTTAAAAATCCCAATTCCTATATTGAAGAAAATTTCAGCATCGTATTTTCTTTTTTTTTTTGCGGACTCGATTGGCATTTCCTAACGTCATAGAGATGTTTCAATTTTCATGCGACATCGATGAATATAAAATTGAAACTATGAGCATCTAAGAGTTAGAAGAATTGATTAAAAGGAAGTTACACTCTGTAGAGAGTAATTCTGATGCAAAAATCTTTCAGTTTTTTAGAAAAACCTTCTTGGTCCTAAACTAAACCTTGGCTGATCTAATGCAGGGAATTCTCAGTTAAAGAACTTGAAGAATTGCTGATAGTGATCGACATTCGCCACATAACAAAAACAGCAATGCAACTGCGAATTCCACAAACATAATAATAATGAGAAAACGATACAAATTCATGCACTAATCGAGTAAAATCCAATCAGATAGTTGTCTCTCACAGTTATATATTTCTTATGAATAAATGGATTGCTATGGTGGATATTTTAATTCGAAAGTATAATTAGTAGGTTAAATTTCTTGAACGAAACCGACTTCGATGAGATCGGAACAAGTTTTCTAGAATGATAAAGAATTTCCAATTTTCAAATATTCTTTTCTCTATTTGTCGGATTCTAGTAATTTCGAATTCTCGGACTTTCAAATGAATTATTACAATTCAATTTTTCTTCAACGACTACAATTCGAGGGGAATTTCACTGGATGATTTTGATGGTTTCCATTAATACCGTTAATTCTGATATGCGATATCCACTTATACTTCTTAAAAACTCAATTTATCCAATAAGAGTGCATCAATCAAGAAAAAAAAATTTTTTTCTCTTTTTTAACTGGAAAATTCATGCGATAGAAAAAAAAAAAAGAATTCGTTCGCCCACATTAGACAAACGTGTGAATTTTGCTGCACAAAACAACACGCTTAGAAGTTAAAAATCGTCGGAACGCTTTGAAGTTGTGTGACGCGAGCACAGAATGTGCAACGAAACTGTTTGCCAATGTGATTAGCAGAAGTGTGAATGTGGCCTGTTCGAAAAGCGCTTCCACTGCCACACTTTCTGGTGCCCATATTTCGTCGGTATATTCGGCGATATTTCATTCGAAATATTTTTAAACGATTTCCTATAAAAAATTACTCCTCCCGACGTGTATCGTAATGTTCTATACGCTATTGTGTGCGTAAGTTTTTTTTTTTTTCAACATTATATTCAAATATGCCCCAATAATTTTTAAAAGTGAACAGCTTATTTAGAAGGTAGTGATTTTTTTTGGGGGGAGGGGGGGGGGANGGGGGGGGGGGGGAGTTCGTTTGATGTTTCATCATAAAAATCTAATGATATGTTGATAAACAATAAATATGACTACTTTCAGTGGGATTCAGTTTGTTTCTTAAGTATCTCTTCACATCGCACTCCATTAGCTAGATGGATGTTCCACTCGAATAGCGGAAGAATATTGGCAAATCCTAGGGGGTTAATTTTGCAACACTAAAAACTATAACACAACATTTTCGTAGTTTCACCTTATATCGTGTAATATAAAGTGCCACGGAAAGCCCTCTATCGTGGATTTACCGGAACTTTCACTAAAAACCATACGGTTGTCTGACTAAGCGAATAATAGTGAGAGGAAATCCGTAATTGGCGCTATGCAATCGTTTCCTTCCAACCCCTCCTCTTCTCCTCGCCTCTTCCGAAAATCCTTTTCGTTAGTGCTTCTCTATTAAAAGGTTTTTAATGGTTTAAAAAAACAGTACATCCGCGTTTAATAGCTGAATCGTATAATTATAAATCAGAATTGTCCGAAAAGCTTGCTAATTGCTCTTTTTTCTTACATCTCGCTTTTTTTCTATGGATTTTTTTCATCATTGCTGAAAAAGATGGAAGAAGTGTTTCCCTATATTTTATTTCGGATTCGCCTCCAATTACATATAAAAGATCCTCTAACTTCCATAGACTTAATAAGTCGTAAATCAATAACAAATGTTACGGCGAATAAATGGAACTAAGGTGGCAAGATCTATTAGGCCGATTATCGTTAGTGACAATGAAATAGAATAAATAGGATAAATAACGTACACAGATCAATCCTACATATTTTATCGACCTTTAGCTCTAGCTCAAATTCATTCTGCAATAGATATGCATAAAATAGATTAATTTAATTAAATACACAAACGCAACGAAAATACAACCATACGATCCGGGAAAATCTCTTTCAGTCGAGTAAGAAAGCAAAAACTTGGAATTTACCTAAGTGCATCCACTATCAAATTTATAGGAACTTTCCAACTTAGGCGAATGTAAAATTTCGATTCGGCCTTTTCACTGTTTACCGGAAGTTTGCCAATATAAATATTTGCCTAAACATGCTTCGCATTTTGCGTGGATCCGTTCCTAGAGTCGAGTAAAAATAAATCGCTGCACTTGTTTTTGTTTCACGTCGAAGAATGACATATTGCCGACGCAGTTAGTTAAATGGCTCATCCATTTGGCGTCGAAACGCTTTCATCTTGCCTCCATTTTATTAGATGATCTATGAACGATGTATGCCTTCGTTACGCTGTCTCATTCCAGAAGAATGGAACATACAGTTATGCAGACATAAGCTGTTCCATATAGTTGAACATGTTGACTCATTTTAATATTTAACTTTTGAAGCAGTTCGTTATTGCCGTGAGCATCGAGTAAGCTGTGAAAGTAGATGAGGATATGGGGGGATTGGCGAGTTTTCAAGTTTACTTCGATGAAAACCCCCATGAAAAACTTACAACTTCTTCCCCCCCCCCCCCTACCACAAATATGCTTTCCTTATTCAATGAATAACAACGAAAATGTGCCGGATGAGCACCTCGTTTCCGTAAGAATATTTCTTGACGAAATCGAAACGTTTCTTAGAGCGAAAACAACCATATAATTTCAAACATTTAATGTTAGTGATTTCAACGAATTGACGTGAAAGATTTCTTTGATATGTAGTACTAAAGAAAGAACTTAGCCTTAGTGTTCAAATAAACGTATTAAGAAGTAATGCTCAAATAAGCAAATGATAAATGCAATAGACTTCATTTGGCTATTACCTCAAAATGACGATAAATAAAAATCAAAAATATACTAAATAAGAATCAAAGAATATATGGCTACCTATTAAAAAAAGAGTATGATCACTGTTAGATTCAATGAAAATCTTCTTGCGGTCGAAAAAAATTTTCTCTAATGGAACTCTCTCGCAAACGAATTCTCTCCAAAAATATTTCGTACGTTTAATGGATGCCATACAATGGATGACAACTGCATAGTTAACATCAAAAAAAGATAAGCTTATTGGTCGCATTACATTGGAAAAGTAAGCACTCAACCTTACTCTTATGCTAGACTATAAGTTCAACTGCATTTATTGGAAAAGCTCGCTTAAAATTCGCGCATAATTTTCTTTACAATTCGAGTTAGATTAGCACCTAGTTTCAAGATATAAGGATAGTGGTAGGTTTCTTACCAACTAAACGATTCTACCGATTCGACAGACAATGAAGAAGCTTGAAGAACGGTTCAATTCGTTAATGATTTATGCAAACACTCCGAACGCAATTATATAGAATTGCAAGAAGTACGCATTAAAACTGCCGCCATTTGCATGAAATCCTCTATAACATCACTTTGTTACATTATCTTTCTAAGCTAAAATACGCGTGAAATTTAAAGCTGATATGCGAAAAAAAAAAAGAGAACAGCTCCAAAAGCCTAATCTTGAAAAAAGCGATTTGTGCAGCGCTCAGTCAACGTTGAAATTGACCTGTCGTTTTTCAAATCCCCTCGAGCCTTTCAATATTTTCCGCCTTTCCATTCATTTTTTGTCTTCTTTAACTGATGCCGACAAAAGATAGCTGTGCACATCGTTGCACAAATCCTTGCCGACAATACAACGCAATTTATGTTCGTTTACTTAAAGATACATCTCAATATTTACCATATTTCATCAACGAGTGGAAAAAATTATACAGCGAAATATCAACGTTTAATATTCAAGTTGAGATTTTCACTTTTCTATTAAGCGTCCATTTCCGTTTAGATCTTAAAAAGATTTCATCATGGTGATTTTTCTTTAGCGAAATCATTGCCGCATCACTAATGGCAATTTATCACTGATCAGATGTTTGCTTGTAATTTCTCCCATGAGATAATCCACTAGGGTAAAATTATCGAATATAAAGCCGACTATTTATTCTCTATGTAGATCCTACTTTGATGTAATTTTGTAGAAAAGAAATCTTCCAATAATTTTTTCGTAATTTTCGTCTCAATTTTTCTCATGCTAAATTCTTTTAATGAGGATTTAATCTGTTGGCGATATGACTGTAGGACTGATTAATTACTTAACAATACAACATTAGGGGTCTCAGTTAACGATGATTTTTAGTATATTAGTATATGAATGCCTCGCCAAGCAAGAGACTCCATCTGCATAATAATAATAAAGACTTACATGTCGTATGTCACCACGGTGCGCTTTAGAGCCACGCCCTTGCGCACCCTTTCGTCCACCGTAGTGGTTTGCCAGATACGCGCCCAAAAGCTTTTCTTCAAATTCCTCTTCCTGTTTCGTATATTCCTCTCTTCTCTTTCGGTGTCACTAAGCTGTCTCCTTGAAGTTATATTTCGTTAATCTTTCAATTCCGGATATTGTTGTTAATGCAGTTCGCAAAAAAATTTAACCTCTCAAAGAATGATCGGATAATCCGGATTTAAACAGCACAAATCCTAACCAATTAGCTAATAGCAAGTAAGAAAAAATAAATGAAATTTTCTAAATTTACATTAGTCATATTTAATGAGAAAATCATCTCATTGTTGGCATTCTTGCCTAATCGAATAAAAATTTTTCACATATATCGAGAAAATGGCGTGAAGTACTCTTGAATGTTTTTCTTTTTTATTCGTTAAAAAGATTTTCCTTTCAAAGAATTCTTCGCTGCAATTCACTTAACTTTTATAAGTGAATTCAGTGTGAATGGAAACAACTGAAGAGCGAGGTGCATAATTGTGAAAGACTGGCGAACGGTTGTCAATGTATTATGTGGAAGAATTTCTCGCTGGATTCTGCGATTCTATTGATGATTTCATTGACGATGCAACAAACTATTTCGCATTCAATCAACTGCACCTCCCAACGGGTATTATCTTTTTTAAATTCTATGTCATTTCCATATACCTTAATTTCGATGTACTTAATTAAAGTATACAGCATAGATCAGTATGCTTAAATAATATGCACTTGGTTCGCGTGTTCCGGTAAACGAAGGTTGCCATAGGTGGGATATATACCCCGAAAGCATTTTATGTAAATCATTGTAGGTTGCAATTAGTACAGTCGACATACCGGCAGTGGTTAATTATGCTTACTTTTAACTCATTTTGGCATCCTAACAAATATTACTAGAGCTCTGAGGAGGGAGTAATCTTGACTGTTTTTCGGACTTGATAAGGGGGGCATCCCCTATAAAATCGTATGCTAATAACGGTATAAATGCACTGATTCGCCTGGACATATGCGCCAATTGGGTGACCCTCTTAACATTGTCTATTGTGATGGAGGTGTGAACACATGGCGTTCTTCACAACAAATTTTGTTTGCTTTCCTTGACACAATGCATGCCTGCAATGCAGTTCTTTCACTCCATTCTTTCACATCGTTCTACCTTCGCTGGCGTGCCTATCAATGCCTCCGACCCCAATACAGTAAAAAGAGTGAGTACTATTCGATACAGTAGCAAAAAGGCTGCTATCAAAAGAGTTCCAGGAAATGCCCCGGAAAACCGAATTTATGACCACAGTAGGCGGATTAGCAATTGCAGCCAACTGTTTACTCTTGACTTACCTGCTTTGCTTTCGAAATTATCTACACAAACGTTGCACATGAGTTGGAGGATACGTACGACAGATATACCAAGTTGTATGCAAATCACAGCCGTTATCTTTAGTGAAAACACCTTGAAGACTCCACTGCACACAGATTTTAATTCCTGTGCTTCCTGAAAAACCAAAAAGACTATGACATGGTACTTTGTCGGAATAAATTCGAAGTCAGTTAATACTATTTCTTTCTCTTCTTTTCCTGAGCAGGAATCTTAGCTATCGCAATGTTTAGGACCATGAAAAATCCACCTTCCTATGGTCGATCGAATCAAGCGATGGCGCTAAAAACTACATGTTTGGAACGATACACGTACCATTCACCGAAGTTTGGGAACATGGTAATACCTTAACGCTCTAGCAGATTTACGCTTTTATTATTATTTGGTGTTGATTGCAATTTATGTTACGAAATGCTCAATGTTATTAAATCGAGAACTGCTGTTCTATACCTGAAAATTTAGAAATTTAAATCCCACAACTTCAAAATGAACCAAAAAGCAATCGAAGGTTTTTATCGATGTACTGATCCTAGCACAACCAACTATATCGAAATGTTCACAAAATGAAAGAGCTGCAGTGTCTTGGCGTAGATGCAACCTTTAATGATTTATTATCACTATGTGTGAAAAAAAAGCATCAAGAATATATATTAAAATAAACCCAATGAATAATCGTCAAATATTTGCTCACCTAGAATAATCTATCGACCAAATTTTTCCAGCTGAAGAGCTTGGTTGTCGAGGCCTCAAATTTGGGCTGTCCATTGAATGTTGAAAATGTGCACACCATATGGGCTCCGCTATTGTTGTTGCTATTGTGCATATTTCGGCATGCTTACTGAAAAGATGAAAGGAAGTCTTCTACTTTAATTGGGTGAAATTTTTGCACATGAATAATGCGCATCCAACGTGCCAGGTGGTTAGGCGTACATAAAAGAATGCTTGCTGCTTATTGAACAATATGGAAAGGAAACACAGCGAAGGAAACAACGGTTGCGTGCATTGTGCCCTCTCAACGGCATTGCTATTATCGTAGTCGGCGTTAAACGTCTATTCGTTTACTTATTTGCTTGTCGTTGAAGTATACACTCCAAACATGTTCACAAATATGGAAAGCAACAATTGTAGGTGCACCCCTCGTTTAATAGCACACTAAAATTGCTTGAAACGTTCACCGCGATCATAAGTGGAATAATCGTTTCCGCAATTCTGCAACACTTTCGTACACTGCTGCTGAAGTTTTATTTAAATCGCACTCGCTGAGGTCTCATGGGAATATCTATATTGCTTACTAAATAAGAGATCGACAACGACAAATAAAATTGCAGTATCGGAACGAGTGAAAGAGGCGTTCAAAAAAGCGAATTCGATAGTTTTTGAGTTGGATCTTCATAATCCGTCGACTATTGAGACGTTAATACAATGTAAAAATATGCCAACAGGGGACGATGTTAGCTGCTATTTGCCCGCAAAACTCTATGCACGACTGAAACATTGTAAGTTCTCAATATTCAATAATCTTATCATTTCTCAAAAAAAAGTAAACAAACTTCGTATTCAAACTGTTCTATGTTTTAAACGAATTCTGCCTATTTCTAGTATTGTCTACCTCTTCGTAACGAAATTTTGAAGCAAGATAAAAAATAGTAATGCACTGAAACTTAGGATATCTCTCAGTTATTGTAGCCACTGGAAAGATGAAACAATATCGCCAAAATTATGAAGAGAGCCCTTAGATTGCCTTTGCTAAAATACTAAAAATACTAAACATCTCGTTTTTCCACATTATATTTCAGATATACGAAAATACCGACAGCGTTTAGCAAGCTGGTCGAATCGGGTTGTCAACAACAAAATAGAAGCAAAGAAACGTGCACGACACATTTACAATAGTGTTGCAGGTTCCTTTTCCCGAATTCATTCTGAAAACCTTCAAAAATTTCCCTCTTATGTTCGCATCCATAGCGTAGATCTTCAACTACTCTTATCGTCACATAAAAAAATCGTAGGATGCGCATTCGCAAGGATGTGGTACTACTTTTTAATCAATCTTATTTAGCGATGACTGCTCAAAGGAAAAATTGCCGATGGCCCAACCACCGTTTTTTCGAACAGCTGTGTGGAAGACATATCTTTTCCACAAAA
Source organism: Baylisascaris schroederi (assembly GCA_006503575.1). NCBI lineage: Eukaryota > Metazoa > Nematoda > Chromadorea > Rhabditida > Ascarididae > Baylisascaris > Baylisascaris schroederi. Next base: position 933,257 of record QEWY01004125.1, on the reverse strand, counting down.
TTGGCACTTGCTAATTAGTAATTTTTGAATAACGAATTTGTACTACCTCATCTAAAGTGGTTTATCGACAAAACCATTTAAAAAACGTTAATGAAAACTATTTTCTGGTGCAATCATTTTTGAGAACCGTTTCAATATGCTGACTAAATATTCTTCTTTAAATCGCTACGTCTTTCAAATCGTTCACTATCCTTTTTTAGAGGTATTAGTCAACATTTTATGATATGTATAAAAGAGGGAATCAAACTCGCAACCTTTCGTTTTGTTTTCATTTATCATTGCACATAAAAGAAGCATTGTTGCTTGAATTTTTTTTTTTTTTTGAAAAAATAACCCAACCCAATATTATTCGGTGAGTTCTTTTTACGATACAAGCCTTATGCGATCGATTTGCCGTCGCTGTTTATCGCATAGAATAAAAGGTATGCTGGAAACATGCATTGAAAATATCGAGGATCGAGTGAAAAATGCTTCAAGCGACACCAATTCCCATCACCGATCAGTTTTATGTCGCCGAATCGGTGTTCCGCATAAAAGATATCCGATATGACATGAGTGTTTAACCAATTCTTTCATGGGATAATCAATCTATACGGCCAAAATATCCGTGACGAAATACCTTCAGGGATGGCACTCACTTTTGTAATCTTAGATCCCCTAACGATGCCATTTTGCACATCAACAACATCAAGTTCATAGAAGATAGGATTTGCGTAATGAAACTCTCATCTGAAATATTATTTCTGACCGGTTGAAGTCATATTTCCTTGTAGAGGTAGAACATTTATACAGTTATAGAGGTGGAAAAACCAATCAGAGGTAAAACCTAGCTGAAATATTCTGGAGTAAAGATATAAGAAATTCAGGGAAAAAGATAAGCATCATAATGCACATACAGGATACTAAAACATAGGGCTAGAAGATATGCTGTTTTCATTACGTAGTTATTTGACGGATTGCCTTAATAGGTCGATCTTAGGTGTGGTCGTAACCTCTACCTAAAATTTGCGCGCATAAAGACTTCCTCTTTCCCTAATTGTTTGCACTAAATGTCTTCTCTCAAAATGTTGCCTAAAAATTCTCAACAATTCTATCGTCGTTCGCCATGCATTCTCCACCGCTGCTCTTATTTCCTATTAACATTGCTATTTCTATGCATTCAATTCTATACTCATCAAGAAATACTTCCGTTTAGTATTGCCAGTAATCATTATGGAAATCATAGTGATAGAGGTGATCAACTATTATGGAAGATATAAGAACGTCTTATTGACCCGAATGAGGAATAGCCATTGAGGAGGTTATTATGTTCAAAGGTTGTGTGCAAATAGGCCAATGCAAATACACTCAGTGGTGACCCGTACAGCTAAGTGCTTGTATATAAACAAAATAGTGGTTAGGTGCCAACAAGTGGGTTGAGCAATCGCTCGAGGTCAACGCTACTACAATCCAATCGGATATGGCGAATATCCTCCTTAAATAAACTTGCCTATAAGAACATAACCGATCTCATCACAACGGAAAAAAAAGAGAAATAAACGTCAAAAAATCTCGGATCTTGAAAGGTTTTTATATCTCGAAAGATGTATAAAAACTACAGGCTTTAGATTAACTTCAAATATGCGAATATTAATTGACAATTGCGCGATGAGATGGGGGAATCAGTTGAGTTGTTTAGCGCAATCTGTGCATTTCGAGAGAACCATTCAGGCAAAGCGAATTTCAAGGATATGCTAGTCAACCTTTCATTGAAAGATTTTCCGGTTTTTCTGAATTCTAATAAAACATTGAAGTAGGATTTTATAATTTTACTAAGCTCCGAAAACGCTCGTCAAAGAAACCTGTCTAAGTTCTTGGAAGACTCGGGGAATTCTTCAAGATGACGGAAGGATTACTTTCGCCATCCTTGCTTAAGTATCATCATTTCCGCAAAGCTGTTCACGTAGGTCGGCAACATATGAGCACATCTTCGATATCTCTATTACAAAAATGTGACTACTGCATACCATTATGAAGATTTTAAAGGACAGCGCTAATCAATGAAAAAAATGAGCATTATTACGCAGAAAGCCTCTTTGTTTCCCTGCTAGATTTGCTGACAGTTTTGATAGACGAAGGCATCTCCTCTTGCTCAGTATAATTTTCGATGAGCACATGCCGATGTTAACTACTTTTAGTGATCGCGAATATTTCTGAAATTATCCCAAAGTATAATGAAAATCAAAAAACCTCAACATTTTTTCCAGTCAAAAATATCGAGAAGAATAAATTCCGTTGACTTTGCCAAAAGTCTGATGAGTGAATGTTTACAGCGTCTTATTCCCATTGATCCTCCTTCACCTCTAACATAAACTATTGCCATTTCACGTCTTTCATACACAAGACTTTAGCAACCCTTCATTGACATATCTTATATTTTTTTAGTTTCTTCTTTCCTTTATTTTAGTCTTTCAAATCTCCCATGTATTAGTGAGTCCGTGTAAAAATTCCACTGAAAAAAAAAAATAAAAAATTCCGCGCTTTTATGACAGCAATCGTATTCTTTCTTCCTGTTGCCTTTAGAAATATTGATAGAATTGTCCTGTGGACCATAGTTGTCAGCTTTCCAATCATCATCGGTCTCTATCGTTGACTCCAACTTGCTTCTATCACTACCGTTACTCCTTATCACTACTGCTATTTGTTATTTACATTATAAAGCCCCATTCGCTTGAGCTATTATCGGTTGCATATAAGGTTGTTTCAAAATGAAAATAATGTAACAATTCGGCCAATCCTTTTATCATATTTGAATAGCCCTCAATATCCCCCAAAAGGATTATATATGAGCTTACTTCACTCTCATTCCCCCTTTCCTCCAACCCACCCCTTCCTCACTACTTGATTTATGCAAGCAGTTTGATTTCTAAAAAGGCATAAACTATTGGGAATAAATTTAAAAAGATACGAAAAGAAGAAACAAAGATGGAAAAATGTGGAACATCGCAAAACAAAGTCTCATTGGATTTCTAGAAACCCGCAATATTTTTCCAGTATAAAAAGGAATGAGTATAACGATTTCATTTCTTGGGATTTGTGAAAGGAGCAATGGTCATTCAGTCAGATTACAGCCGGAAACTCCTGGACGCCCTTTTTCCATATGAGTTATGGTCGCCAGCTATGATCACTTCGAAAATTTTGTCTCCTCTAAGCAGCGAGGTGACAAAGAGTGGTAAAGAACGCGGAAAGCTTCGGGGAATTGGTCGGCGATTAAGATATGCAACTATTTTCAACATCGCTAATCAACGAGTCCTAATCTATTACTATAATAGTTGCATTGCAGGTGGTTGGGAACAACGTCGTCCAGTATGGCTACTATTTCTATTATATCAACTGAGTGAAAAATTTGCTCAAAGTGAACACATTCCTATGCTCGATCTCTATCTTGCTCAGTATGCCATCGAAAGCAATAAACGGCTACTTTCAATCGAAACTCCAATAGAGGTATTGTATATTTTGCTTAATCAACGCAAACATATGTTGACTTTCATATACTACTGTGTACTACAGTAAGCGCTATATGAGAGCACGCCTCGTATAAGTTTTCATGAATATCATTTCTTCACAGCTCTGTGTAACAAGAAATGTTACTTCTTCGAGAAAATTTTCTTCGACGGCCTTGAAGCTTGGAGTATGGATGACGATACTAGAGATACTTGCCACATACGGTAAACGTTATCGGCAAAAATGCAATAAATCAGCATTAAAATAATATACGATATGTAACTTTATAATTTACTGCTATTACCGCTGAAAAAAAAAATTTAAGTGGTATCAAGCGCATAGATGCATTCATATCCGTTGGGATTAACCGGTGACCTAAGAAAGTAAATAAAAATATAGAATGGCTATTCCAATTGGTTCTTTAATAAATTTAGAATACGAAGTTTAAGTTTTCTCCTTTGAATGTGCAACTGTAAGATCCTATTTGTAAAGCATATAACGTGCCCATCCTCGTTTATGAGTATGAGTAAGTCTGTCTGTATCGTTACTTAAATTCGTCAATCACTGAAGCTAGGCAAACAGCTCTCTTTGGTGGTGGACACTTTAATACACCTCAAAGATTTGAATGTACTTCACAAACGACTACGTAACAATTTTATTAGTCAGGTAATGTGGAACGCACAAAAAATGACCACCTTCTACTAGGTAAATTTTAATACTTGTTGGCAATTCATGAAGCCGCCTGAAAAGTGGAAGTGCCAGTGCACCTGCACACTTGCCCATCTGTCTACTAAAAAATATCCTTTCCCCTCTTTTCAGCAGTGCAATCCGCTCAGCTCCGTCGACCGCGAACAGGTAAAACTTTTGATAAATTACTGTGTGCTATGCAAAATGAACCATAATGTAATGCCATGAAAAGAAACACAAAACAAGGGGGACAGAGAGAAAGAATGGTAAAGAAAAAGCGTAACGGTATCAGCGAATGGTGCAATGTCTTCGACTAGTTGACCAATTCGATGTAATCATTCCTTGCCCTCCTGGATAGTATCAACTACTTCCGTAATGCCATGAAAAGAAACACAAAACAAGGGGGACAGAGAGAAAGAATGGTAAAGAAAAAGCGTAACGGTATCAGCGAATGGTGCAATGTCTTCGACTAGTTGACCAATTCGATGTAATCATTCCTTGCCCTCCTGGATAGTATCAACTACTTCCGCTCAGCATCCTCCCACTTCAAAGTTTATTCATTAAGTCACCCAGTACACTGCAAGCACCACAGTCGAGGAGTCAAGAATGACAATAAGATTTAAAAAGCCATGAGTTTCATCGAGCATTATTGGCTGCATATAAACATAAGTGTGCCGTTTAAATTCAGAGCTAGTCGAGACAACAGTTCCACCTCTGAACAGCCTCGACCAGTAAATCACGAGTAACGATAGGCGATTCCAAAATCCACAGTTCTTTAAAAATTCATTTGAAAGATAAAATTCAAAGTGAAAAGGATCTGGAAACCTGGGTAAACCACGCAAACGTGTATTTCGAAATTTGACTACGGAATCGTCATCGCTGACCACAAGACAATTGTGAGTATACAGAAAGAAGGTACACATACAATGAGCTAGATCGGTAGCTACGGAGGCGCATCCAACCTAACAAACGTCTTTCCCACCTCTGCACGACAACCATACAACCGACATGCGTTCAACTCCTGGGATGGAGACATGCACAGTAGATTTACGTATAGATGAGCTTATCCCCTTTCCTACAGTCACCTGCCAATTGACAATAAAAGCACGCAACATACACCACAATTCTTGAAGCAAGACGCAAGCCACCGGAAAAAAATTGTGGGAGAGGGGCGATGAGAAGAAAAAAGTGAAACTTTTTTTTTGAGAAGTAACGCTTAGAGCCTCTAATGAGTTCCAAACCAATCATCAAACACTCATGTGTGTAGCTTCTAGGAAAAGGCCTTCGATACTCGCTCACAGAGCTTCATTGGAGTATAGAGTGGCGTCTTATAACATCATAAATTAAAATGACATAAAATTATCTAAAATTTCGAGATGTAAATATGCATCACAAAATGGATTGCACTAAACTGTCCAAAAAATGAGCTTATTTTCCTTGGATGACGCTTTACTTGTGAGCTATAGGACTTTTAAAATTCTACCCTTAAAAGCCAAAAACTACATTAATATAAGTGCGACCCACAAATTCAAAAAAAAAAAACAAACAAGAGATTTTGCAAAAAGATAACTGCCAGCCGAAATTACTGACAACAACGGAAATCGCTATAGATGCTTTGATGCAAAATAAACTTCAACAACAGGAGTTAAAAAAGATGTTTCTGCTCACTTAACAGAATAAACGATCTATGCAAACCTGTAGCAAAGTACCTCATTACTAAAGACAGTACGAACCGTTCTCTTTCACAAAAAAAAAAAAACTTATGCGTATAAAATATGAGGCGAATAACAACTTCTTGCTGGATATAAAAGACGCCATAATTTAGCTGCTTTTCGCCATTAACTATACGCTGTCCTATTTGGAATTCGAGCAAGATCGTCTATCTAAACGTAGCACCGATGATGGTAATACTGGTTTACCCGATCTCATACATCACTACAATTGTGGTTCGCTAGAAGCATCGACATTTAGTCTGGATTCGAAACGTTTCAACCATCTTGGATTCTCATTAAGTCCCGATCTCGATCGCAAAGCACAACAAGTCAGTCTTCTTAAGAGGTTCTTTAAAAAAGTAAGCCCCGTTACAAAGATACTTCAAGACGGTAACCACTGTTCAAAATGAAGAAATCCAATTGTTTCGCCTATGAGCCTTCCGGGTTCCTTTTCATTCAAATTAGCATAAAACTATCACTGCAGCGACAGAACGTGAAACTTTCAGAAAATTTTATGAGATTTTAAAAAAATTTTATGAGATAATTAATGTCGACAGTTCCCTCTTATCTGCAAAAAGATAGTGACAGCTGACTGTTCATCGGAATTAAAGAAACCTAACTGCAACTGAATTCATCATTCGTAAACCAGTAAAAATTTTAAGTGATAATGCCATTCAAACTGCTAATTGTTTTTCAGATTGACATTCAACTACGTGAAGATATAATCGTGAAAAGAAATGTGCGAATGGCGAAAAGAATAGCCAGCCTACTGAGACGAGCGGACACTAATCACTATTTCTTTGCACTCGGTGCAGGTAACGTTTTTTCGGTAGCGTATTAATTAGTGGATAGGTATAACGGTGCATGTAATGAATATGAGATAAACTATGGAAGATGCGCCTTAGCGTCTTAGTGAAGAGGTAGCTATGTATGTGATGAAGGCCTATGATGGGATGTTTCATCTTCATGCGACAGCTTCGGTCACCACATGATTAAGTATATTTCATGATCGAATGAAATGATGCATCTAATGATGTGGAGAATGAAGCTGGCATATGAAGCCACAAGTCTAACTTAAAGTCGCCTCACCTGAACAATAAGTAAGCTCAACTTTACTGTTTATTGTAGCTTAGTTTAATACACCATTTCTGCAGTGATGCTTCATTCGAGAGAAACAATTCTATTATTAAATTCTACTGTTTGCTCTTCTTATGTATATTGCCTGTTTCCTGCCAATGCGCTTTCTTCCTTTTCTGCATTTTTTTTTTCTGGTTTATATAACAAATAACGCTCAATTCAATGGTCCAAAATCGGAAACCTAAAAAGAACTGCATGATCACACTACTTTCTTTAAAAAACATCAACAGTTAAGGTCATTCTGAAAAAATAAAAATAAAAAAATAAAAACTCGAGTGAATGTTTCCTATCGTAACAACAAAATACAGTGTGTCGGCAAATTCTCACCTTAAAAAATCAGCTATGATAGTTTATAACTTGTGAATTATTCATTCATTCAAATAAATTGTTTTATCACAACACGAGTGGAAATGACCTGATCGCATTTCAGGTCATTTCCTTGGTGAAAACTCGGTGTTGGAACTGTTGAAGGCGCATGGTTTCACTATACGAGCAGTCACCGAAAACGATCATATAAAGTAAGTGTTTCGTATATCAAAATTTCTTATCGATACTTTGCATGCACTGTGCAAAGCAGGTTATGACTTCGTGTGCAAGAATGACCACGCGATATCCGACAGCTACAGGTGCGAGCTTGCTGTATTCCTCCTAGGGGAATGAAGAACCTTGTGATACCTTCAAGCTAAGGGACATCCGCGATACACTTTGTGGCGGTCTCCCTCTCATTGGGAAAACTAATTGGCGACAAAGTGCGGAGATTCGCTCTCGTGGTGGAAACCGCCGCACGATCCTATGAATAAACCACCTTCCCCATGTGGATTAAAGTCCACGTCGCCGGCCACATGAATACCATTCTCACGGGGCACTTATCCTTCCAGAGGAGAAAGTAACCTGAGACATACTCTAGCTGCTCGACCGACTCAGCAACGGAACTAAGGAAACTTCAACGAGGTTGGAATGAAAGAAGGAAAGGTGGATGGATCAGGTTTGTTGGCGTCGCACACCACTGCATAAGTTCGCCGAAAGCAAAAAGTTCTACCACTTCCGTGTCCTAGGTTTTGAATCAGGACAGCGCAAGAGTGCCATTTCTATTATTCGTCATTTCCGAAAACCGTCCAAGAAAAGAGGAAGTGCAACGAAAATCTTTAAGAGATAAAGTTCGAAAAACTACTCCGAAGCTAACACGTGGAAGGTGAATCTAGGTCACTTCTCTCCTCTAAGCCAATGACGGTTAATAACGATAGTAGGAACTTTCCACCTGAGGAGTGAGGTCTTCAGACACGAATTTTGGGTGGCCATAATCCGAGAACAACGTGTCACGGAGAAAAATAACGGCAGAGTTTTTTAACGCAAGCTGCAAGATCCTATAAGCCCATATCCATTATGGGTTACCTCTAAAAATTTATTTAAAACAGGAAACATTTGCCAGGCGATGAGAAGATTTAAATAGGGCGTCACATTGCACTAGTCGCATTTCTTCGTGGCAGAAAAATTTCTTCAACTATGAAATGCTGAGATATTTTTGGACCGCAGCTTCTACAACATTTACTAATAATTTCACATTCTCCATTCGCGCAGTCGTGATGGGCATCTCGTGAGCATATGTGAAGCTATCACGACCATAAGTCACACCACCTCACTAGTGAGAAGCTTGAATGTTTAGGTCACGAGCTATATCCATTAGGCAGAGTCGCAAACAGAAACGTGCTTTCCAACGTTTTCAAGCGCTTAGAAAAACAAATCGATATGATTCAAAAAAAAAGGCATCAATTTAAACAAACATACAATTGCCATAATAATTTCAGCTTTCCACAGCAAGTCAACGATAAGCGATTTCAAAAATTCAGCGAGCTGTGGATACGTGAGATACCACATCCTCATGATCCAACTATCGATATTTCTGTATCGGTGATTGAACTCTCGTCCACTCAACCGGTCAGCCAATACGCTGCACATCAATTTCTATTACTTATAACTTGTTTGTTAATTTCTTTAACAAGGTATCGCTAGCTCATAAAATAAAATAGGTACCAGTTTTCTAAATATGATGGAATTTCCCTCAGAACGGTAGTTAAGTCTCAAAACGTTGCAAGGTAGTATTACTAAACGACTATTGTTGCGCTTTCATATATGAGCAAATATCTTCGGAAATTGGTGCAGCTGTTGAATGACTGCCAACTTCTACCTCTCACGTTACAATAGTTTGTAGCCTGAGCCAACGCAAGGCGGCAGGGTTTATGAAAACTTGCAGTTTTAGATCGATTTGCAGTTTGAAATTTTTGAAGGCACATTACGTTTGCAGTTAAAAATCACAAGTATCGAACTTTTAGAAAGATGACCTTTCAGAATAGCGTACTATGTTCAAATACGAAAAAAAAAGTAGCGATTGAAAGTTTGTCCTCAAAAATGGTCAGCATCATTCTACGTCATTAATTTCGACGAGCCATTTTATATATATTCACAGATTCACAATCTACTTAGATCACTGCGAGTATTTCAATTCATAGGCTAAACTTGTCCATCTCTAAACATGCTTTTTGGAAACACATCAAATACCAGCAATAGCGTTGTGCACTTATTTTGTAGTCTAGTGAACTCAACGAATGCCTTTCTTGGGGTATCAAAAGTTTCAACCTTGATAATCCTTTTCGTTCATCCGCTTTGCAGCTGACGCCACTTAACCACTTAGCGCCTATCCCTCAATGTTGCCATATCGCCGCGAAATCTCATGGAAAATATTTTGAGGTTCTAGAACTGCAAAAGTGCAATGACTAGAAACCCCATAGCTCAACTCCGACCATCAATGTCGAAAGTATAGAAGGAATAAATGGGTAAAAGTTCTCGCTTTTGGAAATAAAAAAAAATTCCTCCTTGAAATCAGCAATTCCCAAAACAAGCTGAGTGGAATAACTATTCGAAAACTTTGGAGGGCAGGTAGGATGTCATGCACAAATCAAATACACGATGTCATGAAAAAAAGTAGTCCAATGCAAAATCGGGAAAATTCAGAAGGAAGAAAAACTTAAAGAGCTCTCATTATTTATGGATGTCGCAATAACTTCGTTAATAGCGCTTTTCGAGTTAATGGTATGGCCGGCTGTAATAACTCATAACCAACCACCCACGAACAAGCAACGTTCTGTGGTGATTTTATGACGAGGTAGAAGTCGTCGTCGCTCGCGCTATTTCAAAATTGGGCTTCAAAGGCGCAACGATGAAAACGCGTAGTTGGAACTACTGAAGAAGTTAAAAGTAAATCAGAAAAAGTAAATCTATTTGAGTCCTCAAACTCTGGACATCCTTGCGCTCAGTATAATTCCCAGGTAAATCGATTAGACCGAACACCGCAATTTTAAAGTCGCGCTTTATGATCGCAGAAGCTCAAAGTTTTCCGCCTGTTTGAATGCGTCACACTTTTTCGCCAAAAATTCAATAATCTGTCTAAAAGATTCGCTTCTTTCCCAAAGGCATTATGAACCATTTTAAAAGTTAATTTCCATTCCAAAAAAAATTGCATCTCTTGACCAAATAGCGTCAAGTCAGTTTTCCCCGTGCAAAAAAAACTGCTTCCTCGCTAAAAAAAGAAAAAAATCCGCCGATTTAAAGAGTTGGATTTAACTAATTTTTTCCAACTGATTTTAACTAACAACGTTTTTAACGAAAGCTCTTCCGATACTATACCTATTGTTGTTGCTAACGGAAAGCAGTTAGGCGTTTCTCCATTGATTTAGATCAGATCACCTTCTAGAGGTCATACATACATTACGGATTCAAGTCGAACAAATTCAAATTCCCTTACTCAATTGGGAAATCCGATATATTCGATCTACTGTTCCATCTTTAGAGGTTGGATGTTGGGTAATGAATACTGCCATCACGTGACAATGTTGTCACAGATAACCCCTCCCCCTATCGGAATTTTTTGCAAAAAAAAAAGATGTTACAGCAGTTTGCATAAAAAGTGACGGCCACTAAAGAATCTAAATATCCCCAAGCACAGCTGTTCGGTCTCGTAAAAAAATTAATAAATAATTGCGTGCAATACGTAAACACAACACCATCAGTACGCGCAAATGAGCGAAAAAAGAAAGTCATAGCATCGCAGAGGTGAATGCTAACGAAAAAAAAAACAGAAACAAGTACCTGATATTTCCTGTCCCATAGAATTTGAAAGAGATAGGATGACTGAAAGTATGAGTCCAGAGGAGTCCACAATAGAGGCGACAGGAAGAGGTAGGTAGGTTTCTTCATCACCTCCATAGTATAGCGCTGTCTTAACATAATCTACTGCAACCAAAACTATTAATAACAATCAAAAAAAAAAAAAAAACTGAAGCCAAATTTCGAATCTTTTTCACAGACCATAGCGTCACAAAAAAGCGCACAAAGCTGCCGACGGTTATGGGTATTCTTTGCATAATTTCTCATTTTAATATCATATACAAATGAGAGAAATTTTTGCATAAAACGAGGCAATTTCGACCTATGATATTACTTGCATAGCTAATTCTTTTTGCTTTCATTTTTTCAAATTTCTTTGAAAGGAAAGAAGATTCTGTGTTAAATCCGACGAAATAATCCAAGTATTTCATTTTTTTATTCCGAATTTTCCACTTCTTCTTTCCGACGAAAACCCTCCGAAATTGCTAAAATCACTCAATGAGGCATAAAACTTGATGTGACTTTTGCAGTAATCATATTCAAGTAAAATAACTAAGAAACACCACCTATTCGCTTCATACAAGTAAGTGAATGATGAATTCTTCAATATACCATTATAAAATTGAATCATGAAGTTGAGTGAAAATATGCCGAATCTAATTTCGCTTCGAATTGTATAAATGAGCTATAATCCCATCTCATTATGTATTTGCTTTATGCATGTATCTCATCTACATTAAATACCCCATTCATAAAAAAATTTACAGTTTCTAGTCTGTATTATAATATTACTGTACTTAATATTAATCTATGTTATTATAATATTACTGTACTTAATATTAATCCATGTGTTGTTTAAAAATAAATTTTTCTTTTTTGTAGTCATTCAAATTGTTCTTATAAAACATATCATACATGCCAGATTCTTATCTAAGATATAAGACTAAGTAAAATCTGCTATTAGCACATCGTTGGTTTTTATGAATTCTCAGCTGATACCAGTGAACACCTTGATAAGTTGAAAATGGATCGTTTATATTCTCATCGAATACAACAATCTAAGAGATACTTCATTCAGAGCATGAAAGCTCTAAATTCCAGCTCATAACTTCGAAGCAATAGCACATTTACTTATTTACTCGTAAGTTAACAATTACAGTGCTAAAAAATAACGCAGTAGAATATTCAACTGGTAAATGCGAGGTTTCTACTGCAGAGGTAAAATATAGATAAATAGATTAATTAATCGAATAAGAAAGATAAAACGTTGATGAATTGAACAATGAATGAATAAACACAAAGGCAATATGAGTAGTGCAATAATGAGATTTAAAAAAAAACAATCTTTAATTATTTACTAGTTCACATTTTTCTATTACTAAATAATATAAACTACTTTCTAAGAATTACACATATTTAACACAGATCTGATATGAATTTTTATTAAATCCATCATTAAGGTTTGGAAATTAGAAAATTAATGAAACACTTCAGTACTTTAGTCTTCATTATTAGTGGAAATGAAAGCTAACTTTTAGTAATGCTAACAAAGTGAAAAAATTTATAAATGGAAGTGAACAGCCGATGAGAAGAAATAAAACC
>QEWY01004125.1:838362-879854 GCA_006503575.1 Baylisascaris schroederi | reverse complement strand
GGGGGGGGGGGGGGGGGGGGGAGGGTGAATTCGAACTGAAGGATGTGTTTGAAAGCTGCGGCTTTAATTCTTAGAAGGTAGATGGTATATGCTTGGTTTTTCGACATCTAATACTATTGCGGTACGTGCGGAATGTTCTTGTGACGTTTTACTTCCGGTTTTCCGATGCACTGATAAGGTTTAGTGCTCACCAGGCGGTTCCTGTACACTTACGACAAATATTTTGTTCCCTCGTTAAAAATGAAGCATTTATATAACTTGCCGAGGCGCATTGAGCATTTTTTTCTTTGAGTATAAACCTGTTGCAAAATTGATGAAATGGTTGGGTGCGAAGAGTGCGCAAATTACCAAATGAATTGGAGGCGGCTCGGTGGCGTGTTTAGGTGGGGCAAAGGAGGAACTGCACGACCTTTCGTGTGCACTTTCGAGAACGCGTTCTCTTTGATAAGCGACGTGTGTACAAGACGTCGATTCTACAGGACGAAAGCTGGCTAGATGATCTAGGCCAGCATTAGCGGCTACTCCTCTTCCTTTTCTTTTAATTTCAGATTATTTCATTTTGTGTTCAATTCGAGGGTAGTTGCCTGATTTGTCCGGTGGTTCCATGGTTTCGACAGGTATTGATGCTAGCATTTGAATATCGTATACCTTTCGCAAGGTGTTGCGTTCCTCGCCATTCGACATGATCGTGCGTGAAGGAGCGGTTTATTTGGTGTCGGAATGCAGCTTTTTCAGCTGCAAATGTTTTTGAAGTGAATTCGAAAAAAGATTTTCAGAAAATATTTCACTTGATTGCTATGAATGACCGTTACAATGTCGATCAACCGAGGTGATATCTTGCTTACCTTATTCTTTCTATTGCTAGGGAGCTAATAACATAGCCCTCGCAAATATAGATGTTTACCACTTAATGGGACACATATGAGGGTATATTTATAGTTGCATAAACGGTTTTATAGTTCAGAGCTGTCGCTTGGCCAAACTTATTTCGATTTCGTTGGCGCAAACAAAACCCTGCGAACCTAAATTTTAGCTATTGTTTTAGCCTTCTATAGGTTCAGAGCACGCATGAATAGCGCTTATTCCGCGTAGCGAAAAGCAGCACGCTAGAAAATGCAATGAGGCAATTGAATAATTCCTTAGTCTAAATGTAGGGAGAACATTCTCGACGAAAAAATTTGTAGAAATTGTCGCTCGGATTTTTCAAGAATACGCGAGAATTTTTATGCATTTTAAACATACGTTTATAACGTACAACATGTTTTGTCTACTAATTGCAAACTGTGCAAATTATAAATCGCAAACCGCAAATTTTACATTTTTATTTATAATTTATTTATTTATTTTGTAGAAATAGTTAATTTTCCACAAAGATTTAAATAGATTCACAAATATTTATATTTATTTTTGTTTATATAAGAATCTGCCGACAATAACTATTTGCTGACAATCTTTACTTTTACTATTTAGATGGGATCAGAGTACGTTCTACGGTCGTTTATGCCATTTCGCGAGTATCACAGATCCACGAAAGATTTTTGCATCACCTGAAACGCTGAGAGAGAGCAAAATGCTTCTCGAGCAGTATAAGTGAGCTTTATTTTTTATTTTTTCCTTTCACATTTTCCTTTTTTTTCCTTTCCATTTTTTTCTTTCCTTTTTCCTTTCCTTTCACATATTTTTTTTCCTTTCACATATTTCCCATTTACATCACAGAAATTGGCGTAATATGCGCGAATTAGCTCTTAACTATCATCCTAGATGGAATTTCTCTTATTGGCCTAAAATCATCGTTTTGCAGTCTCAATTGAGAGCCTGAAATGTGAAAATTTCAACAGCTATAGGGGCTTGAAATTGGCCTTTATAGCATTAGATGTTTTTAGAATTATGGCTGAGAGTATTTTCTCTTACGTTCATTCATGGCATCGTTGTGATACTCATTTTCAAGTGACAGAAAAAAAAATTGCTTGCTGTATAATGTCCTAGATAGTTTACACTACAAAAAATAGGTGTTTAGCATCAACTTCCTCAAGACTAACTGGAAAGTTAGCANCCACAAGAAATTATTGGAAAAATTATTTCTAAAAATTTTCAAAAAAACCCCCACAAGAGATTATTGGAAAAATTATTTCTAAAAATTTTCAAAAAAAAACCCACAAGAGATTATTGGAAAAATTATTTCTGCAATAGAGGTGATACCTTCCTTCTCAATAGTTGCACATTATATTTGTTGATTGAATGCATTATGCACGTCGAATTTAAATTGTGTTGAACGGATGTAGTGATGTGTATTCATTAGTTAGATTTACCTTTGTGTTCATCTAATTTTCAAAGAAAACTTTTTTTAGGGATCTACTCATAGCTTATTCATCCGCGGTGAGTGGTGCACTTGGCGTTGCACTCGGTCTCAAATATTATTTCGCGAGGGTGATTTATTTCTTTGTTTTTCGATATAGTTGCTTAGATAGGAATAAAATTGAATGCGTTTAAATATTTATTTGTTTCTGCGAACCTTTGAATTTAATCTTTAAGCTAATAAGTCGTCTCTCTAGTATATGTATATTCCGCATGACAACTAAATTTATTTAATTTAAACGAGGAAAAATTGCTTCGCCTGTATATTTTGCTGATTTATTTATTTCTCTATTTAGAACAACAGCTAATTTAGAAGTTTTCACGAGAGGTAAAGATTTAGCAACGCTTCAGAAGTATGCTTTGTGCTTTAAAATGCAAATACAACAATTTTATTCTTTCATACTTAAAGGGGTTTTTTTTCAGAAGATTGAAACCGCACTCTTTTTTCCCCTATTTACATATTTTATTAACAATATATTTTCCACTTTTATTTTTTCTTAAAAAATCTTTAAATAATTCTAGCATATCATTGGTTTAGTTTGGGATTCGTACACTCAAGAATTCAGCTATTTGCTGAATATAGCGTTTGAATTTTGTTAAGATCCAACAATTTGAATGTGAATTCGAATTGAGTAATATGTTCTAACAAAATGCTTATTTTAGAGAGCGTATTCGATAACCGTGCAACGCCTTGTGCCTTTCATAGCTGTTGCTGTTGCTAATGCAATAAATATACCGTTGGTACGGCAGAAGTGAGTTGATTGTTGTAAAGCGTTACATTGTGCATTGAGTGTGTTTGCGAAGGTAAATGATGCAACGATCGACTGGCGTCGGAATAGTGGAAGAATATATGGTATAGTTACACAGAAATGAGTTTCCATTTTAAGGAGAGTGGAGCAGAAGAGAAAAGAAAACATCTCAACATGAGCTGTATATTATATATATATATATATATATATATATATTATAATGTATGTATTTATCATCTTGGATGCAATTTCAGTGAACTTATCAACGGATTAATAGTGACGGATGAGAACGACAATGAAGTTGGTCGCTCGAAGGTAAGATAAAGTTTGTTTTTATGAGGCATTCTGAGAAAACTTCTCATTTGATAACGTTTTAATAAGTAGAACGAATATGCCTGAATACGCTAGTTTCCGATACATTTTCGCGCTTTGTTCTATTCATTTGTCTCATTACTCTCCAATATTTTTATGTTTTTCGATATTTTTAGGCACTTCGTTTTCGGTTGAGTCTTTTGTTTTTATTCGAGTCCAAATTTTTTTTAGGTTCTTCAATTCCCTTCCTTGATGGAATAAAATTGCCGAAAATTCTTCTTATAATTTCATTCAACAATTTCACAAATGTAGTTTGTATTATTTACAGTTAGCTGCCTATAAAGCAATTTCATTGGTCGTCATATCTCGAAATGTTATTGTTGCGCCTAGTATGAGTAAGTTTCTCATTTCTCTAACGTTTTTTATTAACTTTTTTACCACTCTTTTATTCCTCAATTAGAAATCATAAAACTTAAGCAGTAATATACACTAACCATTAACCAAAATTTAACCAATAACCAATAATCAACCCTAACACTTAACCAACCAGCAACCAATAATGTTTCCTATGCGTTGTCTGTGTCATTCTAATCGATGAATTGAAATGTTTTTATAAAATATGAGCATAAACAACAAAAATTTATGTCCTGTTATGTATAATTTATTTTACCGTGATGGTAATGGTTAGAAGATTTCTTTGTTTTACTTGCTTCTGAAAATGCGTACTGTCGCAGCAGTTTTTATCCCGTCTACGAGTTTCTTTGGACCGTATGTTTCGCTGGCCATTTGCGCCTTTTTCAGTATTAACACCATTAATCGTGGATCTCTTCTGCAAGTTCAAATGGTTCGCTCGTAATGTTCACGTGCTCAATATTCCAGCTCAGCTTACGCTTACGTTTATACTGTAAGTTTTATTGAGTTTTTTTTTTTGCTCTTCTTTGTTATTTTTTGATATTGAAGAAATGGAATAAGATGATTTAATGGATTTAATGAAGCTGCATTCGTTGACATAAAGGTTGGGAAATATGAGTATATTATTCTTTGCTTCATAACAGCTCAGAAACAGGACCGTGTCTTCTGGTAGTGTTAACCACTGATACTTGGAGGGGAGGAATTGGAGAGAAGAAACTGAGAGCAAAATTGCACCTCGTCGATATGTAGCTTTGGCGGCTGTCAATAAGTTGCTATCTGCTCTGTTCACATGCCTCAAACCACAAGCACTTATATAGCAGTTGCGTGACAGCCGTGTCGATCAACAACATTCTGTCTTGTTTCTATAAATGGCTTTTTCTTTGTTGAGCTGGAGCTTAACTGATATTTGCAGTTAGCGTTTTTTGATAGGCAAAACGGAATTGAGAAATTTTGACACAAAAATATTTTAGTTTTAGAGCAACTTTATCACGTTCACTCGTATTTTGCTTGTGGCCATATAATGGCTAATCTGTTGTTTTTTATATCTATCGGCCAATGCACAGACAACGGTGCAATTTTCCTGAGAAATTCAATGATTTTGCTTATCATTCTTTCTTTCAGTTTCGGTGCTATGGTTCCAGTTGGATGTGCACTCTATCCACAGAAGAAGTAAATCTTAGAGATTATTTCTCTTTTATAATCATCATCATTATATATATATATATATATATATATTATATATATATATATATATATATATATATAAAATAACGTATACACATATGTAAAGTGGTATTTTCTCACCTTTTAACTCCATTTTAGTAGGTTGCACTTGCGAAATAGGTGCTTTTAATTTTGCATGAGGATTTAAGTTTATTCTTCCAATTTCAACGCAGACTTTTGAAAATGGTTGAAAAATATGTGTGAATGCTGCAGAAAATGAGGATAGGTATGATAAAGCTTTACCTATAAAGCTTTACTCTAATTGGCGCATCTGTCGCACATCTACACCGTTATTTAAAACAACGATAATCAACGAGATGTAATTATTGTTTGAAGATTGAGGATTATTAAATCGATAAAGGTAGCACTAAATATAGATATTAGACGTTTTATGTGTGCATTAATGATGTTATCGTCTAAAAGAGTAATCCACGTTTGCAGTAGTCTGAATGTGGAAACAATACGACGCTATGAGCCGAAAGTCTATGAAACAATCAAAAAGAGTTCAACGCAACAAGTTTACTTCAATAAAGGCCTCTAATTGATAGGCACATTCGATCAACGAATGATCATTGATTATTGAGGTATTATATACACTCATGATCTTTAATTTATTACTTACACTCAAAGTGATCTTTGATCCATTATCTATTGATGAGGAAATGATTCAAAGAAACTTTTTATTTTTTTTTTATTTTTTTGAAAATGCTTAATTATAAAAATTATAATTTTCCTATCAAACTTTTTATATGATTAGAAAATTTCTCTTCAAAAAATATCAATTATTTTTTTTGTATCGTAGCGTTAAGTAAGTATTGTTATATTAATAAAATATTTTTAGCTTTTGTTGAAACTTTATCATTTCTAATCGATGAATTTATCTTTGCTGTTTGTTATCAGTGTGATTTTTTTTATCGTTTAATCCACTCATGATAAGGTCATACTATCAATATTTAGGATGTCTATATCAGATGCTACTTTATTAGCATTTTCGTTATGTTTTATGTCTTAGTTTTCTTTATTGTCTACTTTCATTACTTTTCGGTGGTATTTATTCTATTATGAAAATTGAATTGTCTTACAAATGAGTTTTATAATAATTGAATGAAATGAAACGGTGACTATCATAAACGACACGAGGCAAAGAATAAAAAATCGATGCAGCGTTGATTTACTTGCAAATGACAATGTAGTTATTTAATTTATCACTAATGTTTAATTAATCAACGATATATCAATCTCGAAACTTTAAATGATCCCTATTACAATAGGAAATTTGAAAGATAATATTTCCTTCATGCATTTCGATCTCCGAGTTCCGAGATGAATACGAACTAAGCACCGGACACTTTTGCAAATTTCCTATTTTTTTTTAAACTCTTTGAATGCATCAACTGCATAACAAATCTTACATCCAATTAGAGAACCCATGACTTCTGGAGTTAGTGATACTACCGGTGATCATTCTCTTCAATCTTTCCTTCCCATTTAAGAAATGTTTGCACGAATTACTCCTGCCATTTAGGTGGTTGCCACTTATGGCAGTGAGGGTTACGTCTCGAAATAGAAGTTGAATTTCCCCTCATCGTATAGTACGAACCTTAGTCGCCAAATCCGTTTGTTTACCTCATGTGACACCACTTTATTTCGACAGGTAATGTGCATTCCGAATACCGGTTCGCGACAATTGTGTTGATGCGAGGTCTTTATTTGCACCACTGAATCGTGCCCTCTTCTAAAGATTGCTATTGCAGAATTCACGTCGCAGCGTCACATACATTTTTTTCCTGCGTCTACCGTCCGAATCGTTTGCCTAACCATAATTTATCAGTCTGGTTCGTTTTTTCGACAGTATCAGCTCATAATGTTTTTCTTTCACTAATTGTTAGTGATTGAGGAATGACCTACTAGCCAAGTATTTCATCTCTCCCCTTATTCTGTGCTATGGTAAAGTCGTGATGAATTCATTCCGTACTTCCACTCAAGTACCCTACCTTTCGATGATTTTTTCGGAAAGTGTTGATTCACAGTATTGTGATGCATCTTATTCCTTCGTTTACCAACCGCAAGATTTACACTTCTCAATTTACAGATATTTTAACCGCTCAGTGCAAACAGCTGTCTTTATAGGTGATATTTAGGTTCCGTTTACCCAACAAAAGAATAGCAAAAACAACATAGGCATAGAAAACGACAGATAAACTCACGGTAGCAGAAAGACAGCAATATATACAGATTACTTACAACTCGTTATATTACATCATTGGTTAAAACAGTTGAACTGATGGACGATCGCATTGATAGCACACAATTCGCTGCTGCTACCGAAGAGAAATCCCGAATGGAAGAAAGCCATAAGGGAGCGGATCAGAGATAAACGGTATAAGAGATAACACTCAAAGGCATATTGGGAAATTCGAAGAGAATTTTAGAAGTGAGTTGAACCTAATAAGTCTTCTTAGAGATAAACACAGTAATGTACAGTTTGCAAAAAATATAAAGATCTGAGGGTCGTTCCTTGGATAGCATAAAACACATTCAAACAAAATGGAGTCATCAGAAACCGGTAACTCCGGCAACACAAAAGTTAGGTAATATTATTGTCACGGCATCTCATCAGTGAACTGGAGATGGTACAGGTGACGTTTTATTGATTCCTACAAGAGATTGGCCTGAAAATCTAAGAACGAGCATCAACTTTTCACTTATTTTTCTTATGGAAGTGATCCGCACAAGTACCTTTTTGTATAGTTGTCTTATCTTGACCAGAATACATACATCTTTAACCTTAGATATTTAAGCCATCGGCAAGTCAAACAATGCGCCGTAAAAGTTGAATGTCCAGGAGAACCACTCATATAAGAGACGATCGATGAATAAAATCAGTTCTTTCATGGATACATAAGGTATAGCAGCACTCATAACAATCGTTCAAATAAAGCGCCCAAAAATCTGCATCATATAAAGAGGTACAAATCGATCGACAAACATATAGCGTTATTACAAATACCCCGTCGCGTCGTATTTCCAATAAAGGAATTACAACTCTAAAACGAAAGGACCAAGCCGGACCCCAACACATGTCAGCATCACGGCGTATAGCCGCCTTATTGAGTGCTATAAAAGCAGAATTCAATGAAGAAATTGCGCATCGGAAGTGTCGCTATTCATAGATACGACGTAATATGTATCAGCCATAGGCACCTCTATGACTAGATCTCCTTTTGGCTGCGAACCAACTTCTTGCACACACAGAACCTGCAAGTATAATTCATTCCGTTTTATTCAGTCAAGCAAGCTTACCTGCTAGCTAGTTCCAATACCTCACCTATGGCATGTTATTATAACGGCCCACATTCCCCCACCCCTACCTCCCCCCCCACTCCCCCCATAGTGGAATGGTCAAGCACACAGAATATAGATACCGAGAAGAACGCTCTTTCCCTGTTGTTTATTAAGGGAAAGATGCACCATGTTTGAGAAAAAATCGCTAAAATGAAAAGAGTGATGAGCAATGCATTTCAATGCTGTGTAAACATTCGCGGCTAGCTAATGCAAACTATGAAGTTTGTTTACTCAACGCATAAACGCTATAGGACACTCAAAGATATGCCTAAACAATTCCTATAGTCCCCACGGGAAGCATCTTTCCAATGGTGGGTAGGAAACACCCTCAAATAATGATTTTATCTCTACGGCACATCGACACTTTCCCTTATCTACGACATCGATCATCTGCTTATCGAGAAACGAAACAGTAGTACAGACGAATCAAATCGAGTGCACATTAACAGCAAAAATATTATAAATAGAATAACTCATTTTTCTACAAAACCTTAACCATGAAAAAATAGGGGGGTTTACTAATATATTAGAAGGCATGAGCTTCTGATCATGGAATAAGCTTCTGTTGAAAAAAAAAAAAAAACCAATGCTGAGGAATGGAAACAAAGCAGAGCACTACAAAAAACGAGTGACATATTGTGATAACATCTATTAACAAACGCACAGTTAAAAACGCTCACTAACGGAAAATCGACTGAAAATGGCAGCAAAGCAGAGCGAAAAAAAAAACACTGAAAAAATTGGAGAATTTGTTATACAAATGATTTGGAACTTTTTGAAAATATGGAACGTTGCTTAGGAACATTACTACTGAGAGGGTTCATTTGTTTCGACAATGCAAAATGTGTCACCTCAAAAAATGACTGTAAACATACCCGATGGCCGCCCCAATGACAAACGTCACAATATTGGAGACCACAAAACCGAAAATAATATCCAGGCGGAATAACGACTTATTTTTCCCATATTCGAGCAACGATACGCTCTCTGGCTCCGGGCTGTTCGGTGGCGTGGAGAGAGTGGAATCCAACTGAGCAGAACGTTGTCGTACCGTCCTAAAAATGCTTGACTGCATACACACCTCACATAAATAAAACAAGTAAGCACATGCGTACTGCCGAAAGTACAATGGCCGGAAATCCCCTTCCATGAGATACCCAATGGAGTTTTCTTTCCCATATATGCTATTCTAATAAAACTTTGCGGGCACAGAGGATATCTCGCATACAAAAAAAAAAAAAAAAACTACATTCGACACTTAGCGTCATGCTAGTGAGAAATCTATCGATTTCTTATAAAATTTTTTTAAAGTCGTAGAGGTTATCGTTTCTTACAATATCGAAATACTACGATTGCTTCGATTGCTGTTAGAAAATGGAAAATAGGCGAAAATTCATCACCTGAAAAATGGTAGAGAGAATTTTATGCCTCGAGGCAATATAGCCAATGTATTCTCAACTTTTACTCTCAAATATCCGGTCTTTTTTTTTTCTGTCTCCGATAATGTGCTAACCACCACGGAGCTCATTCGTTGTTTTCGAAGCAACTTCGACACTTTTCCAGAAGAGTGTTAGCCACTCTTCACGTCTATCATTCAAAATTCTCTCGTCGAAAAGCGAAGCCGAACAAAAATACGCGCTGCTTTAATAAATGCAACTTTTTATTAGACGACAACCAGCAACTTCTTTGCTGGCACGACGCCAAACACTAGACACGGTGTTTTTAGATGTACAAGCAACTTTCCTCTATTGGCTAAGTTTCACCATAATCGAAAAATGAGGAGCTTATAGAGGCGAGTTTTGCAAGTACTCCAATCAGCAAAGTTGTTTCAGCGTCAATCCAAGAAAAACTATTTCATAAATGAGAGGACCTGCATTTACGATTTAAAAAAAAATGAAACGACAGAATTAGAATACAAAAGCAAACTGACCTTAGCGGAATCGCCTCTGGACGACTACTCCAGTCCCAAATCCAATCTGTACTCCTTGCCGGTGGCAATACGTCTCTCGTTAGTCGGAATTTCACCTGCTCAAGATTCGGTTCGAATTCTACGTGAGGACTCTGGATGCTAATCGGACTAGAAAAAAATTGATAAGTAGTGTTCGTGGTACACGAAATAAATTGCTTAATTCGGCGAATTTTCGATCTCTTTTTTTTTTCTAAAATAAGTAATCAGACAAAGCTTTCAAATAATATCGAATGAAATCTTCAGTAAAACACTTCCGGAAGATCAAAATTTGACTATGAAGAGCGCGAAAATCAAAATGAGATTGCGGAGAAGGAAAGTATTACTGATGAGGATTTGGCGTTTTCTACCAGATATAGTTCGCCGGAAGGCGGTTCACTTTTTTCCTCAGACTGTGTTTTCCAGAGATAATTCGTGTCTCAAAGCATTGACTACAGGTAACTGCTGTTTATTTCGAGTAAATAAATGAAAGAAAGGAATTCACGAAAACAAGCAAACTAGAAATAAACCTCTGCCTGCTACAATCCCTCACTGCTGTATCTGCATCAACGATAATCGCGTCAACACTACTACACATTGAAGCACGTGATGGAGCCAGCTCTACCCACGACTCTGAAACTTTACTTCATTCATTCGCCATCAAAATATACAACTCCAAATGCAGTTTTTTTTCGCTTTTATATGAAATGCGATTCTATTAATTTGCTGCATTTTTCTGCTGTTATCAAAACTGAAGCAACAACTGGCTTACACCAAGATGATGCGCTTTTTTGAGATGGATTGTGACGTGGCACTTTTGTGTCAGATCGAACAAGGAAACTATTTGATAAGAACGAATGCATCTGCGATTAAAAACAAAAAAAAATCATGCAATATATACCCACTGAGTAAAACATAGCTCATGAGTGCTTTATTATTTAAAGGTTACAAAATGAGACAACAGCTTTACTCTGCTCTTTAAAAAAAAATATTTGATAAGAACGAATGCATCTGCGATTAAAAACAAAAAAAAATCATGCAATATATACCCACTGAGTAAAACATAGCTCATGAGTGCTTTATTATTTAAAGGTTACAAAATGAGACAACAGCTTTACTCTGCTCTTTAAAAAAAAAAAACGAAATGAAAAACAGCTGAAAAGTTGGGCATATTAAAACAACAAATGAATAGGAAAGGAGGTGATCTCATTTTTTAAAAATTCAATCAATACAGATAAATATTACCTGGGGCAGAGTCTGCCTCGTCAAGAGTGGTCCTTTCGATGTTTCCGATACGTTTTTTCACATCAAACATTGCTGGTTGTCGTCCTTCGAATAATGACATACTTAGATAATCAGCGCTTGCGCCAGAATGCAACAAAACCGACAATGCGCAACAATAAAGCGATGAAAGACCGACGTGTACCGACAAACGATTACTGCTCCAATCGAAACAACAAACGACTAGCGCTCTTTCTTTTTCGATAGGATCGCCTTTCCCGCAACAAATACTGCAAGAAACGAACACATTTAAAATACCACACAAATGCACCATCGCAATACGCGCCAATCTGCCCATCTCCTCTATTGATGCATAGCTTTTATGGCTTCTTTTAATGGCAAAATAAAAAACGAGGGCTTAGAAATCACAACAATGCGCCGGATGAAGCTAAAATCATCGACACCATTCTCGGCAACACACTACATCTAAAATACTATACATTTAAAAGACGTTCCGACAAGAATTACTCGTGATCACCGAATATTTCGGTAGGGAGGATGAGTGCGGGGTGGGGGAAGGGGGAAGATGGGAGGACAAAAGGAGAAAAGAGGGGAAATAAAGATGTTACTTGCTTTATGAAACTTGTGACAGAATCATAAATAATGAAATTCATGACCGCACAATGATCGGATTTTACGATGCTTTTAATCACGCTCGATTATCTTTGAACCAAAAAAGAAATTCTCCAAGGAGATAGACAACACCAAGCGAACACCATTGAAAAAGATCAACCGGTGTGCGATGTAAGTAAAATAAGTGTAAGCTCACACCGAATAGTGCAATACTATAACTTAAGTCCGTTTTCATCGGAGCAAATGCTGCGAAACGTTTAGTTCAATTTCCACTCGATTCGAGTATCGCTCATTCACGTGACAATCATGCTAAAAAGCACGTGAACCTCCACGAGTATAAACTATCACTACCGGATGCTCCATCATAATGCAGCCGTATACCTGAATTTCATCGTCGCCAATAAGAGTGGACCGACGTTCAGAGTGTGAAGCGACATCGACGCCCCTTAATGCACTGATGCTGTCTCATCGCATAAAAAAACTTCAATTAGCAACTTGCAATCAGCAAGTGACATTAGATTGCACTATTCTATTTTAAATGGATTATATAATTTACTCCATTTGCCTGGTTAGTAATTTAGCCCACTTACCTGGGTAATACATTTCGATGCGCTCACCTGTGGGAAATGAGAATCAACGGTTGAGGAGACTATCGACAAGCGTTTCTTGGTTAAGGATCCTCTAGCTCTTCAGACACCAATTAACCGGACACACTTATGCAGGATGCAGAAAAAACTGGCAACGGAGGCGAAAAAGACGTCGCCAGTAAAACTGGAAATAACGCGTTTTTCCTTCTTGAAAACTTCATCCATTTTGAACTAAAAATTTTCCTACCCCCACATAAGACCGCTCTGAACCTTATGTACACCATGACTTTTTACCCCCTTGTGTTCGCCACTGTGATAGAAAAATATGCACAAGAATAACTACAAATATAAACAATCACCTCTATCAGAAAGTCTGAACGAAAATAATTTTGGTCAGGAAGACAAAACGATCGAACAGAAGGAGGATACTGGAATAAATTGAGATAAAAGCGACATAAAAAAAAAGGAAAAAAAAGAGGAATAGATGGATTGGTAATTTTAGAAAGAGACAAAGATCAACGAAGAGAGAAATAAACGTCTGATTAATATCTGAACTTCTTTTATATGGAACGGAAAATCAATGATGATCAACAACGGAAAAAATGATGCAATCGCGAACGAATACGATACAATGCAATCAGGTGACTGATCGTTCGCGTTGGTGTAATATGACACACAAGTAGATGCATAGATTTTATCCACTCTTCATCTAAGCATTCTCAGATGAGAACAACCTACTTCCGCTCATTGTCAACAACTTTAACAGTCAACATGAATGTTAAGGATAACACTCAATTGTTTTCATATTATTAGACGAAGAGTTTAAATTTTAAATCCCCAGAAGGTAAGATTACTGCATATCCTCGAAATCAACGAATAATGCTGAAGTTTCATCATAACATTGTAATGTTTTTTGAATATCTACCGGCATAGGTAATCGCTCTTAATAATTTACTATGTCCACAATGCTATCGTCTGTATTAGCTAAACGATAAACAGTTAATAATTCATACACAATAGATACATGTTTGAAAAAAAAACAAACAAAGAAAATTTGCACTCAGTTGGCTGATCGTTTATAAGAGTCGCCAATCTTTTGCACAAATAACGACCTTCTCTTCGAAGTAGAGAAAAGTTTAAAAGTTTTTCAACTACTCTTAGCTCATTCATATAAAATTCTCAATCCCTCAAACCACTCTCCGTTCATTTATGGTCTTGATCGACCTAATATAGCAACGATCCCCCCTCCCCCTTCTTTCTAATCGGAAATTATGAGTACGTAAGTCCACAAATAGCAAGGAAGGGAATAAGCGAATGAGAAAAAAAATGGAAGGATTCCCCCTCATGCAAAGAATATGCTGAACAACTAGGCGGATCTTTCGTGCGAAAGAAGCCCAGAATGGAGCGACGGTGTTGGATATATAACCATAGAGCAGATTTGGAAAGTGCCTCAAAATCTTCAGCCTAGCATAAATATGCACCGGTAGCAAAGCACATACTCTGCAATGCAGGGATAGGGGGAAGGGAGGTACAAACGAGTATTTAGATGGCATACTGTAAAAAATGCGACAGAAATAAGTCAACGATGTGTTAACCTATAAGATATGAAATACTACTCATATCCTTTCTCATTTCTCCGACAATTTCTTCATTAGTTTGGTAGCAAAATTCATATCAGCGAGAAAATCAAAACAATATCACCTATCGAAACGAACATAAATGGAGGAATGCGATGATCGTTTCCTAATCAAATGTGGTTGATAGGCGCGATCAGCAAATTAACTAAAGTTCGTAAAATCCTATTCTGTTCTAGATTTATTCAGCCCCCCTACCCATTCCTTCACACATACTATCGATTACTAACAAACATTTACTCAAGATACAATCTAAAAACTCGAACATATCAAAGATCACTAAAGGAAACGCCCGCGTCCGCCTCGCACTCCGAACATCGGCGTGCATTGCAAGCGGTCACGCCATCTGGCTGCCAAACCCTATCTATCACCGTATGGGCTGGCCAAACGAATCCAGCGTCGAACACGCGCAATCAATAGGCGGCGACGGGGAGCGCGATCGCGTGTGTGTGTTGGGGAGTATTACTGTTACAGGTTTTTGAAAGGTGTAAAGAGGAGATATTTCCAGCATGCACTACTAGCACAAGTTTTTGCGAGAAAAAAAGTTCTACAGTCACCGCTCGCTTATATGCATGCGCATATGCTTGTCTTGCAGCTTCAAATCGCTTACATTGCAGCACAATATTTATAGGAATCCATCCTAGCAACGAAGAGCTTATTTGCTAAGCATAACATAGTTAAAGGAAACAATTCGAAAAGTATAGCATGAAGTTTGAACGGTGTGCATTTTCACATCTCGATGTCGACCTTTTCGAGGCGGATGTCTTATCTAAGTTGGAGTAGGTTGAAACCGGCGATACGATCGAATAATTCGACATATTTTCACGAAGCTGTTCGTAGATGCAGTTTGTTGATGCATAAAGAATAAAACACGAAATGACTAAAATATGGCAGCTATATTCTCGTAGTACAGACCATTTCGTCGTGAAATAGAGGTAGTCGAATCTTCATGATTTAAATTAAACAACCCCATGGCATCCCCATTCAAAAGCCTGCTTTTGATTTTTGTTTCAAAGGTTTCGTCTTTCATCCTACAACTTCCTAGAAAAATACCTGTGTCTCATTTGGCTGCTACTCCTGAGGTTGTTATCTTCTCAGTCTTTCTGTTACAAACATTCTTGTTGTATTTACTCGGTTATCAGTTCAAGTTGAATGAACTGTGATTGCATTAGTTAAACAATTTTCTGTACTGTCCTTGTGAGCAAAACCTCTCGATAGGGCTTCAATTGAAAGCCGAAATTTCGATCTACTTTTATCGACTGAAATTCTTAACCTTCCTTTGCTTTTTCGATTGCAAGCAAGACTCGGACATCAGGTTTCGATCGCATTTCGTTTGTGGCTTAGTCTTTTCCGCTATTTATTGAATGCGTAAGCTCATGGTGATAACCACTGGCTAGTGGCCATTATAAAAATTTCGTCCACTTACCACTATTAACCTGGAAGCATGATTTAACCTGTCGCTTGCCGGAAACAAGTAAAGTAGTTGAGAATGCAAGTGAAGTGTTTTCTTGAAAGGCATTTCTTGAGGCGACTAATTCTGAAGAATAATATTCTAAAGAGACTAAGCTTAAGAAAAGTGGGAAAATGCACTAAAAGGAGGTTGATGCTGCACTTTTTGCAGTTCAGCCTGCTAAATCAACACCTTTCGTAAATGCTCAGAAAGCGAAATAATCCCTGATATAATTTTTTCATAAGCGATATTTCTTCGGGCTAAGCTCCAATTGGAGCACAAATTTCACAACTCATGAACGCTACGTTTTGTGATATACCCATGAAGTTGCATATGCTAATAGCACAAAAAAAAAATTGCCAGCATAAACTGTTGATCTTCGGCAGTGTTTCCACTTAACGGATTCCTTCATTAGGCAATATGCTAGCAAAACAAATCTTTTAGTATATTATTGTTGTATATGAAAAGCAATTTTTAAATCCGAGCATTAAAACTCCTTATTGGTTTTCAGTTGTAAATTCGATCGTCGTCGTTCGATGTCGATCATTAAAATGGCTCTAAGCATTCATTTAGAATTTGCATAAAACGATCTATTATTATATAAATTCTTAATATTTGTCTGCCTACTTCACAAGTCTGCCTGATTTTGAAAAAATTTCACTCTCTATGCGTTTCGAATCTACTTCATCTCAATATCGTTAATGCGCCAACTGTTTCGTCTTACAAATTGCGATTGCATCGTTTTGATCGTCATATTGTTGCTGCTGTTGCGTAACGAAACTCGACATGTTTGATGTCCGTTTGTTCAGACACTTTGTGGGCGTTTTGGTTTTTTCCTTCTTTTTTTTTTTCTGCTTATTTCTGTTAGCCGTTCTGT
This sequence comes from Baylisascaris schroederi, assembly GCA_006503575.1. NCBI lineage: Eukaryota > Metazoa > Nematoda > Chromadorea > Rhabditida > Ascarididae > Baylisascaris > Baylisascaris schroederi. The sequence continues at coordinate 863,111 of QEWY01004125.1, read as the reverse complement.
TGGAATTCCTTTGTTTTCGTGTTTGCAAATCTTTGTTATGTTCTTTCACTTGCGCATATTGGAATTAAAAATAAAATTAAATGGAACGAGTAAATGCAGTAAAAATGGTTCAAAATAATGTCCACGAGATTCGTGTAAGCGTACAAAATTTCTCTACTTGGCAATGAAGAATGCGTATTTTTTCGACGACGGTATGAATGATGTTGAGGGTGATCTTTGCGATGGAATCTCAGAAAACATCTCAGCATTTGCCCTATAAATTTCGTTTGATTTTCTATATGGGGCACTGTATGCGAAAAACCGCCATAGCTCGAATTCAGACCGACGACTTTCAATGTCGATCCGAAAACAGTGGGATATGAATTTCTTAAAAAGGTTGTGCAGGGAAGTTCAATTGTTCTAGCTGTAACTTTGCCTTGGGGAATCTGGCGCTGTCGTGCTTTTAAGTTGGATGTTAGAATATGTGTGCGGATGGACACTTAGATGGAGCATATGCTTTTTGCAGAAAAAAAAAAGTACATCGATTACTTCGCTACTGACAAACGTTGACAACGTAGAGATGGTAATCACCAACGTTTCGGCAGATTAATCTACTATCACATCCAAATATCGGCCGATATATGACGCTCTGACGTGGCCGTTTCGGCGCCAAGACGTTTGCATACCGGATACACCTTAGCACTGTGATATGGCGCTTTGGGCAATCTGGCGCCGGTGTGCTTTGGCAGCTCCACTTTGGTGCTGGAACAACTGGATACCGGAGAAGGTTTGATACCAGCGCAATCTAGCAATGAGGCACTTTGATGCTCATAATATTTGGGTGCCTAAGACACCTGATATCGCCACTTCGTTATACATTGAGATTATTGAGAATGTGGTAAAAATAGTACGAAAAATTTACATTACTGTTTAACAGTAATTGACAAATGGGACGTGAGATTAGAACTATGCAACTGAACAAACTAAATTGATAGTCGTTTTTGTAGGGATATTACCCCCCCTCCCCCCGAGATAGATTACCTGGCAAGTGAAACGTGCACATTCTTATTCTTTTTGCAGGATTGATAACATAGTATTATCGACATATTGCTATCGGTGCATAACGCTGCCCGCCCATTGCTAATTGCCGCTTGTGTTATTTTGAACCAAATAAAAGTACCGTTATCTTATGCAGTGTTGAATAACGAATCTTTTATATGATTGTAAACGAGTAAAAAATAAGATTGACATGAAGGTATAATTCAGCTCGAATTATGTAGGAGATAAGTTGTCGAATTTTACGATTGAGTTTCTTACATCGAAGCATATACTTTTCAATATTAGCGTCTTTTTTTTTCTCGATTTATCACCGGAAAAATTTGCAGCTCTTGCAGCCGAATCGTTGGCTTGTGATTTCGAGGCTGCAGCAACGGACAAGAGTGCCTCAACAATGCAAAGCTTTTCGGATGCTTGTTTCTTCTCATTAAAAAAAAAGAATCTAGCTGACGCTTTCGCAGTGAGAATTCGCCTCGAAGATGCAAGCGTCTATGCCTGTAGCATTAATCATCGTAGAAGGCCTTGACGTAATCTTCAAAGCGTTTTTTAAATAAACAAGTATAAACACAATAAATAAACACTTGAAATGCAATCAACAAGTATCTTACTGGAAGATAATTGTTGGCATATTTGTTGAAGCTCTTTTTTTTGGCTCATTTGAGTTGCAAAAATTTCCACTATAGGAACTATTTCTGATTTCTCGAACTAAATCTACTAAGCATCTTTTTGTCGCGCCTATGGTACTAACTTATTTTTTCAATACTTTGGAGTAAATCGATTGCATTTTAAGTGTTTCTAACCGTGTATCGTGAAGTATCACACCAAAACAACTCTTTCAAGCCGTATCGTATGTTTCTTAGGTGATTTCAAACGTATGCTTCCTTCTTGAATTTTTATCTTCCAATCATAGTGGCATTACGCATTTCACAAAGCATACTTTTCAGTTAACGATGCATGCCATTTGCCTATTATGGTGTTGAAATCGTCGACTGATTACGTTAGAGTGGCGAACGTCTTACAACGAACCAACAACAATTCGGAAACCTGTTGAATTGTGTAGCTGTCGATTATCCCTGCATCCTGAAGTTCATGCGAGGATCGCAAAAATTCAACAAAAACGTAATGTCGAATATGTGTTGACGAAAAAGCCATTGCACTGCCGATTAAAGCATGTCATAAACGATCTCCACGTATTCAACATTGTCTGCAATTATTATGATGGGCACCATGTGAAGAGTTGCGTGCATTTCTGCGAGGTGATTCGTTTCCTTAGATTATTCCAGAATAAAATGTATATTTTGGACGTCTGAGTAAAAAAAATAAACACATATAAATAAATGAATAAATAAATAGATAAATGAATGAATTGTACACATATACTTGAATGTATATATGTATATATGTGCAACGAGAAGCTGTGGCACCATTCTCTCCGCCTTACTTTCAACTTTCGCTCTTTTTTTAAGTGACCTTCTTACTGCTCTATTGAAAGGTTTTACAACAATCGCATTTCGAATTGCTTCGGCATCAGAAAACTTCATAAATTTGCGTGGATTTGTCGCATTTACTCATTCATGTATCGGCAATTTCAACCTATTCAATTGGCAGTTGCGTGCTACATTGTAAAATTTAGATCTCTGTAACGTTTTGACCGCTTTCAGTGTCACTGAAGTAAACTTACAACCCTCCGTACGTTGGAGCGTTATTTGTATGTTATGCTCGTGATGAAGCGGTCTTATTGTAGAATGCGATGCGTGTTTTCAACTCACGTTTTGTTCAATATTGCTTTCTTTCTATCAGTACGAAAGAATGCTTTTCTTGACATTATTTTCTTTCTCTACATTATATTCTACTAGAATTTTTGATGTTTTATCGTTGATGTTGATAAAATTTTTGAAAAATTTCAATTGAGAATATTTCTTATTCGGAAAAACAGTTGAAGCTACAACTGAAAAATAATTTTTACTGACTCATCAAACACGAATTCTTTGTACCACAGTGATAGTTTCTCGGCATCAACCTATTCTCTGCGCTTAATTGCTACTGGTTAACCGTCTGTTCTCATAACTGCATGGGGAGAAGGGAGAGGTGAACGAAAGTTGTGCTTTGAGGTGGCAGAGAGGAAACGCTTTCAGAATTTTCTTCCTTTTTCGATAACTCTGCTATAAAGAGTCTAAAAATCGTCCTTTAAGCAAAGAGGAAAATATCAGGCAAGAAGGATTAGGCAAGAAGGGAAATTGCCCAATAGTGTCCTTTTCATGGCCTTCTTTTCTCTCTCTACCTTAAAAATTTCTACTTTCTTGGGTACTGGGCATATCTCGCAAAGCAGATATGCTTGTCATGAAAATCGAGGTTTCCGAGAGTTATTTAAATCTTTCAAGAGATTTTGTTCATCTCTTTTTCTCTCTTTCTCACCCTTTTTCTTTCTTTCCCTACCTCAGTCTATCGAAAAAAAGAACCTCCAAAACAAAATCCTATCGGAGACTAAATTTCCTTTCAGCAGTATTACATCAATGAAGAAGATAATTTACTGTTTAGCTGTATAGCAATATAAATTATGTATGAGGTCAATATCAAAGACTATTTGCAGTGTTTATCCATTTGTTTATTCTCCCATAAAATAACTTTTGAAGAAGCAATCGACCAATTAACTCAATTCTAAATGAGCTCATCTCCACAAACTGCATTCCAATGCGGTGTTAGTTGTACCCTGTCAGCTTTATTTGGTTATCAGGATATAACGCTGGTTGCGATTACTCTTTCTTGCTAAGAAGTCAGGAACAGATTCCGGCAAAAATTTTAAGCATCCCACACGCATTAGATCGGCCAAAATTGAAAAGAAAGGAGCAAAAAGGTCTTACATGGTTCCAACTTGCTCATCAGTGATGAACGCGGGGGGGAGGGGATTGGGAGAAGGGGAAAGGGGGAGGGGAATCTTGCGAAGTCGATGAATAACTATTGCCCTATTATTCTACTTCATTTGTTTACAACTTTTGAAATATTGATGAGAAAGGTGTGATATTAGACGATTTTGTACGAAGTGCACTTCTAATCTGTGCGGTATTCAGCTTCCTTCCTGATCAGTCTACGACGTGGAAACTTATTTCCTGTTTAGTCGATTGAATCTTTGTACGGAATGAGAAAATTCGCGCTGACCTGTGTGTATATTGCTAAAGCGTTTTATATAGTCCAACATATGAAGGTGCTTTATAAGCTAGAAAGGTATGGCATCGTTGGCTCTTCGCTTAAGAATTAGAGACAATTACTAGGAACCGTATCGTACTCTTATAATTTAAACATAGAGATAATTACTAGACCTCGGATCTTATCCTGAGTGGCGCCCCGCATGCAAATATTTTAGGTCGCATTTTGTTCCTATTTCATATTCAGGATGTCTCTTATAACATGTAGAGTAGTACCAGGCCCTTTGCAGATGTCCTGAAAACTCATTATCCATTACACAACCATAGGACTTTTACATCTTGCAAACGGAGCTCGTTGCATTCGCTCAGTAATAAAAATTGTGCCACCTAAATCTTACCTCCGAAAAGTGTCAGTTTGCTTCCGGTATGAATATTTTCTCACGCTGAATGGTGGGATACTTTCTTGTGTAGACGATCATATTTGCAGTCTTGAAGCCACGCCTGACATACTTCAGCCTTACCTCCATTAGATATTGCAGTGTTCCACTGTAGCAAACAAGTGACTAGCTTTATTCTCCGGGCTTTAAAAACGCAAATATATAAAATACTATCAACAGGCATTCGTTATACATTACCAATCTATTTTGGAACACTCTACTCTCGTACGGTTATCTCACCGCGCGTCTGATATTGGATTGATAGAAAATGTAAAAAAAAAAACGGTTCATTCGCTTTCCTTCAAAGAAGGTATTCCAAGCTTAGTACCGATGAAAATATGATACAAAGTTAAGAAATTTTCAATCTAAAATCCCTGCAGCAACACAGACTTAAATTCAGCCTGATTCTTTGTTGACCATTCGTTTGTATCCATCTGGAAATTTTCCACCAAAAATTGTTTAAATGTTCTGTGGATGCTAAAATTTGCTAATATCATGTAGTTGGGATGATGTTGTACTGCAAAAAAAAGGTCTTTTTAGTTGAGAATTCCTCAGTAAATATGTACGTGTAATATGTTTCCTTCTGATATTATTGATGCAGTAATTCTTTCAATTTTCAAAATCTATTAAATCATTTGGAATTCTCTATTGTTGCTAATGTTGTGCATTGAATATTGCGCTCGTTATTATGCCTACATCGATATTATTTTATGCATGATGTTTCACTTTTATTATTGATGTAGTGTTGGTTAGTTTTTGCTATCCTCATACTTCGCTATCTAGTATTCTCAATTCTCTATAAGTTAGCTTACTTTCTCTTCGTTTGGGAAAAGTTTTGATTCCCACTGTGTTGAGAATTTTTTTTTTTGAGGAGGAAAAATGTTGAAAAAAATTTTCTAATTTTTATAGTGCATCCATCTTTTTCTTCTCTCATTAAATAAAAACAACCACCTCACATAGTTTGAATTCTGTTTTGGCAAATGGTCTAACTTAATGTTCAATTTTATCTTTTTTTGAGCTCAGGTTTATTTCAATTTTCGTAACCGTGAGGGGAAGGTGCTGGTCCCGACAACGATCTTTTTCAGAAATGTTCAACGCTATTGGCTATCTCTCAAGCAGGATTTTCTTCTAGAAGCCTAAATTATTCCTTTTTTTTACCAAATTAAAAAAAAATTCTACACATCGCAGCTATATAGTGATATTATTCATCATAAATTTTCATTGCATCAAGTTAGCAGCAACAGTAAAGATTCTAAGTGCACAAATAGCAGAAAGTTATTGTGAATCACCTTTACGTACGATTAAATGTACTTCAAAAAAAAAAATCTCTACCTTTATTAAAACAGATTGCTTAAAAAATAACACTGCTTAATTTCGATGAGCATGATTATTTCCTCAGTGGTATTTATTTATTAAATACAGCTTGATTTTAATGTTTAGTTATTGACCTCCGCACATCAGTCACATTTTGGATTGGCGTTTTGTTGAAATGAATGCGCCGAATGGCCCACCTTCAATTCCTCTCACTCGCACTTCCCCGAAAAAAACGTCTGTTGTTAAAGAGTTTTCAAAAAATTTTTAGATGATGTGAATTTTTCTCCACTTGCTTCTGATGATAGAATTCGATTACGTTCTAGCTTGAAAAGTTATTAATGAAAGTTTTTATATTTGCAATTTCCTAGTTTTTAGCTAATAATTAAAGTCGTTTTCAATGCTACAATTTATCATAATTAACAAAGTGCATATCAATTACACGAAATAACGATGATATTCAAAGCTCATTTATCTTGCACTCAGATAATTATAGCGCCCATCGAAAAGTATCTATCCATTGCGTTGTAAATGAATTTCAATCTTTAAATTCATCTGACAATGCCTACAAAACGTTTATACCTCTGCTGTGCGGCCGTGTAATGCTAAGGCGCTAAGTTTCCACTTCGAATAATCGAACACTAGAATATTTCACTTAAGAACGCTAAAATAAAACAACGCCGAGGTCCAGTTGATTTTGTAATGCTTCAAACAATTTTCGCAACTTTAGAGCAACTTTTCAACGTTCAACTGTTGCACCATTTCAGTGACATAGAGACATTACACGTAGTGTATAGCCGGTACACAGAGCATTAGCCGAACGTTTTCCAGCTTACCTGCTAAAAACATGTTTATCTTTCTATTTTATAGGTTAACACAGGTAAAGTAAATATTGTTTATGAGATTCGCTATCGATGGAAGCTGTTTATCCGGTGTGGGTGGGCGTTATAGCCGAAAGCTGTAGTTGAGGGCGCATCTCAACATTAGCTTTCAACACTGCATTGATTTCGACGTCGTTGAACGTCTTTACACGCATAGCGAGGGCATTCGATAAAACGAATTCCTATTCCCAGATGAGTTCATAAGATTGCATGGAAACGAAAAAATGATTCATCGTATTGTTGATTGGATGCAAACTGCTTCATTCGGTGGGAAAAAATTTCGGCCGACATAAATCCGACTATATACATCATCACTATCGATGATTAAAAAACGAAGCCAAAAAATTTCATACTTTAAAAAAACGCTCAGTATTTTTTTGCTATAGCAACTAAAAATAACGATACAAACAGTAAGCAATAGCTGCTTTCAAGGGTAAATTTTTTATCAATAAAACCTCATTTTTTGTTAGTTCGAGTTATTTTTATTTAATAGAGGCTAGTCCACCTTTGTAATAGCTTTCAATTTGTTAGTGGAGGCTTCTTTTTAAACAAGCAGTGGTTGCGTCATCTTTGCTAGTGTTGTTTCTCGTCCGCTATAAATTGGCCAAAAGTAATGTAAGTGACAAATCTTCGCAATGTTATGCCATTGTTACTGTAGCAAAGATATATAGACAATGACGAGAGCCAGATGAACTGTAATGTGTTCCATGCTGAGTGGAGCAACTAGTTTGCAAGCTTTCAGCAAAAGTTGAACAATCAGAAAATGGTGATCTTTAGAAATGTGGTTATTTCAGAGATCTTCGATCGGGCATCTCCGACGGCATTCCTTTCGCCACATTTTTTTGGGGATTATAGTGAGGTGAGGATTGGATTCTCTTCACTTCATCGATTCTTATCATCGACCCAAAAGTCACTCTCCTCATCGCATTCAGCGTTTGAGTGCCACTTTACTTCTCAAACCGATTGAGGAGCGAAATATGCAAACAATTTTGAGATTCATGCTGACACATACATCATGAAGCGTTTTATTACAGTCATTGTTTATTGAGACTGCTTTTCGGAAAGGCCATTTTTTCAGTCGGCATCACATTGTTCTTTAGTCTCATCCCTTGGGATGGCTTCTATTCCGGTGCAGCAATTTTCCCCAGTTTGCCTCCTCTTTTTTTTCTTTTTCTGAAGATTGCAGTTTTCACAAATTCCACTTTCAGTACCCTTCAAATTTCGATGAATTTCTCTCTTCCCTACTTTTAAATAAAGGATCAGCCGGTTGTCTTGCATAAAATTTGATATTCTATGATTGGATTTCAAAAATTTTCACCATTATTGCAATCGAATCCACCGCAATCGTTAAGCAATATTGCATAGGAATGTAGACTTCTTTCTTCATCTATCGTCATCTATTAAAATGTACGTATCACAACGTTAAGTTCACGCAAACTTGAAATCTTTCCGCAAAAAAAAAAAAGAAAAAAAAGAAAACACATTTCAGCTTCCGCATCGCTATATTTTTGTTGATACAATACAATGTTGGATTCAATTGAGATGAAGCTATTGCGGCTAAGAAATTTGAACTTAGTAACGAAGTCTGAATTTCATGAATATATTTTTGAATTGCAATAACGAAATGGATTATTTTCAACGATGAAATAAAATAAATTGCAATGAACACGGGAAAAAAATTTACTTATTGAAATTATGAAGAAAAAAATTAATATTCCATTGAAAAAAAAAGTTCCAAAATGAATGAAAAAAAGAAAATCGAATGCAAACTTTTCAAAGAAAATTTATCTTTAATAATTGAATAAAATTTTTTTCCTTCAGCTACTAATGAAGTGGCAATGCTATTTCTAATGCTAATTTCCTCTTTTGATGGCTTCTTTAATGGTGCATAATAGCGTCTGCGCTTTAACGATAGTCAATGCTTCTCGTTAGCGTTTGTTTCCGGATCGGTATTACAGAACAAGATTTATATGTATAGATTACGGTTGCGGGTGAGTTAGATCAGCAGGTAAAGTTTAAACCCCTCAAAGGGAACAGGATTCGATTTAACAGTACTCGTTAGTACTATGGTGGTGATGATAATTACATTTTATTTGTATTGGTGCGTGTCTTTAGCAGTTGCGTGACCACTGTAGCAGTTATCGGATGAACGTGAACTCCGTTGCACAACAGAATGGTGCGTTCACTCGTCAGATGGAAGATTTAAACGCTTTAGGCGCATTCGATTTTCCCGGCATTTTTTAAGTGCTTAACAAATTTCATTTCAAACTATTAAGTTTAGGAAGTTATATGGAATTGCTTGTGAGTTTTAAAATATTTTGACTATATAGAAAACGCTTGATGAGCCTCTTGTTTGCAGCATTTCATACAATTCTAAGCGAGGCAAGCTCTCGACGTCGCTAAGAGAGGAAAAGCTGATGACGCAAGGTGCATAAGCATTCAATCGTTTTGTTACATCTATTGCTTAGCCCATTGCGTTACGAAACAATATGGTTACGTCGAAAACCTAATGCATAACGTTTGCTTTTCTATTGTTTTCATGTTTGAATACGATTAAAAATGGCATACCCATTTGTGCCACTTGAAGCCCATCGAGCGGAACGACATTCACAAGCCTTTAAGAAGTCAATTTGCTAAAGTATTTGCGAGTTGGGCGTGAGGCCCTTTCCTACACGATTCGTCGCTCGTCAAAATATGCACTCTCCAAGAATATCACCTCATTTGTGTTGATTCTCTCTAGTGCGTTTATTCAATTCGTTGAGCTTCCTCATCGATGCAGTAAATACCCCAAAAATTCGTATTCTATACTATATGCATTGTGAAAATGATGTGATGTTTAGTCGCATATGCATAGAGATCACAGCGGTCATTATATGCCAGCAACTAGTATTGAGTAGGCTACGATATGTAGAGCCAATTTTATAACCTATATATTACACCTAATTTTTGCGATAGATAGATGCTCACCTCCGATGAATATTCTGAACACTAAAAATGTGGTTACTGCGAGTGTTTAGATTTTTGCAGTTAGCATAACTTCCTCACTTTAAAAATGTGGCATCTTTGCGATCTTAAAGTTAAGGTCTTCATTAACGATTCATATGGAATAAATAGATCGCTAAAGAAAGCGTATAATTGTATTCATTAATATTGCAACTATAATATATATGATGATTGCACTTGTAAATCACACGTTTATTAAGGAAGTGCATTACAGAGAAGTGGGCCGTTCAATAAATGCAAAAAATGTTGGCCCCTTTAAAAAAATCTTCACGAGTATTCTGTCCATCGAGAGCGATAATACGATAAGGCGCTCGTCAGACATAATAATTATTGAGATGTTTCACGCTACGATTGTCTTTTCGATGATCGATTCTTTTTTGCACATTCTATTTTCGTTATTTATTCTCGAGGATATATGTGTTCATGAAAATTATTTTCAATAACAAATAGTTCCGTTCTAATGACTGCATTTACTCCTTTAATACAGTGAACATCGTACGCCTCATATATAGCAAACAGGTAGCTCTATTTAACACCTTGAGCATCGACAAAATTTTTTGTAATGAGAGTATAACGAAGTTTTTTTTTTTTTTTTTTTTTTTTTCAGTTGCATACCGTACGTTCCGTGTGAAAATAATAAACTCCTCAACACTTTTGAGGAAGTAATTTTTCAATCGAAAGAGGGCTACTTCAACTCAATGGTCAACCGGATATTTTCGAATTTTTCAGATACAATACAAGTGGGCTTATATCGTCGTGTTGGTTGAGATGATTATTGCATATGAAGAAACTTAGAATTTAATTCTACTCGAAAAGAATATATCACAATCGAGGAAATTCTTGCCGATAATATACTAGTCGGTAATAAGCGTTGTTAATGGCGCTATGAAAATTAGCGCCTAAATTTCGATGAATGATTGATTGAGGAACATTATATTATCGACATCAAATTACATCATCTGCGTATTTCTAATTTTTCTTTTTCAATTCATTATTATTTAATGAGAATTCATTGAAATCTTTTTTTTTCTCGGTTAATTTTTTGCCTAATTACAGTTATTACTCGATTTCAACGACACTTTAAAACTAATACATTTCATGCATTTTTCTTCTATATGCTTATAAGAACTTTTAAGCAGATAGTGCATTTTCTATTGTTTAATTGATATTGAGCTGTAAGAGGTTTTGTCGAAATGTAAAGCACTAAATCCGCTAATGTTTCCATGAAATCCATGAGCTATGCTCGATTGTTCTTTCTAAATAGCTATTGTCGGAAAGAATCCGAATAAAGATATATGCACCTCTATACCGATCGAATAGAGCACTGCACGTTTATGAGCTCAACGTTTGTACGCCTACAATGAGAGCGGGCAATCGAATCAATAAGTAAAGTCAAAATAAATTAGTTCAGATCATAAATAAATCAATAAGTCGATCAAATTATTCGACGTGTATTGTATTCTCAATATAGCAATTTCAAAATAGCGTCAGTGTTCATGTGATGGCGAATGAAGTTAACGCGCTATGAGAGGTGTTTTGCGTTTATGTTGACTTATGTTTGTAACCTATAAACTTTACTTTTCAAGGTTATTTTTGATTTTGTCGAAATGTTAAAATATTATAAGGAATCATCAATCTCATTATGTTGTTCTTTCTTTTGAGAAGGTGAAGTGAAAAAAATCTGATATCCCTAAATGAGCAGTTTTGAATGGTTTTCGATTTGTTTTTCATAAAGAGATGAGAGTGGCTATGATTTCTATTAACACCTTCCTTGGCAACAGATATGTGGGCGGAAATAAATGTTCATTATGTTGTTGATTTTCAACTAATCACTGAAGCGAATGAACACCGAGAAAAAATTGTTTAAATAATTTCGAGTTGATGAATATGCTTCGTCATTCGAATTTTCTTTTTTGTTTAGTAATTGCTATGTGTTAATTGCAATGTGAAAGTGGTCGATATTTTCGATCTGTTTTATCATGGATTATATGCCTTAATGCTATCGAATTCGAAGTGCTCATGCACGACATTTTGGCGACTTTCAACTATGCCATACGTTTCTTTTTTTTTTTTCTGAAAATTCCACCGTATATCTTCATTTCCTTTTTAACTCCTTGCTATCATCGCCAAATTAGATCAGTAGCGCTCCGCTCGCGAGTATTTAATAATCTGAGAAGCATGTGCTGCAAATATTCGGCTCGAATCCGGAGAAGTGCACTCAATGCTAAGTTTTGCAAACTTCCGCCCATTAATGTTTATTTCCGTTCTGCTCACGTATGTTTTATGCTCAAAACTTACGAATGTTGCTATACTGTCTATTTGCAAGCTTTCTTTTATTTTACGTCTGCTCGTTTCCCTATAGGAATTAATATTTTATCGCAACATTCAATGAATATAGCCTAGTTTAAAGTTTGGTGAAAATTTATGAGGAAGCAACGATTATTCGAAAGCAATCGATAAATTTCACAGTACAAATGCCGCAATTCTAAGTTAAGTAATTGTTAAAACCTCAACAAATTGAAACGTTGAATGATGCTGTTGTGAAGTAATGTTTGGATCGGCTAAGCAAGGAATTGTCAATACGAAGGTCGCCGTCGATTGTAGACGTATGAAGGGGCGGGCGCTATGTGTCGTGCAGATATGTTGGCCGATGCATCGTAGAGCAGGCTTGTTGTGCGCAACTTGTGCTTGCTCGCCTCATCGTGTTATCAATTTCTAATGATTTGAATGTGCGTTCTTTCAGCTTCTATTATCAGGATCGTCGAGTGAATCGACATTTGCTGTGCACGCACAGCCCATGAACGATTCTTACATCACTAACGCCGACGAAGGTACTCAGTGGAACTCGCCTTACAGCCCCATCATCCAGGTGTGCATATATACCACAGTTCACATTATTCCTACTTTCCGTTAGCGATGCCCATCTCTATTATATGTGCAGTCATGGTTTATTCTCACCTGTTCAAGAATAGGTAAATTTAGGTATTTCGGTTATGCTAGATATTGCAATAAACATTCTTCGAGGCAATAATCACACAAAAAATTGTGCAGATAAAATTTGCGATTAAACTTTAAAAAAGAACTAGACTTTCTCAGCTGTCAACACACGCTCATAATCGACAAGTGCTGTACTTCCTAGGCAGCCATAGATTCCTTGCGATGTATTATTGGAAGACTCAGTCTTAGTGAATACATTTTTTAGCTGTACAACGTTCGGCTTTACAATTAAAATTGGCAGTATTTTCTGTGGTACTATCGGATATTTACATGAAGTAATACCACTTTTTAGGTTGTTGTATGGGTAATTATCGTACTTCTTAGCCTCGAAACAATCATTGGCAATGCGATGGTCATTGTGGCATATAAACTGGAAAGAGCGATTAGTAAGCAGGTCGCCAAATACTTTATTTGCATAAATATCGTCCCAAATTAAAATTCAATAATACATTTACTTCAATATCACAGTCTATTCCCTCGTAACCTCCCTCCACCTCTTTAATGCAAAGAAATATCGTCCCTCACTACTTCCGAATAGGCAATCTCATATACGCCGAATTTTCATAATGCTTAAAAAGGGAGCCAATGATTCACATAAAACCGCACGGATTGCACTTCAAAGAAATGAGAGTAGTGACGAGTAGTTACTGCATACAGAAAAGCGATTAGTAGAAAACCGATTTTTTCATAAGCAATACGAAGTAATTTTATTTATTCTGCAGTTTTCAAAGTTTTTTTTAGAGATGTAAATTTTGCTAGGCTTTGAAAGATCGAATGATTGTCCACTGTATTTCATAGATTTTATTTTGATAGAAGGTTCAAGGAATGCATCCAACTCGTAGTGGGAATTGCTCGTTAATTTGAGAGTAATTCTTCAACGAGTTTTATATTCATATAACGAATGCATTAAGACAATATTATTGTTTCAACGTTTCAATGTTTCAATGTTAGCGTTTTTTCTTGCATCGTTTTATTTAAATAAACCAATAATTTGAATGATTGACTAGTTGTTTCACTAGTTGTGCGCTCAAAAAAATTGAGCATATATATTTTTTGTATTTTTAATTTGCCTCGAAAGCACTGATTTCGTAAATATTTGGCAACAATATATTTTCCTATAGGAATTTTGTGCGATATTAAAATCATCGAAGTCGTCAAAAAATAGTTCAAATGTTAAGAGTTCTTGTATAGGATATTTGTTTGTGGTTATTGTTGAATGATCAGATCACATGAAACAACGATTATCCAAGAACATCCACATATTGTCCACATACATTCACTTTTCATTGAGATTATACAATCAATCGACAATAATTAAACTCTGCAAAATTATCACGTTCACATGTGCTAATTAAAATTTCTCCTCATATAATTCACAGAAAATTTTTTGTTCTATCAATAACGATTTAATTTCTCGTGTACTAAAACTTGTTGACGATGGCAAATGCATTAAGTTGGTGACTTTGATCACTCTGGATATAGGTTACTGCTATCGAGAAGCAATAACATGAATGATCGGACTTAATGTCTTTTAATTTGATGCCTCCTCGCTTTGTCGATAGCGAGTTCGGTTGCTAACGAATCGGTAAACTGCATTCGATGGCTGTCGATAACTCTTTCATCAAGATTGTTCGCTAATTCGTTGCTTAACAACAATGATATTGGATAATGTTATAAGGTGAACTCTTTTTATAGGTTAGTAACCGATATATTGTCTCATTGGCTATTTCCGACTTGATAATTGGTATTGAAGGATATCCACTATTTACACTCTACGTTCTTAACGGTATCGTTTCTTTTATGTGATCATTTTTATTTCTTCTGTGAGCTATAATTTTATGCCTTTAACATGCAGCATTCCTACACGCTATTTGTTTCGAAAATTGAGCCCATCTTGAGAGCAATAATTATTGAATTCTTGAGATATTATTTTAATTTTAGCAAAAAATAATTTGTGATCATTTCAATATGGAATTCAACATTCTCCTTGAATATTCGTTGGATTTCGAAGAAAAAAAATTAACTGAAAAAAACTTTAAGTTAATGTATGGATTTATTAGATTGAAATTCCCCAACTTTTCTTCCATAATTTTTTTCCTGCATCTTTCTGAAATGATCCATTCAATAAATGAGTGCCATTTGGATAAGTGCATTTTTTGGGAATATTCAATCTTGGAACGAAAATAGGCTCAGTGTTAATTCATGACCTATTTTGTGAAAAAAAAAGCGATTTCCATTGAAATATTTCGTTAAATGCAAGTCAATAATTTCAACGATAATGTATTTCATATGATTCTTGCTAGAGAAAGAAAAGATTAAAAAGCGCAAATGCTAAATAACATGCAAATGAATTTGCATTCGAGAGCGGCAATTCTAAAATTATTAGGTCATTGTTCTTTTTTCGCTCATTGGACTGATCTATCAAACGGCTTAGCTCGTATCAAGCCTCATCTATCAAGCCACTTTGCTTTTTCATCGACGTTGCTGAGCAAAATCTCGCAACTTTCTTTTTCTGGTGCAGCTGCACAATTTCTATGGTGTTTTTGCATATTCAAAATGAATTAAATATATATTTTTAAACTTAGAGAGTCGGGTTAAGAAGAACATCAAAAAATGTCACCAGCCTGAATCCAAGCTTCTCAGCACGATGCAGGCATATTCCTTGAGCGAGAAACCTTTGGAAAATACCGATGAAAGGTGTGATGGCTAACATGATTCAGGGAAAAGTTACTTCCCTCCACTAAAAAATGAATTCTTTTTAATGGCGTTTCCAGTTGTACTCAGTTGGCGGCGTTTATTTCATTCTGCGCTTTTTGTTTAATGTTCATTATGGCAAGAGTAACGATGTGTGTGGTATTGGCACATTAAAATAGGACATAGCTTGGCATATTCATTTGTGGAATAAAGTTGAATATTGTACGTGCAGCTGCGAAATAAGGTATTTAATTTGCAGGAAATTTTATATCAGTTATGTTTATCGGCTTCATAGTTGATGGTAATAATTAGATATTTGCCCGTCAAAATAGGCTTGATAGCTAAAGTGTTACTTTCTATTCCCCCTGTTTACTTGAATAACTGCAAAACATTGCATAGTCATAAGGCAAACAATTCAAGTTATTAGTTCAGTTTTCAATATCTATAGATATATCCCAATAAACTTGCGTGAATCTAGAAACTATTATATCAGCGATATAATAAAATTGCAATGATATGCGAGTAAGTATTTAAGTACAAAGTAAATGATTACGGAAGGTCTGTCTGATCGACTTTACTGCGAGTTAAACCCGTGCTTTGAAGAATTCATCTATTGTTTTTTGAGTTGCTCTAGGGTGATGACGTAGCCTACTTTAAGGGTTCTAATTTTTGCGATGAGTTTTATCAGCATATGGGGATGCAGAAAGGGAGGGGGGGGGGAACTATGCATTTGGTTTCTTACTCTGAAGACGTACTGTCCCCCCCCCCCCCCCCCCCCCCCCCCCCCCCCTCCCCCCCCTCCACCCTCTCCACACCCTCTTCCGCCGCCTCTCACTTTCGCGGTCAGAAAAAGAGAGTGAAAAGTTTGAAGCTTAATGCTCATCAACAGTAGACAATGTCTCGTTGCATAATGCACCACTGTGCATATAATTAGAGCAGTTAAAAAATGAGACAGTTTTTGATCATAAATAGTCTCGAGCCAATATTTGACCGCCTTAGAAGCGGTTCACTCCTGATGTGCTTTCGAATCAACAATATCCTCTTTAACCATTTTCCGGAACTTTTCCGGAACTCATCGATGTCATTTGTGGAGAGGTCATCGCTCGTAAGGGACTTGGAACGTTTCCAAAGAAAAAAAAAATTCTCGGCGGCTGATCACATAGGAACGTTTAAGAAGCAAGTGCAGGCCAAAAACAATTTATGAGTGTTATTTAAGGACAATTTTCGAACGAGTTCTATAGGCATGCGGTTGACGGAAAATGCGCGCTGCAGGGAATTTACAGTCCACTTGAAAAAGTTTTGAATTTTTCTGAACGGAAGTTGTATTTACAATCAGTGAAAGAAGTTGGACGGTATTCTCGCTATTTTAGATAAAAGCTATCGTACGTCCGATTTTCTTAGTATAAAATAAATCCTCTAGGAAATTTTTCTCGTCTTGATCAGCATTAACTTAAAATGTCGTTGGGATGATAAGAGACATATATAAGCGAAAATATAAAATTGCAGCAATCTCACAAGTAGTAGTGGATCTTATCTTTTTTATATCTTTTGCCATTTCAAATCATCACTTTACCTATGCTTCGTCGTATATCCTTCTGAGATAATATTGACAAGCCTTTGCTTAAATTATTTCAAAAACTATTAGTTAATATATTATATGAGTGTGATTTAAAACGATATTAATGAATGTTTAATTTACACGAAAAAAAATTCTATAAATAGTCCGTTGTCGAGGTTGATATTGTGAGGGGAAGCTTTTGCTGCAGATGCGCTTTTCGCAGTAAGCGCTTCAATGACCACCTTATTCATAACATCAGCCGAAAAAGTGCATTACATATGAAAGCATTCCCAAGTGGAATTAATTGGGCGAGGAAGTGGACTATAGGCAAATGCTTTTATACCCATCTAGAAGTGTACAAAAGCAAGAGTGCATCTTGCCTTAAAGACAATTTAATGCAAAACGCTTCATTGCACATATGCCATGTCCAGCAAAGCAGGTAACCAAAAAGAAGCGTTCGAAAAAGAGGCAACTTAATAAGGCTTTGAGGAATCACGCAATCGAAGTTTTTTTTTTTTTTTTTGAAGTTGACAAACTCCACGGAAGTATTGAACTTTTTAACCTGAAGTTCACATTAGCGGCATCCACAAACTTAGCGCAATGTAACCATCTTCGTAATTATTCCAACCATTCCAACTTCGAAGTCCCTATTATCTCTTCCGCCTCCTCTCGAATCTTTTCGTTTTTGATGTATTTGTTTATGACAAGCTTATATTTCATGAAGATGTCCTCTAGCGTTTCGAATGTTGCTTTTTGTGTAATATTTGTCAAGTTGATGTTAAAATATAAAAAATTTCACCATAAACATTATCAATAATTGCAACTTTTCGATAAATAGTCTCTCACTTATCAAAAGCCACTTGTTGTTGAATTATGTTTCTTACTGAAACGAACAAAATTTCGTGGAGATCGTTTTTTTTTTAGGATTTTTGCCTGTCAATATTTGTGCCGCAACGAATCAATGCATGTGTTTATCAGTTTGTTTAAAAGGGCAACAGCACTTCTGCAAGATTTCAAAAATTCAATAAACTTTCTTTGAGAAATTTCGTAGTAAACAGTATTTTCGCTGAATGTGACAAATTGAAAGACAATAGGAAATATTCAAACAAAAGAGAGAGTGATAAACTTTACTATAGGTGATCGTTGGCCACTTGGATGGATTGCCTGTGAAACGTGGCTCTTCCTCGACTATACGCTTTGCCTTGTTTCCATTCTAACCGTTCTACTAATCACTGTCGATCGCTATTTATCAGTATGCCATACGGCCTCCTACATAAAATGGCAAACACCTGCGAAGACGCAATTAACAATATTGCTCTCATGGCTTATTCCGGCTTTCATTTTCGGTATAATGATCTATGGATGGCCACTGATGACCGGCAGTGCATCCGGGTAATCTTTTTACCTTCATTGCATTATGCTGCTTTATATCACGCCTTTATTTATTTATAACTTACAAAAATGGTACATCAAATTTTTCTTTGATTATTTGTTAGTGAAGATTCTTAAAACAGACAGATAACTTCTGTGCTAATCAACATATTCTTGAGAGTGTGGAACAGTTAGGCTTAACTATGAGAAGGATAAATACAGCATAAATCAATCCTTTAAAAAAAAAGGAATTCACCAAAATCATTAGAGCACTTAAATGCCACCTTATTGCACATTTCAATGGGAACCTAATTTCTCAGATTTCTTCCTAAAAGATTGCATCTTATCTGAAATATTTTATACGAATCAAAATTTGGCCACAATTTAAAAAATACCAATAGAAAGTTTTTACACACTATTTCGTCTAGTCAGGTAATAGATCAATAATCAAGTGGCAATATAAGTGCTGAGGCAATGAGTTCTGTTTTCTTTTTGTGGCTCACTAATAATCATTGAAACCCTAGAGAGTATTGCAATATGTACGAATTGATAATAAATGTAACTTCATATAAAAAATCGCAATTTAAGTAAAAACGAATAGTTGAGATTCGATTTATGTGAATGATATTCCGCCTCTCTTAGGGGCCATTTATACCATTCGCAAAGGATGTGCGTCATTTATTGAGGTGGTGATCGTTGATCTCTAAGCCTTTTTTTTTCAGTGAAGTAATTTGCCTTTCGTGCTTCCTTTTACTGATTTCGAGAACAACCGCCTTTTCTTTTTTTACAATTGTGCATACAATCAAAAATGAAATATTCTCGATTTCCGGATGGATGAAAACTATGAGCACCTGAAAATTCTTTAAATATTTCGCTAATTTTCGAACGTCTCAAGAAGGGATGCGATTGAATGAGCACATTTTTACGAATGGTTAGGCTGTATGACAAGTCGATTGTTTCTAAGTCATGCTTCATTCTTCCCTTGGAGCATTGTTGTTTTTCGAGAAGCAAATGCGATTGATTTTTAAGACAACTTTTAAGAGTTGAAATAATATGATTAATCGGTGAACTTCTTATTGCATTTAATAGGAGAAATTTTCACAAACATGCTAATATTGTCGATAAAATTTCTTATTTTTTAATTCCAATAAGTACACCTCAAGAAGTGAAGTTGAATGTTGAAAAAGTGTAGCGTAAGTTGTTTTTGATTGAAGCAAAGCTGCTAAAAATGCGCTCAATAGGAAGTTCATGCGCCATTCGTTGCGCCATTCAGCAATTTTATTGCATAATAGCAGCGTTGGCACTGCAAAGGGGTGAGTTCCATAAAACAGCTCACTTGAAAGCACTTAAGGTCGTTGTCTTATCGAGAATTTTAGTTCGTTTTGTTGTCTATCGTTAGCGATTCTTTAAATATTGAGCATGAACATCAAATTTTGGAAGATTAGAAAAGGAAAAATGCTAACTACGATAGATTAAACTCATTTCGATTCGCTTCGCAAATTTTTAACTATTTAGGCGAGTTTCAATTTAACTATTAACTGATTGTCTTAGAAATCTTCTACTCATTTCATATAGGAGAAAATACGTAATACTGACGATGACGGTGTGAACACACAAATCTATAATGAAACTGTTAATAATGCACTGTATCTAACCACACATTTCTCGCCTCAACCTTCGAAGTACTAGCTATACAACTGGAACGAACTGTCATTCTAATGGTATATAGTAGCAACAGCGCCTTCCAATATATGCATCGACCAATTTTCCATCGTAAATTAAGATTGACACCTCATGCTAAATTAATTATTCATTTTAAGTATCTATCCGTTTGAGGATTTGCAGCGAACCATTGAGTGAAAAAAAAGCAGCTTGATAGGAAATATCATTGCTGAAATATAGCTCTTGGCATTTCATTCCTTTTTGGGGGACATTTTTTGGCATCTGAGATTTCATGTGAACAACGACATGACGAAAAAGGATTAAGCGTTGCAATCTGAATTTGACTCGCAATTAAAGGCTCGTCATTTTCCGGGTCTCTGCTTTTTATTCACTGTTTCCCTTTAAAAACGCATTTCTTCAGCAAAAAATGATCAGAGTTTATTAGAGATGTATGAAGCAACCTATCACGATATTGCGCGCAGTTTCGTTAGAATTTTCCATAAAAATATGAAGAACCTACAGGATGATTGAAACGGAGTGCTCAGCACCATTTCTCTCGAATCCGTACGTAAATATGGGCATGTACGTTGTTTATTATTGGACAACGCTTATTGCAATGCTTATCCTTTATAAGGTGAAATTTTGAAAATTTTCTGCTTGTGCTCTTTGTTTTATTTATGTCGTTGAACGGTATTTTTTGAGGGGATGGGTTAGTCTAAAAAGAGCACTCAATGAATGTGGCTTTTAGATGTAACACTAGTTAGCGTAACCGGTTAGCAAACTAAATGAAGTTCCAATGTATCAGTACTTCCGGTCGCTGCATTTCTGTCTCACTTTTTTGGGCATCGAAACCAGCAGCCTCTTGCCCTGGAACATGGTTTCTGTAATAAGGATAAAAGTATCAGAGTGCTGAAGATGTTTTGAGGCTTGCAATCAAGAGAGGTAAAAATAGGAACTTTAAAGCTTGAACTTACGAAAAATGTCATTATTCTCTCGTAGTTTGCAATAGGTATTCATAGCGTTGCAAAATTTAACCTTGGAGAGGGCTTTATATATGTACACCTGATGGAGCAATTATGTAGCGGAGGGTGTTTTACATAACAGTGAATGCTTTACGAGTGAGCACGGCAATTTTGCTCTGAACAATTTTTTTTTTTTTTTTGCTGGGCGCATTATATGAGATTATTCTGTTCACTAGAGAGATTTTGAGGTGAATGGGATCAGATGAATGAAATCCTGCACTTGAACGGATTCCGAAAAATATTCTTTGCACCGTTTTATAGAAACGAAAAAAAATTTCAGGGAATACACAAAGCTGCAAAAAATTTGGAGCAAAAAGCAAAAGCGAAGGAGCGACGGCATATTGCTCTAATATTGAGTCAGCGACTAGGTACTCAGGTGAGCACTTTCGGACTGCTATGTTTTACATCCATTGTATTATTGCTACTTGGGGGTTGTCGTTAGTGGAAATATCCTTCAAGATTTGATGCATTGGATTTTTTTTTTGCTTGCCAGATAAAAGGTTCATTCACAGCATTTAGTTGCCGGACGTTATGGAAGTTAAAATTATTGACATTTTTAAAAAGTGAAAACTCAGAATAGGACGAAAATCAAAGGAAATTAAAGAAGTTTATTTCATCGTTCAAATGAGGTTATTAAGGCGTTCGCCCAGACTCCCATGCTTTCAAATTTTGAATTCTTTTCTCGAGTTTCGCAATTAATCAGGCACTCACTACTGTATAACGAATCAACAGTGATACTGAACATCAGATATCTCAGCCATTAAGCATTCTGTTTTGGGCGCCACAATGCAGCTCAACCTTTCATCAGCCCGAACCCTTCTGTTCAAAAGAAGACTGGTCTATATATGCCTTGAAGCTCTAACTATGACGCCAATTTTCCAACGATACTTCTTCTCATGGTGGTGTTGCTGTAACAAATCTTTATACCTCCCTAATTAGAGTCCTGTGGAAGAGTGCATGGAAATTACGCCTCGATGCCTTGATTGGTGACTTTCAGTTTCACTTCTGTAAAAACAGCTGACGCTAATAAGCTTTAAAACTTCAAAGATTTAAATGACCGAATGCTCCCATAGATGCTTCCTCATTCATTTGAGTCACATATGTGAGTGGCAGTCATGTTAGCATCCGATTTTTTTTTTTTGCCTGCAACATTTGATGACACTGCAAACTTCCTGCAATACACCTGCAAATTTTCTCTTTAAACAATGATTATGGTTCGAAGCATGATCGCTCACGAGTAATCTCCTGTGAGGGATTTCGTTAGACTAGCCTTTGCACTTATGAGATCTATCTAAGCACATTATTCCATTTCTTGGAGAATTCTACTGAAAATTCTACTGTATATAAAACCAGCATATTCACAAGTGAAGCTTCATCGAATCACACTTTTCCACCTTTTATGTGAAGTTTTGCAAAAGACCAGATAGAAGTCGGTCCATCTGCAGATAAGATATCATATGGGACAGCTCATGATGGCGGACAACAACACACACGCGGCTTCGCCGCGCTCGTGCACATCCGCAAGCCACACCTTTCTCCAGGCCACGCCAAGCGGCTCACTAAACAACATTAAAATTGCTCCATCGCGAACCCAGATATAGTTGATAATGCGCGTAGCACCATCTGCGGCGATACTGCGCGCACATACGCAATCTGCACTGCACCAGACAGTTATTCGAACCCCGTTCATGTAACGTAGGCTGCTGCTCCCCTAACACCCCCTCCCCCACTAACACCACACATCACACACATCATACGACACAGAAACGCACCACACCACACATGGACACATCACGCCACATCGCACACATACACACACACACACACACACACACACACACACACACACACACCACACGCCACACATACGTAACACACACAGACTTAGACGCGCGGACACACACAGGCACAGCACACAGACACACACGGGCACATACAGACACAGACACAGACACGTACACAGGCAGACACAGACACACACACAGAACAGAGACAGACGCACACAGACACAGAAACACACAGACACACGCGGACAGGTACAGACACGGACATGCATAGACACAGACAAAGGCACACAGACACACAGACACCTTAGGCTTAGGCTTAAGCTCAGGCTCAGGATTGGGCTCAGGTTTAGGCTTAGGCTTGGGCTTAGCCTTAAGCTTAGCCATAGCCCCAGGCTCGGACAAATAGACACAGGTAAAGAGAGTATAGGTGTGGAGAGCTCAACCTCACCATCACTTGCATGAAAGAATCACACTTCTTGAGCAATTCCCTCGTCTGAAAATGTTAACCAAAGGCCAAAATTCCTTATGGTCCTCTGTACTAAGTAAGAAAATTGGATTTCTACCGGAATAACTCCTCAACCGCTAGGAGAATATCCACCAAAAAGTATACCTCTGGAAAGCACCTCCACATCACGAGATTCGAAAAAAAATCACACTCCTCCATTAACTTGTTCGTCAGATAACCTTGACCAAAGCCGAAACTTCTTAACATCTTCTGTAGTGGGTTGATGAAACCGAAAAAAGTATAGGTCTGGAAATCTCAAGCTTGCATGCATTTTAGTGAAAAAATGATACGAATCCGTCAACTCGTTGGTTAGGTAACGTTGAGGAAAGGGTAAAATAGCTTGTAATCTTCTGTATTAGGTAGAGGTGTTCCCTCAAGTGCAGAGAAGTGAAATGGTCGTTGGTGTCTTTTAATATATGTTCTTTTAAATGAACTCTTGGATATATATCAACTCTGACGTGTGCTCAGAGCCGTTTGATATACAAATTTGAGCTCATTTTGAACTTTGTAAGTGACGAATCAATCGTTGGTGATTTGAGGTGGGCGTTTCGCTAATGCTATCGCAGAACGACGGCAATGCTAACATAACCGTAGAGACACCAAAGGATAGCGGATATCAAACAGCTACGACGATTGCAGCGGTTAGTTGCCACACTGCATGTGAACAACTTATGTAGACGCAATACTTTTTACTAACATTACTAACCACTCACTGCGATCGTTTTTTTTGTGGTACATTTCGAAGGCGGTTTGTCCTTCACGATACACTGCTCGGTTTGAGAAAAAAATGGCTCCTTGAATTTTCAGGATTCAGTCCTTGTAGCCAGGTTAGCTTCAAAGTATTGCTTATAATACAAAAATCCCGTAAAAATACGGCCAATTTAAAATATTTGCATACATACCTATAGGACTGAAGTCACTCTACAAAAATGAGTCAGATGGCTGCCACTGTTTTTTATTGTATCCATTTGAAATCCAGTGATGCTTGAAAGGGGCAAATATGAGAGTTGATCATAGCGCTTTTCCGTGCACCTGTTGATGTCTGCTATCTTCATAATCGTAATGTATCAACGACAAAAAAATACTCTGAAGCGCTATTGTGCTCTATATGAGAATCACAAATGGTGATACGTGACGTCGAAAGAAAGTAAAAACGTCAATGTTTCATTCAGAGTGCGACAGTATTATTAAAACGAAAACTTACTAAGGCTTTAGATTTTCGTACGCTAATCTCTGAACCAGATGCAGTGAATATGAGAAAGAAACTGAAAAATGCCAACACAACAACTGATTAGTGAAATTTTATGTGGCAATCATAATTGAAGGGGTGGGGGGGGGGGGGG
>QEWY01004125.1:629978-838351 GCA_006503575.1 Baylisascaris schroederi | reverse complement strand
GGGGGGGGCAGGGATGAGTGAGGGAGAGGTTATATTTTTTTGGCGATTTCATACTTAGGTTCATAATGCTCGAATCAATCGTTGATGCTACGCTTTTAAGCGTTCATTCGAAAATTCTAGTGATGTTGATTGCAAAAATAAATGTACATGTGAAGGGGTTGAGTGCGAAATGCACAAGCTATCCTCTATCTATATTTTGAATCGATATGCGTTCGTCGAATGTAAATATGGGTGCAATATAGAGGATAACAACTAAACGAAACATGATTTCTTAGCATTTTGGAGAGGTTTCGAGAGTTAAAGTTCTTGCTCGTTAAAGTTCTTCAATGATATTCTTGAAATATTTCGGCTTTTCAGCAGTTTTTTTCTCGAGAGATCATTTCACCGGGTCTTCTAACTTATGAATCCCACCAAGAACCAACGATGAAAGGATATGAGCAAGAAAAAAGTTTATTCACCATTTATTAGCATTCACCAACGAGACTCAATTACTTACCGTAGGATGCTTTTTGAGAACAGATATTCACTGATACCGTAATGTGCATCGAAACTTTTTTCCGCCATAAAAGCGTACCATGTGACCGATTATACAGGGGGTTAATGAGTGGACTGTAGGAATATTGGTTTTGCACAACAATTCGTGTGAGAAAGATTCCGCTAATTTCTGCTAGGATTTCTTTAGAGTGAAACGCTCAATGTTGCTGGCATTTAAAAAAAAAAAGAAGTGATATTTCATTATCGAATTGTGGTTATTTGAAATGCTCCATTTACTTTGTGGGAAACCAAATCCTATCTGTACTTATGCTGTTGGCACCATTTCATTTTATATAAAATTGCGAGCGTATCACAGAATCTGCCAATATTCGAACAATCGTAGGTTTCAACAACA
The DNA here is from genome assembly GCA_006503575.1 of Baylisascaris schroederi. NCBI lineage: Eukaryota > Metazoa > Nematoda > Chromadorea > Rhabditida > Ascarididae > Baylisascaris > Baylisascaris schroederi. Next base: position 837,462 of record QEWY01004125.1, on the reverse strand, counting down.
TGCGGTGCATATGGTTCGGAGGAATCGGCGCACAATTTGGAAGTAATACGCGAGGAAACCGAACGAAGCAGCGTTGATATATTAGATGGGATCAAGCTGGAAACGGTGCCGAGCATTGAAGCACTCAAACCTTTAGGCCAACTCGAAAGGCGTTGCTCATTAGCGTCGAACACTAGCTTGCCCGACGATACAGTGACGTCTGATTACGAAAGGAAGTATATGGTAAAGTTGCACGTTTTGTTGTTTATCCTTAAGAAGTTGTTTTGAAATAATATCACTCTAAATGCTCATTTGGCGATGAACTATTTCTGCTTGCGCATTTCACGGTGAAGGTGTGATGTAAAATTAATGATGCGTTATTAGTTTGCTAGGATCTTCATTCGTTGACTGTGCGGTCACATAGACGAACGAGAACGATGTCGGATATAAGTGCCTGTGCTGCATTGATATCGACAATTTGGCACAATTCTTCGAAAAGTCTTTTATTTGCTGACTTCTTGGCTAACAACCCACTGGTGAGGCATAACGGCCAACTTATTCTCATTCTTTTCTATAAAATTCCTTCCATTTTAAGGTGGGAATGTATCTCTTGCTTGCTGGTCTGATGCTGTAACACTGAGCTTGCCAGTAATTAGGCCGCATCAATTTTTTGTGATATATGCGAACTGAGCAAAGAGTAATGGCATATGAGCAAGCACAAATTAGTGGCGTATGAACTGTCGAGGTAGTTCAATGGTAAAGAGCTCGCGCTACGAGAGTTTGTACACGTTCATAGATGAGGTTGCCAACTGTGTTAGGAAATGCATTCTTCCGGATACGAGCGCTTGTATATTTAGAGCAAGCTCATAATTACAACTAATGGTTTAGTGCGTCAGGGTCGAGCTTAGCTCACACTGCCATATGTGACACAATGAGTTCAGCTACCGTCACCAATATTGTTTTACAACTCGAGTAAATCGAAGTGGAGGAAAGACCGGTGGTCTGCAAAAACCGCTACATTACAAAAATTCACCATGGAATCTAGGGTGCGAATTCTTTGAATGTTTTCCTGTTCAAAAAGTCGGAATGCGTGGCCGATAGAACTGTTGTTTGGAACTTTTATAGGTGTCGCACCTTGGTTACTGCTCCTTCTCTCAGGATGGCATAAATCACTTTGTTTGGAAGGCTCTTAAAATAGCGTTTAAAAAATCAAATTTTAAAATCGATCATGAAAACGATTACTACTAGGCAACGGGCTCTGTTTTGTGGAGTTCAAATTTTGTCTCTCATTGGGAGCATTTTATTTTACTGTTATTCGATTGCACTTATATCTCACATGGCACTATGATCACACCTGCAAGCAGCACTGCTTCCATTCATTCATATACGAAGGGGCAAAAGAGTGAAAAGAAGTTGAGCTTTTGTTTCAGTTAGATGTAACTTACAATTGGCATATCAGATAATGCATTTTTGAGCGATTCAGATCAAATCGACTGATGTCAATAGTTTGCGCAAATTTGCATCTAGTTTTCTCTGTTTCTCCACGTAGAAGTTTAGCAAACTGAGGAGCTTGGATCAGAGTTGTTCCAATTTTCTTTGTTGAGTTCTAGGTGAGAATATATTGATAGCCAGATCTTAGCAACTCTCTTCAGCTCTCAGGTTGTGCATAACGCTATCCACTAATAACCAATTATTTCTCGAATAATGCACCTTATTGAGTTGAACTATTGTGAAGAGGTTGTTGAGAATGCATGCATTTGTTCATTGAGCGAGAATACATCGGTACCTATCTGATGTTCGACGATGCATAAAAGTACAACAAATTTAACGCACAATGCATCTGAATGATCATGCACAAACGTATGAATGTTAGTGCACAGTGTTGAGCTATGCTTATGACGGGACCTTAGATAGGATGACGACAGTTTAGATACGTGGATGCTGCGCAAATCTATAATACAATTTTGAACCTCGTCCACTAGATACCTTGCACTCTAAAGTTTTCGATAGGATTCTTGAAAAGCACTGAAATATTTCAACTGATGTTCGCTAATATATAGCTTGAAAAAAATCTGAGATAGGAGTCTTGGCATCTACACACTGATGAGTGTCGTTGAATGTTTACGTGCATCACGCATCCGCAGACCAAACATTTATATATTCGCTAGGCCTTCATTTGTTTGTCGTTTAATTAGTTTCTACACTAACTAAATTTGCACAGACAGGTAATCGAGTGATTTCATGATTTCCTTGGGCAACTCGATACCGCCTAGGTCTGCTGGGCGGTCAATCGAAAATTAGCTGCTTCGCACAGCCATCTCTCCTTTCGCTATTTGGGGCAATTTCAGGACAACGGATCGTACGATTTCCAAGCGGCTGATTCGCTGAGTCTGTTGTTTAACGACGATAGTTTCAGTTCTGTCTTGCAGTTGAAGTCTCCAGCAGCGTGCACAGATTCCGGTGTGGAGTTCGCCGATTCAGAGGCCACATCTGTGATAACCAAACGAAACGCCAACGTAAAATCTTGTCTTTCACCGGTATGCAACAAACTTAGCCAAAAATTTTCTTTGTTTTCATTTTTATGTTCCGTTTTATCGCTTGCATCTTTGTGGTTGATCGGCTATGCTTACCACTGTGATAATATCAACTGCAGCGTTGTAGATGCCCCTTCCCTCTATAGTTCAACTTTTCCGCTTAATTGTGCAGCCCTTAAAACGACGCCGTTCCATCATGTAATTGTGCAGCCCTCTAGCATAGAGACATAACTTGTCGCGTCTTCACTATGTAAAGCAAGCGATGAGCAGTGATGCAATTATTCGTGTAGGGAAGCGAAAGAAAAATTTTCCTGATTTCCTGTCACATTTCACACATAAATATCACACTGGAATCTCTGCGTTTTTTTCTGAAATTTCTTGTTTCGATTTAAGCTTTCAAAAATGCTTATCCATCATAGCGCTATTGCATAGCATGACTTTTTTTTAGCTTGAGCGATAATTCTTTTTTTAAACTAGAAATACACGTAGGTATATATTTGGAGTTTCACATGAGATGGAAATTTTCCTAGTTCTTTAACACATATTTCCGAATGCTCCTGACGGGTTCATATCTCATTCTCAACTATTTTTCCAGTTTTTCCGTGTAATATTGTTTACAGTTGAATTTAATGTCGCGTGCTGAGACCCAAGAAAAGAACGTGATAGTAGTATCTAATGCGGCTTTTTTAGGTGAACCTAATACTTCTGCAAGAAAAGTTATAAGATGGAGGTAGGCTTGGAATCATAAAAGGCTTGGAATCAATATTACACTATCCTCCTTATGTATGCAGACACTGTCGCAATTACTGTACGATATGCAGCGCTTTTACAACTATCTGATCATCTTTAATTATTCGGCTAATAATAGGATTCAGTGAGATAATTTAGGTCGAAAGAATAAGGGATAGCGACAGTTGTAGCGATAAGGTGTTTCGTTATGCACCGTTGCCCGCTGTCGAACGTACGCCTTCCACGAAAATGGCTTCAAGTAGTTGGGTTCAGCATATGAAGGCTCACATGGTGCATGCGCTCAGGTCACCGTTAAGCAGCAACGCTGTGTCAAGGCCGCGCATTTCTTCCACTTCTTCCGGGTGAGTATATCATATTGCTGGAGAGGGTGGGGGAGGGGGGGGGTGGGGGGGGGGGGGGGGGGGGGGGGGGGGGAATTTTAGTCTATCGGCAACTAACGCAGTTTTGAAAACCCTACTTCCTATTCGTTTTAAAGACCGCGAAATTGCTTATCATAAGCGCACTATTGACATTTCTCTGCTTATTACGATAACGTTGGTTTATGGAAAATAACTGCGATTTTACTATGAAATTATTATTTTTTCCATCGTTTTTGATCGTTTAATTACATCGTTTGCCAATTTTGACAAAACGCTTGCAGCATTGTGAGCTTTCATTCATTTTTGAAGAAACCGTTTAAATTTTTCATTAAATCGCGAACCGATGTTATAAAATAGACAGAAGAATAGCTAAATCAAGTCAATGGACTTCCACTAACGTTTGTTTTTTATACAGGTCATCATCTAGCGATGAGTCACGTGAAAACGACAATACTCGTTTCACTCAAGCGTCAGTTGCTGTCACTCGACAGGATAGTGACCGTAGTACCGCAACAACGACGGTTGAAAAATCGAAAAATGATTTCTTCTTGAGTCCTGGAGGGTAAGATGTATCGTATTTCATTGGAATTCGAGGAAATCATTTCACTAACTATTTGAAAATTCGAGGAAACCATAACTATTTGAAAATGTTTTATTCACGTGAAATTTATTTTATTATATACTTTATCGCAAAATGTTTCATTAATTACTTAAAGATTCCAACTGAGAACTTCAGTGTACGAGTAAGGCATGGTGGCCTTGAGCCCTTTATGGCTAAATTTGATTTTTTAAAGGATTCTAGCCGAAAGACGTAGGCATAAAAGAGATAGAATAGCGATTTCATACTCAGCAAAGCCGAAAGGATACCATAGTTTCGTTTAAAAGTTTGATTAGATCAGAAATTGGCATAAAAATTTATGTTAGAAGTGAAGTGAATTCGTAGTGACAATGCAAAAACTTGAAAAACGCGATGATTTTATGTTCTTTAATGACATTGGTGAATCATAGCACACATTTACGATATCACTGTAAGCCTACATAAGCTGTATTTACTGGATTTCGTTTCCACACTTGAGTTGGTGTTGCACGAGAACAACGGAGTTTCCTTTGCTTGATGGGGGCAGAGGACTTTCACGCTAAGGCAATCAGTTCCTCGTCGTCGATCCCATTCCGCTCAATGAAATCTCCTCACCACAACGCAACACTTAACCGTGCAGCCATAATAGTCAATGGACATTTTTTGCTCTTCTTTTCAATCGAATCTTATAATATCCTCATTAAGTATGACACGGAAAATCTCCTCATTATCAGCGTTGACTCGTGAACGAATGGTACACACAATTTTTGCGCCTTTTTCCGCTTTTCAACGGCAACGGAAGCAAACGAGAGCTGAACGCAGAGCGCATAAGGCGTTCAGGACAATAACGTTTATTGTTGGATTCTTTGCTATTCTATGGTCTCCCTATTATGTCGTGGTAGGTTCATATTTCTATGCTTAAAATATCACCTCTTTTTTTATTACTTTGCCTTTTTACCTGTTTCAGTTTTATTAGTTACATTTTTCATCGCGGTTTCATTTCACTCAAGTCGGCAGCTTTCGCTCTTTGATCCGATCCAATTTCTTCACTAAAACTGAGTCGCGCTGAAAAGAAACAGCAGGAAAGCTTCAAAATTTCAACGTCAACCCATGAAACTTGGCGGGCGTATTTCAACGTTTCTGATTTCGATTGAAATAACCCAAAGATATTGCCTATTTTGTCCTGGGCATCGAATTGGACATTTTCTTCTCGCAAGGAACTATAATTTTAATAATAAGGCTAGTAGTTTTTCCCAAAAGGAAAAACGAGTACGAAAAGTATAGTTTGCTGATGGCTGTTCTATAAAAGACTACGCTCAAATGGTTAAGTCGAATGTATGAACCCGAGAATATAATGTGTGGAATTCGAAGGTGAGTTCGAGGGGAATTTTCGATTACGATAGGCGCTCTCCGCGTCCTTTTAACCATTTCTGTCAACGGAGTGTGCATTTCGCTTTAAGAGAATGACGTATTATGATCTGGAACTATTTTATTCAATGTTAGGTCGAACTAATCATCCTTTGTTACTCGTTTACACTGTCTCCTTCATCATTCCTCTTCCACTCTTTCCACAATTAGATCAAAACAGAATGGATTGCAGAGAAGTATAAAGATAAGTAGATTTAAATTGACAGACCTTTCAGCGAATGCAAAACAGTTAATTCATCTAAATATGCTTTCAGGCAACCGTTTACGGGTTTTGCCGTGGACATTGCATTCCAGCACCTGTCTATACGCTCAGCTATTATATGTGTTATCTAAATTCTAGTGGCAATCCATTTGCATATGCTCTTGCTAATCGGCAATTTCGTTCAGCTTTTCTTCGAATGTTACGCGGAAATTTTAATAAAGCAACTTGAATGATGATTTTTTTAAAATGATTTTATGAAGGAACGTGTCAAATTTTTTTATTGATAAATATTTTTATAGTTCTTGTGGAGATCTTTCTCACCAAGCAGATTCAGCAGTTCGCCGGATAATCGGTAAAATTTCATAGGTTTAGATTGAGCGCATGAATTTATTAATGAAACCCTCAAAATTATCGCAGCTCACAATTTTCAATCTTATTCCTTACCGTTGAAAAAAATCTCTAGTTGGATATCAAAGGATGTTGTGCAATTCATTTGCGATTTTCGTATAATCTATGGCTGGGAAGAAATTGGCGCAATAATTACAATTTTCGAACTTCATTTATGACTCTTAGATAACACTAAATAACGAGAACGGAAACGAATGAACTTAACTCGGTTTTAATTTCGAAGTCGACTATTTACAATAGAAAGTTACCACTTTGCACTGCGTAAAACAAGTCGATGCCCTTTATGCGCTGAAATTATTGAGCAACGTAAGCGAAGATTTCAGACAAATCCATGAAATCCTCGAGCGAATCCTTCGCTACTTAAGAGTACATCTGTATATGAAGATGCATCTAATTGTGTGCATCGGTTAGGCCTATTTCATTCATAGCCGAGGAAAGATTGGATGGTCAGTTGAGATGGGAACATTCATTTAGGCGCCGATCCCATCAATCGTTGGGTGTATCGTTCAATACTCCAAATGAGTTATGCAATTTGAAATTTTTCAAAAATTTCACAGTCAAAACTCTTTCCATCCATTATGCCTGTTATAAATGAGATTTTTACTGTTCTGATCCTCGATTCATTAGACTCTAAAAGCGTTAAGCAAGACTTTTAGGTTGCTGCTTCGCAAAAACTTCAAATCAAGCTCTTCATTCCTCCCCTCCCTCTCCTCATGAAATATTTGAATTGCTAAGCACTGAGAAATGTAGTGCTGGTTAGCTGCAAGAAGTGAGAAAAATTGTGTCAAAGCGCCAAACGTGTGTACGGACGGCTATGGGCGAGCACAGTGATGCGGCGGAAGAGAAATTGCTGTTTGATGGGCCGCAATCAGTTTGACATTAATGGCGTTTACGGCAGATGGTGACCACTTGCGCCATTTGTATCATTTGCTGATCGCCATTCAGAAGTTAGTTCGACCCACGGATTCCACAAAAAGTTCGCGCAATCTACCCAACTCTTTCACCATTTACTGACGGAATGATTGGCGTCAGCTACTGTGGCCAGCTTGGATCCAATACTGTTAACACAGGTTTCCATTCGCTTCGCTACAAACAAAAAACCTTACTTTGCCTCTGAAATGCCATTTTATTGCTGGGTATCACCTCACTTAAGAAGTAAGCAGTAAAGTAATGAAACTAATTTATGCTTGCCGGAAAACAGCACTTTTTCTTTCTACATGTTTTTTTTTCTATAAAACTTGCACGGCGCATTATGAAAGTGTAACGTTTGAGCGCATTTATGTTTGTGTCTATTCAGTTTTTCGATAGTTCTAAATTAGCAACAAATAAACGTCGAGTCATGAAACTGGGCGTATAACGCATACCGTAGGATGGTCTCCCGCATCAACTCGCATGCTGATCTATCACCTCGAAAGGAGTTGTAGGCAATAACGTAACGGAAAATTTGTAGACATTTTGTAACCGCTTAGGCTGCATTTTATTTTGGCCAGGTAGCGAACAAATGTAGCCGAGTGCCAAAAGCCTAACTAGCTTCACAATTTACCAATAAAAAAAGAATTGTGCAGAATGATATTCAAGGTGATTTAACCCAGCGCAAAAGTTTTGCACAAAGCAATCATTTTTCTTCAACCGTATCAGCATAAAATCTTTGCAAATTTTTAGTACACCTGTGCGTTCGCAAATTTTTCCAATGTTAATGGATGAGTGTGAAATATGCTATAGGAGATTGCTCTACGCTATGTTTACGAATTTTCGTAACTCAAACTTCTAGGGGCTCTCAAGTTGAAACTGCCGAAAAGACTAACAAATCCACCACATGCGAAGGCATGGACATGCCATGGTGCATCTTTGCAAAGGGAATTCGCCAACACTCACGAAAACTACGCTTTGTAGATTTGTATGAGTGGTCGGCACAATTAGCATTTAGACATATTGCTCTGCATGTTTTGTTATTTGCTGATCATTTGCGAAACTGGCTGGTATGATGGAGGGTATACAAAAGCGGATATCGTGATAGCACCTCTAGCATGATTCTCCGCCTGCTTCAGGCTTTAAAAAATTATGGATTATATTACCTAACACTGAGCTTTGCGTCACAGGGTTTCAACAAACTTTTGTGAATTTATGCAGATTAGGTTTTTTCCTGGTTACGACCTTATCTTGCCTATGCCTTAATGTTTAATACTTTCATCGATTGCTTTCTTCCTACAAATAGAAGAGCTGATATTGATGAATTAGGGCTATCGATTTATCAGGTCACAAGATAACTGAGGAAATTACTTCAAGGTGATTACCCGTTTTAACACGCATTCTCTGGACAGCACCCTATTGTAAAACAATATACCCTCTCTTTACTTTGCTGACAGCTGCGCATTTTATTACTGTTCGTTGCGTAAGCAATTTTTTATTTTTTATTTTTTTCAGACGAAAGAATCAATAGGCGAAGGTTTCGAACGAATTTTACGGAAAATCAAAGTATCGCACTGGAAGAGGCGTTCCAAGAATCACATTACCCCGACCAAAATTCAAAAAGAAACCTTGCGATGGTACTCGATATTCCAGAGGATCGTATCACAGTTAGTTGATCAGTCACTGATAATTGCCACTTTCAGAAGAAATATTCCCCTAAAAGCACTAAAATACGCTCGAAACCTTTGCGAAGCCGCTTGAAATTTTTTCATCGTAAATGACAAAAAAAAATTCCATCCTTCTAGCTATTAAGTTGTAAGCTTGAATCATAAGAAATTCAAGAAAAGAGTAGGAAAATTAGTCCCTAAAAATAAAATAGTGAAAGTCTGAAGAGCTATTTTCACATATAGGGAGGGGGCACTGTTTTATTGTTTACTTGTTTGCTTCATTTTGTTCATAGTTGTTTACTTCGTTGCTGATATGATATGTAATCAACTCAATGGTGAAATCTAATACCATATGATACATAATGATTCATTTAGATAATTGTATCTTGAAGACTATGATGTTGTTTTCGATGTGTTGTAACGGTAGTTGAGTTGGTGGTGAAACAGGCGTAAATCTTTAGTTCAACAAAGATTGGTAGGAAACGAGCAAAAGGTATGTTGTTTTTTAGATCGGAGTAATACTTCAAGCGATACTTTAAATTTCGACGATATAAAATTGAGCCAAATAATATGGGCAAATTATCAAAGCAATCGTAAACACTCGTATTGTTTTCGTTTCAGGTGTGGTTTCAGAATCGTCGTGCCAAATGGCGGAGAAAAGAAGTAAGGGAACGAGAAAAGAAAAAATTTCATGCTAAAGAGTGTCAATGTGTTGAAACGTCGATCGTCTACAGTAACCAAAGAAGAGCAGATGGTGCCGTGCAAATGTTACGGCCACAAATAAACGACCCAAACGCATCAGCAACCCTACGTGAACAGCAACCATATTCGACGTTTTCATGTCGTGATCGACAAACATATCATTTCAATCGATTCCCTTAGTTTATCCTTTTTCATTATGGATCACATCCATAGTTTCCAGTAATGATCATCTCAACAGAAACTCCTCGGATACGTGCCTTTGTAGAGTCTTTTTATTGTGGCTATTATGGAGACGGGAATTAAGTTTGATTGCATTGTTTTTCTCTTGCTTATCGCACTCATTCGCAACTCTTTTTGAAACGAAACTGTGGTATATGCATAGCTGTACTGGTTGAGAACTATTATGCCCTTAAGCAATTGTTAGCACTTGTCATGCAAACAAGCCAATTTTTGCAGCTAGCAACCGTTGAATGGTCTAGCGTTATAAATAATGATGACTTCGAAGAGTAAGCCGCATTGATTGGCGGATAAAAAATTTAGAAGGGAAAGAAATCACTGAGAAGGAAGAGGGTTAACAAGCCTCAAATATATACCATAATCCCCTAGATTCGCACCTTCTTTGAGGAAGAAATAGAAGCGGAAAGAAAAATTTAAAGCCGCATCTCTCAAACTTTTCACATTTGCTATCGTCGTACTCTCAAATAAATAGAGGCTGTATTTCTCCATAAGCTTGTTTATTTCTTAAATTCTGCAAATGTTTCAGCGAGAATTTTTTGACCTTAATAATCAATAGATTTTTTATCTGGGAAAATACTTCAACATTGCTTCACGTTCATGATCTAACAAAAGGAATTTTGAATTTCCATCGAAACTGCAGTGATGTTTTTCGACTGAAAAAAATTTTTGGCAAATTTTACACTGTACATTACCTCTTAAATGATGCAGAAATAAAGTATTATCGAATAGGGTTACTTAAAAGTGATACATAATAAATTATAGTTGACTTATAAATCTTATTCAAGTACTCTTAGCTTGTTTAAAGCTTCGTGGCAATACTATGAAGTAGACAAAATCAAACACTTATATGATGATGTACTTTTCCATTTTCTCTTTTATATAATTCCTTTCCCAATATTGAAATGAATTTCCGATTGAAATGCATGATAGTACTGCAATCCATTAAAAAATCTTCATTCCAACATCACGTTCATATAATACATTCTTACTTACTTATTTATTCACCAAATCAACCAAGAAGCTCAGTTTATCGATCGAAAACATTATTGGTGTTTATTTGTTGATTACTCGAATAATTTCCGGAGATTTCCGATGAATTTTAAAAAAAATTCACCAAGTTGGCGAAAAAAAACAAATAACATTATGGTTTCGAAAGTTAAAGCAAGAGGAATTTAACGTAATTGAATATTTCTGGCCAAGGGAAAGGGAGGAGTAGGTTGTTTGATCACTTATTTTGAAGAGTCGTTAACTGGATTATCTTAAAGTGTACTGCTATTTTTAATATCTACTAACTGAATGGGAAGGTATAAAGGGGATTCATCAGTAACCGAATTCATTACCATCAACGGAGAATCTTGAAGACTTTCGCAGCATTATGACGCTCCTCTGAGGTTTTTATATATGATGCGGGAATGAAATTGAAAATCAGAAATGTTTTACGTAACGAAGAGTGGATAATAAGATTCGCAAATGAAACGCAACCGGCAATGGCTTCATACAAACGTACATTGGGCAAAAAAAAAAAAATCGGACACCTGCTAGAGACAAGAAAAATATTGAACACATTTCTTTCCTAAAGAAACCCAAAACTATCATATTTACAAAAGACTGGTTTTGAGAAATCTGAGTTTGGATTTGAGGAAAATTTGAGGAAAAAAAAACGCAATTTGAGAAAAAGACTAAGCAAAAGTGTGCAAAAATTTTCAAGTATTAACAACAAAGCAAAAATAGCGCAAATCATTCAAGAGTCACCATTTTTCTATCGTAATATTTTATTTCTTCTATATTTTTATCTATCTTTTCCGTCTTTCGGTCATCATATTCTTTCCTTTTCTATTGATTCCTTGTGTAGCAGTGTCTATTTATGTACATATAAGCAGAATATTTAGACGACAAATAATTAACCACAGTGAAATAAACCCGACAATAACATGTTTAGTCCATGAAAGCGATAAAGCCGCCTATTGTTAGAAAGAATTCCTCAACATTTCTTTTAGCATATGAAAGAAATACATTCGTCCACAAGGTACCAGCTCATCAACACTTAGAAAAAGATCTTTAAAAGTGTTGTTCTTTTTTGAAGGATAAATTGACACACAAAGGTGTAACCAATTGATACCCTATATTCCAGTGCAGCAAAACCATCAACTAAGAGTGTTAGAATCGAATACAGATCATAAATTGGTGCAATTTTTCACATAGAAGACCAAATTCAGTGCTGTCGCTTTGACAATATCACTATTTAGCACAATCACTCAAATGGTATTACCGCTTTGCATTGTTATGGACACCCGTTCTGAGAGTCGTCTCTTTTGTAGATGGACGAGACGTTGTAGGGTAACGATGAAAAATACACTTTGCTCTGAACATCTAACAACTTTGGTAAATAAAATATAAGTGGAATAAATATTCTTTTGAATCACTAAGTAGAAATGTTTCAACATTTACATAACATTTAAAAAAAGAAACCGCAAATCACACAGGTGATGCGACTATATGCCATGAGAGCTTAAAAGGTCTTTTCTTGGTGAATACTAGAGCGAAAGACGCTTAGGTATTCTTAAGTTCGATGATATTTGAGCAGCCGAGATACAGTAAAGTAATGATCATAGATTTCACAAATATGGCGATAAGTTGCTGTGAAATCACCCGACATCAATGAACAGCAGCCATAGCGACTAGAAAAAATTTTGGCACAGAATGACACGAAAAGAAAACGATGATGCAGCTAACAATTTGAAGGGACGCTTTTGGATAATCTTCAGTCATTATTTACAACGAATGTACTACAACTTTCCGCCGTTTTGCACCCTGAATCAGCCCAACTGACCCCGAATAACAAATCGACCGCAGGATCCACATTCAACCCTCCCCCGTCCACCAGCAATTTCGCCTGACCTAGAAGACGAAATGAAAACCTAAAAGTGAAATTTAAGTGTGCTTTATCTGCGTGAGAATTTATATTTTCAAGGAAGATTTGAAGTCTCACATATTCATCAAAATCGATAAGTTGCATAATTCTGGAGAAAATAAGGTGTTCTGACAGCTGAAAATATCGATGGAAGATATCGTATCATTTAAAGAATAAGAAAATGATTGGCTTAGGCACAGGATAATTTCGACTCTTACTTTCTTTTTTTTTGTCTCCTTCCAGCCAAGGATTGAACAACCACCCCTTAGCTCTGTCCCATATGCCATGTAATCTCGTCGTTTGTACCAACAATATGCTGTATATCGACAGTGTGCACAAGCTGATGAGATCTATTAAATTTTGGCCCGGGCGTCGGGCAAAAAGAATGAAAGTAGTCATAATTTCTTTGGTTCTTCTTGTGCAATGCTCTTGGATCGCCGCTTGGCTCATTTGGCAAGACAATAGGCACTAGCGGCTAGGTGGTTCACGGCCGTCGTTTCAGCAACACAGCATCTTCTTCAGTCGGTCGAATGCTCTAACTGCCGATTGCCGTCGAATTCTTTTTGCTGCTGATCGTTGCTTCCATTGAGTTCCTCCATAGGAACGCCAAGTCTGTGGCTTTTGTGATTTCTCGATTCGGGAATATACGTTCTCTCAGTTTCAAACCTCTCACGCTGACTGAAAATAATTGTTCATATTGTTCGTAAACGTTCAATACGCAATTTAAATACAACCATATACAAGCTTTTAAGTGCTTTTATGGAAATTGATATTTTATTAATCCATTTCTTTCTATGAGAAAAACCATTTTGCCATAAAATGTCAGTTCTATCGGAAATTGAAATCGTTGCGATGCTTTTTCATTATCAATAAAAGTCATAAGAAGCCCTCATTGGTAGTAAAAAGATCCGACTGAATTGACTTCAACACTTTAACGACTCAAATTTTATAGCATTAAATGTGATGTGCTGACGACTTAAACGAGCGAATCAATTTTATGTTAATAAAAGCATCCGGCTTTCCTCGATGGGAAAGAGTTGAGATGAGAGGAACGGAAAAGCGCTTAAAAGAATTGGATTACGCTACAATAATGTCGTAGCTGCAAAATCTTATCAACGACCATCCAACTTTCTTAATTATATAATTCCAAAATAGAAACAATATTCGGATGTTTCGTTGCCATAAAAACTCACCGGAATAGATGGAACGTCACCTTGGAGAATTGTCGCTTTACAGCATTCTGAACCTCACTGTTCAAGAAACAGTACAACACAGCGATGAAAATTCCCTGAAATGAATGTATGCAACGTGGGTGGTCTCATATTCAATCGTCTTTTACCAAAGTATGTAAGTAATACATAACTACTGAACGTAGAAACGTAACTATTGAACGTAGAAACATGACAGCATAAAACTTCGAGCAGATTCCAGCGAAACCACGTGGAAACTTAAAGCAAACAAGTCGAGGAGAAATGCTTTACGCTACAACTAGATAGTTCTCACTATCGTTGAAGTATCGAACAATTTTTCCACTTCACATGCCAGGGTTTGCATTATCGAGACCTTCCAATGCTTGTGAATATGAAACCTGAGAGTGTTGCAATATTGCGGATCCGAGCATATAAGCACTGCTCGGTTCGGGCGGTTCATAGAATAGCGGAATATTTGAAACACCAAGAAGAGGAACCAGCAGAAGAGTCGCTTTGATTGTCCTCCTGAAAGATTGTAAGTGGGAATGCGGACTCTGCAGTACTGGTATTTCTCGATTTATCTGCACAATGTCATCGATTAGAAAATCTTTATTAGAGAACTTGTAATTTTCTTAGTCACTACATGCATCACTCTGCTGACGCAATAAAATCCACTCATTTCTAATTGATGACGTTTCCGTTGCTCATTTGCAGTGGATTTTCTGAAAGCGGGCAATGTGGGAGGGGAGGGGGGGAGGGGATAGGTAAAAGCAACTCATATTTGATATGAATATTCCATATAGTTCGTGAGCAGCCTGAGATTTATGCGCATAACAAGCAGACAACACGGAAGTGAGCGAGAGAGGCAGGAACTACGACATCTCGAAGCAAGTATCATTTTTCGAAGCATTTAGTGCGCTTAAAGCAGACTCAAATTAGAGTGACGTATATAAGCATAGGATTCTGATCACCTGTCAGGTATTCTAATATATGATATAATAGGTAATATATGATAGGTAATTCGCTTTAATTTTTGAGTGGCTTCTGACTTTGCAGTCATTTATTGGAGCTATCCGTGGCCACATAGTGATGAATGAATTTTCAACCGATTCTTGCAAAAATAAGCAAATGGATATTACTCACCAAATTTTCTTCGATTCCGCTGTATTTTCAGCCCTCAATTTCTGCACCAAAATAACGACAATACCAAGTAAGAACAATAAATTGAGCTGCAAGTTAAAATTAAAAGCAGAGCATAACATTATATTTCTATGAAGTTATTTTTACCATCACATTATTCCGAAATTACTCTCACAACTTTTCTTCTGCAAATATTACCATAAATTAGTGCTAAACAGTAATCCGACGCTGAACTAGCAAATGTGTAAGTAGCGTGAAACTCTGCGCCAGTTGGTGGCTGAATAACGACTTTTCTGCAAAAATTGTGAACCTTCCTTGCTACAACTTTTTTGCAAAATATATGCAGAGGTTCGGCATCCTGATTAACGAAAATTTGAGGTTATGCGCATACGCAGATAACATAATGCTTATATGATAGCACGTGGTCATTCACTATTGCAGTCACTAATTGCATCTTGCAGTCAAACACGTAGGTTGAGTGCTGCTTGACTCCGAAAAAAGAGGTGTCATTTGAACATATTCAGCGTGAGCTTGCACAAAAGAAAAAAAACTCACAGTGAGGGCCACACCCATTGCTCCAGCGAGAATCCATAGATGATGACCTTGCGCATAAGGCAGCCAACAAAATGAGTTATGATTTTGACTTGAACGGTGTTGATGGACAATTGTCCAGGTGAGGACGACGATGAATGGAACTCCTGAAAATTAACAGCAAAATGAGCAGATTAATCTTCTGGAGTTTATAAGAAGACTTAAATTAAATCGTGTAAGTTGCTCTATGGTTCAGAAAGGTTGATCATATTCAGTAGGAGGATGGTTGTGGTGGATGAATTTGGAGTTTCAGAAGAGTTCAATTTGAATATAGCCGACCAGGCTGATACACTTGGATATGACTCATACATGCGTTAAAAATGACAGCGCTAAATTTTACAATCTTAAAATTCTGTTTTACACCCTCTTTCGTCGAATTGATACTGTGGTCCCTGCACAATATTTTTAATGTCTTTTTAGCACAATCATGTCTTTCGTTCTCATGGTGGCCGTTATGGTTGAAAACGATTGAAAAAAGAGTGGTAGGTATTGCTGGAAGGTAGCAAAAGTGAACAACAGGCATAACGAAAAATGTTTTTATACAATTTAAAAAGGGTTTGAACATGTTTGACCCGCGCAACTGAAATCTATTCTTCCCACCATTTTGTCGTGTTCGAAGCAGACATAAAATCGTTACTTCGAAAGGCTTACAATTTTCACCCGATCCTATGGCTTCATTCGCTAGCCATCAATATATATCTGCATCCTTATCCTCTCACTTAAATCACAACCGCAATACAGTTCCTTTCAGATTGTCTCCTTTCATATCAAGGCCAACTACTTCCGATCGCTTGTAAACATATGTTGTTAAACATGTATTGTTTAAGTCTGGCACAAACTGTCAGGCGAAGTTTTTACACAGTTAATAGGGGTGCATACAATATGTATTTCATGATTTGCTGGGATGTTAAGAAGTTTAAAAAAAGGTCCCAAGAATGTAAAAATATTTTCTTCTTAAATGAATCCATCAACAATTTCATCGCCTTGATTAGCTTCACTATTCTATCCGCAGAAATGTTTCTCTCAGATTCAATATACGTTAGAATAAATGTCATAGGAAGAAACATTGGTTGGCATTGTGGTACCGCGCGAAAGGCTTGTACTATAACGATCATGAACAGCAGTCATACAGGCAAAGAAACATTTCTCAGACTGGTCCTATTTTTATAATTCTGTTCTGTTTTCATTAAGCACCCAAATATGACGATATCTCGAAACATTTGGGAAAAACTTACGTATAATGTAAACTGTTATCTAAAAACTTCACTTAGAAGAAATGCAAAGGCGTAATAGATGAGTGCAATAGCATGAAAACTGCAATTTTTGCCATCAATTGCAATTCACCGGGTGGAAAACTATGAAAGTAATGAAAAACTCAGTTAATAAGCATATTTCTCTTCTATTTGCAGTTGCGCAAAAATAAACAAAATTTCAAGTGCGTAATTCTGAATTTACAGCATTTTCATTAGTCAACAGTGTAGTGCTTAATGTTTGCGAGGCATATTCATATGGCAACCACCGCTTTTGCAACATAAGTGCCGCTTCATTGCCTGGACAGCACGCCAATTAGATATTCCATCTTAGCCGCACCTACTTCCGCAAATTTGCATAAACAACTAAACAAGATTCGATTATGGAGCTTCTGCATTGTACAACTAAATGTTGGCTTCTTCGAAAGATTGCATCGTTTTCAAACAGAAAGAATACATTCGTTTTAATCAATCAAAACATGTTGAAATTTGAAAAACCTTTCCAAGCAGCCGCAATTTGCAAGCCAATTTCACTTGTACCATTTAAAGAATATATATACTCAATAGGATGATTCTATTTCTAGGTAACAACATTAACAAAACCTGAAGAATTCTTATCACCACCTCCTTCAACCTACCACCTTCAATAATACAAGTACCCTTCATGTCATGGGTAATTTCTTTTATTAAGAAAAAAGCTTACCCCAACCGCAGAGTAAATACGCATAATATGGAGCTTCAGTGTGCCTCATTGCGAACACAGTAAAACGGCTATAAAGATAGCCACCTTCGATCAACATCCACATCACAGAAGCCACCTGAAACACCTTTTTCCTTAAGCACTTATATAATCATTTTTACATATCGGCTTTCTTCAGTTGCGACAGGTAAAAAAAAAAAGCTCAGCGTAAAGAAGCCGAGAGAATAGCTGGGAAAGTGCACCAGGCTGATTCGCATAATACGCACTTTTTCATAATCTTGCATTAATAATGTCGATAGCGCGTTTTCATGAGCCGTTTAAAAACCAAAAATGAAACCGACAACATACGATAATTATTTTCTACCATTCGTTTACTTCATGCAGAATACGGCACGTCTATCTGTACTAGAAATTTCAGATTTCTGGAAGTACACAGGCGTGTACTGAAGATGCCGATTCAGTAAAATATTTGAAGAGTAGATGAGCGTCTAGAGCCACGCGATGGATCGTTGAACGAAATAAGGAAGCGCATATGGTGATCATTGATACCTCAGCCGAAACCAAAATAGCTTATACAATGGCGAGAGCAATGAAGTCACAATAAATAATTGAGATGGTCAATCAGAACTTTTGCAGCAGTGCATTCTGGCGATATAATGTGCCCACCTATGTAGGAATGTCCGTTTATTTGGCACTTACGATTCGAGATTCACGATAGTTGCACTGATGAAACTTAATGCGTAATCAATAGTGGAGGTGGTCCAGAAGCTGATTCACCCCATACTCCATACAGAATCTAATTTCACATCATGTTCAATAGTAATTGATAGCATATGAATAGTGAAGATTCAGTGGCAAAAATGGAACAAATTCGTAGAACCAATCGATGGAGGCAGAAATTTTCCTTAGTTTGAGAGTTGTTTTCAATATTTGCATAGCTGGTTAGCTTGGCAAAATGCTGCGCTAAAAAATTACGTTGGTACCAGCCATCGCTCACCAAAATTTTCATGCGCTAATCATCGAAGCATGGTTCAAATGAGTGAGTGGAAAATCAATTTTACGCAACATTTTTTCCTTAATGCAATGTTTCTTTCTTAATCTTGACGCATTCCGAAGCAAAGTTTCAACGAAAAATCTGAATCATAATGTTATGAAGGTGCCGAAAAAACTTATAACATATGAGTGAAGTCTTTGAGATGTTGTATTTTCTCATCAGCAGTGCTTATTTTTGCATAGTTGTGGCATTATCCATTAGCACTCAAAAAATCGAGCTATATTCCACTAATTATTTAGTCTACAAAGAAGATGGATAAAAGCAATCAGATTTCTTAGTCATGTTATATATGTTTTGAAGAGGAGAATAGTTAGGAGTAGATATTACATTTAGGCAATTCGATCGCTATTATGGCGGTCTTGAAGTGAATAGCTCCCAAGATTCAGCAGGAGAATAAAGAATAACAAAAATTGCTATATTATAGAAATACTGGAGTCTACTGAGGTCAGACTCCATATTTGGCAACGAGAAAAGGAGTCATCGGTGTCTGACTCCACAACCACTCTTCATGGCTGTATAGTTACATTCCGACTCCTTTCGTCGGCGTCAACCTATGCCTATGATGAGTTGGCTTCACGATTTTGAAATTGCTGAAAATTGGAGACCGGTTTGATTCGTCATCCCCAGATTGAAGGTGCTTGTTCTGAAGACTGAGTCTTCTCATTCGGCCTAGTTTGGCTTAGTAAAGAAAAGAAAGGTAACGATTTTGCATATGAAAACATAAAAGGTGCTTTTCAGTGTTCGATTGCTGAACTGTGAAATCCGATCAAAGGGAGCGAAACTTCGGGAACTTCGCAAAAAATCAAAATTTCCTTATAAAATAAATCAAACATAGCGGATTGTGGCGTCATTTTTTTATTCTCACACATCGTTTACGATTTTGGTGTTTTATGCCTTACAACGATTTGGCTACCAGTGACCACTAAACCGCAACCTGTTAGTTGCATTAGCAAGTCATAACCGTGGAAAACGGTATTAGCTACGTCGAGAAAAAGACCGCATTATTAGGCGGAAATGTCGGCATTATTTCCTGAAGTTCTTATCAACTGTGATATAATACAATGTTGGTTATCCTTTTTAAGAGGTTATTTGTTATATTGTGAGTTTAATTTTGCTGAGTGCTACAATTCCTAACTCTAATCTTAAGCTATTTTTTTAACATAGAAAGTGGTGTGCTGCGTGCAACGGTGAATTTCAATAACAAGTGCAATCTAGGTGATCACATGCACTTTCGAAATAGAATGCTGATTTATGAACTTCATTTATGGATCGTTTTGTGTTCACATCACATATAACAACGACTATAATAATCTAAAGTTCAACTTTTATACTTACTTGGAAATAAATGACGAGCCATAGAAGAAGTTTGCAAACCCATTCCTGAAAGTAAATAACACTCAAAATTGACATCATTCCCATAAGAAAATCATGCAACGAAAAAATTATTTTGTTCTTCAATATGATTTTCCCCACTATAATATGCAGATGTAATTCATCCTTTTATCATCGAATTACATGACGAAGCTGAAAATCTCATCGAATGGTTGATGATCTTCTCCACTTCATTGCTCCCCTCCTCATGTGCATTGCTTCATATTATAAGAGAGCATAGCATAAACTGGAACACAGTTAGAGCACAAGTATATCAGCAATGAGTATCCATTTTTTACCAGTACCGCACATGCACTAAGTGATGCACAAAACGAAATAGTTGCTGTCATGCTAATGAGAGAAAAGCAAGCAACAACAGAACCACCACTCAAAATGTTCGTTGCTATACTTGTACGATCTAGAATTTTCTAGGTCTTTTTCTTTTCAAGCTTGTTATGATCACTGTTTTAATTTGAGAGATTTACTCATCACATTAAATTATAAAATTTTCACTAGTTTATACAACCGTAATTGCTCTGTTTCGGCTGCTCCAGTTCACTCACTTTTCCTTCATTCAAAATGCTGCCATTCATTTTCCAGTTAAACACATGTAGCAACAAATAGAACTTGACAGATATCATGTCGATAAGGCGATAGAAGAATAAGACCAAGAAAATCGAATTTTTGCCAAGCGAACTTTTAAACTCTTTTTCTTGCGGAAATACTTAAGTGCATAATTTTGGCAGTGGAAAAATCGCAAGCGCTCCAAATAACCCCTGTGTTCTTCCGACGCAAGAAGTGCTGTATTAACATTGAGAATGGCGAATTAAATTACGCTTACTTCGGATTCCTTTGCTCTTCTCTTTTCTTCCAGCATCTTTTTATTTGTTTCCTTACACATTGAAAGAGATTTTACGAGGTAATGCAATAATGTTATGCTACCTTGGCATGATCAAAATCGAAAACTTGCAAGCTTGTTCTCCACCGACGAAATGTATAGACGCTTCTACACCTGTTGTATAATGCTAAGAAGATGTGTGCACCAAAAAAAGGTCACCACGAGTAGGCAAATCCTACCATACTTTCAGTGCTTGCCCAGAAAAAAAAATTCCTATGGTTTCGACCATACAAACTAGGTGTGTTAGCGGCATTAAATCTAAGCATTGCCAACTTCACTGCACAAAGCTTGCTAGGAAACGGGATAGACGCGTCGTGTGTGGCATGAATGAGAAAGCATCTTGCAAACACATAGATGGTAAGTTGAAAACATAGGTGTCATGAAAAGGACGGCGTTGACTCACCGGTCACCTGTAGCTTGGTAAAATGTAAGGTGTCTGCAGATTTCTTCTCAAATATTCTCATGAAAACAATAGTGTGCTGCCTGATTTTTTTTCTATACTTTGCAACAAGCATGTGGGTAATACTGGTTTTGGTATTGGCTGAGTTCACAAGCCTATTCATAAACTCAATGCCAAGGTTTCATTCACATTAGATGGGATCCGATCCTGTTTCTAAAGCGCACCGCAAAAGTCGCTCGGCACAATTTTCATGGGCGCTCAACATACCCTTCCCGCGTTTACTCCCTGACACATGTACTTTCCCTTTCTTGGAAACGTGCGTCTATCTCATGTTGGTTGAGGAAGCCACTCGCCACACCAGTAAAAACCTATTACCTAACTAGTTTGGCCTCATCTTTTTGTAAGGTTTTTGAGATAGCCTCTAAGGATGTGCATATAGATTATTTTACATAAAACGATCTCATAAGCTTGCATTGTTCTGCTTCCTCTTTAGTTGGTCCATGATGTCGCAAATTTTTTCTTGGTTAGGTGACTGTGCCTGTGCTGCGAACGTGAGATCTCAAGTGGAATTCACATACAATGATTATAGAAAGGTCTTTGCTGCAATTCGTCACGAAAACCTGTTCTTAGAAGTGGAAAAGTATGGCGTCGTTGGCTCTTCGCTAAAGTGGCTGAGAGCATTTTTATGCGAGCGATATTTTATGAGGAAGTTTCCATGTAAGCACTGGCGATATTTATTCCGCCTCTCATCCAATTCGTTCCATGAGGAAGTTTTTTTGAGTTTTATTTTCTTCCTCGTATGCATTTACGATGTTTCTGTTAATACTTCACTAGCGCCAGGCTCATTGCTGATGGTCTAAAAATTTATTCCCCATTGCATGCTCCTGTTTACGGCCTCCATATTCTATAAGACTTTATCGCCATACATGCAACCTTGGGATGTATTGAATATTATCGAAGCGACCTATCATTACTTGCTGCCTATTCGTTATAGCATACTGTACTTCTAGGTGATCTCGCTATTTTCTTTCTTATGACAGGTGGTGAAACGAAATTCGAAAATCTCCAACCAATTCATTTTTTTTGACATAATTTACCATGGTCTATGTGGGCCAAATTACCTTAACAGAGTGAAAACCATGGAAACACTGGAATACTATATATTCAAATATGATTGGATTCGTTCATATAAAATTGTTTGTGCCCTTTTCGACATTTCATTCTTTAGAATATTTCACTCTAGTTCTCTTCGTATGCATCACAGAGATCAATTTCAGTTCTCCAAAAAATATTGCAACACAAACCATATTTTGCGTGGTTCCCAGCTTCAGTTGTACAAGCCTAGAATCAGCTTCCTGTTGATAACTTAAATGTACCACTCCCTTCATTTTTCAAAATGTGGCTTAGCAGTTTCTATCTTCACAATATTATTACCCTTATGTAGTGAATGCATGTTCTACTATTGCTTTGCGGACGTTTTACCCTTTCCTAATGCTATCGCTCGCGCACTTTTTTTTTCTAAATTTCTCCGCATTTCATAATTTATAAGTTATTATATAAAATATTATAAGTTATTATGAACTATATATATATATATATATAAAAGCTATGTAAAATATCATTATTACATACAGCAATACATAATAAAAAGAATATTTAAGGAATATATAGAGCAGAAGATGCAAATCAACACATAGCAACATTCCAAATAAGTTTTTAAAGTCTATATACGATGCATATGCTAGTGGCAACGCATTGAAAACGTTAACATTGAAATTAAAAGTGTACTCCGTCCTAGAACAGCAAAGTTTAATTATATATGTATAAGCTACAGAGCAGAAGATGCAAATCAACGCATAGCAACATTCCAAATAAGTTTTTAAAGTTTATATACGATGCATATGCTATTGGCAACGCATTGAAAACATTAACATTGAAACTAAAAGTGTACTCCGTCCTAGAACAGCAAAGTTTAACAAGATGCGGAGCGCGCTTTCGCTTAAAATCCATATGAGTGTTCAATGACCCACGTGAGTTCGAACACATAGCATATCTGAACCCACTGTGAAAACGCTTCTAAATTGCTCTAAATTGTTCAATTTTTTTGACTGAAAATTTTCCACTTTCCCCTCATAAGTCGCACTAGAAAAAAATGCTTCATAAATAACAAGATGAATAAATAAAGCAAAGCTTGTGTTAGAAGTAAATCATCTTGGGAAAGCATTTTGCCATACCCAACAAAACTATTCAATGAATATAGACAGTTGCTTTTCTCAGCAAAAAAAAAGCTGTTGAATATAGCGTGCGATGCATTTAAAAATAAAAGGATACTTTAAAGTGATAAATCTTCTAAGCTGAGCTTTTTGATGATGCTAAGAGCTTTATATCAAGGAATAAGCAATCAGAGAAACTATACTCTTTTTTTCCTCGAGAATTTCTCAAAAAAAAACTTCAGCTTCAACTTTCCATGAATTATTTATATGTTCACTGAAAAATTATCCATGTACACCCCGTGTATAGAAAAATAATCAACATTCATTTCACAATCTTTTAATATTGATTCTAACAAGATAATGGCTGTTTCTAAACACGAAGGGCTAACATCACCTTAAACTGGACACTATGATTATGGCGAATGTTGAACTCACTTAACTTCAACTGCGCTTATAAAAATACGAAAATTTTAGTTCATTAGCGCGTGGAAACTCTCTCAAATTTTAATTTTCTAATATTCGAAAAGAATAAAAACCACAAAGATACTAGAGAAGCTGATAGAAACTACGACCGCAATGAGTGAACTTTGCAACCTTGTAGTGATTTAGTTTAATGTTTCGCAGTAGCAGCAACATATAATAATAACGTCTATTGATATACATAAAGACTTGCTACTTCATCTACACTCAAAAATCACCAAGTTAATAGATTCATTTTTTTGTTTTGTTAGCAGACTTCAAGATTTGCACTTATTAAAATGTTCAAGAAAATTCGATATTCACTCATTACGATATCTCTGGGGAATTTGAGGAACTACCAAGGTTCGAATAGGGGATTGAAAAAAGTGAAGCCATCACTTCAGTATCGGTAATTAGCATGTTTGGTATGGTGCTAACAAAAAGAGTGAAATAAAATTGATGAATGCCATCAGCTGTAGTCGTATCTAATAAGCGGAAAAAATTTTTCTTATCCCGACGAGAAAATTCTTTTGTTGAATATTTGCGATCGTTTATCAAATTTGTAGATGTGGCAATATGTGAAAGGAAAAAAATCGGTTGATGAAACTCACATATTCAAAAAGAGGCACGGGATTGTAGGAACTGCAATCCTGAAAGACATTCGACGTTTGAACGACCGTCCAAACGGCGAGCACAGCAAAGCGAAAAACAAACGCGGCCGCTAAATTCTTATGAATTGACAAACGCCGACATTGAATCGAATCGAAAATTGTGAACAGTACGAGTGCGGACACCAGTAAAGCAACCGATATTATGCTCAACGTTAACGAGACGCTGATCACCATTTCGCGCAGCAGATCAGGGCACTGAAATATCAAATTGTTTATGATCTGTCAGTAATATTTGCCGTCTGTCAATAAACGTGCAAAGTGAGCAGGCGTAGTTTTTTCGTTTCTCATTGAGGGTTCTTTAATGGTTTATAAGAAGATCGACCTTAATGACATCCTCAGAAAGAATGCAGATAGCACTAACCGTTGCATTGTTTTCTAGTTTTTAACTCTTCTATTAAGCACATTCGAATATTCGACCACCATTCAAAACAGCAAAAAGTCAACTTGATCACGCGTTTTTAGACTCATCAATCAATTCAGCTTCGTTATTTGTTCCGAACTCGGATCATTCATCCCATCGCCGTTATTTAACTGCATGATCCTAGGTCACGTTTCAGGACTAACTCGGATTCAAGACTTCGGGATTCAAATCATAGCTTCGGCTCGATGAATCTTAACGGAAGCGAATAAATAAATAATCTAACTATCTCTTCGATGTATCTAAGATCGTGTCCGATATAAATTCACTAAATTCAACTTTATTTCGGTTTATGGAGTCGAGGACTGATGGAGTCGTTCTTTGGAAAAAACGACAAATTAATGAGTATTTTCTCGCATTATATTATTCAACGTGAGAACTTACACGGAAGTGTACTACACAATAAAGCAGTTAGATTACCATATACATCACATTTTATGACATATCTTGCAACACCTTGAGGTTTTTTTATTTCTTTGGATACATATGAGGATAAGATGATCGAAGCGGAAAGGGCGACTTTCATAACAGAACATTCTGTCAGATGCAGGTTCTTTTGCCTATGAGCAAATGAATGTTTATATTCGAGGATCGTTTATACGACGACCGAATTGCAGGATCACCAGCGAAACAAGGGATTAATGATCATTGAAAAAAGCCACCGTGAGGTTTCAAATTCTATTAATGCCTTCGGCGTACAAATGGACATTCGAGGATCGGTCGCCGGCATACGGAACCCAACAGGAATGTTTATACCAACGACGCGCATAGAATCAACAATCCATTTCAGCATCACTTAGAAGTCCCTCCTCCCCTTGCTCCCTCCCCACCCTCCACCCCCTCAAGGAGTGAGTGATGCTTTAAAAGTGTGTGGCATTAGCAATTCGGATCGTATAATATCGTTTAAAGAATGCTCACTAGCGCATTATGTTGAACGATGTATCGCTTTGTTCAAAATCATTGGTTAATGAAGCTAATAATGCAACAATTTCGGAATTTCTTTGCTCATCTCTAAATGCAGTTACCTGAAGACAAACTTTCGAACAGCCTCACAACAGCAATCGTAACTAAGCATAATCACTAGCGCATTAATATTCGTTATTTACAATGACTCGACCGAAATCACAGAATCGTCGGAATGCTCATATATGGGTCATACACCTAATATAACTAATTAAATAAATTGAGCAAGGTGGTAAATGCTTTAGGATGCTGTAGTCTTCCGATTTCCCCCTTTCCAGATTATCCTCGCATTTTCACCCTCACATCGATTTTAGCGCAAAAACAATTTAAATAATATACTTTCAATATACGCTGAGGTGGTCTCCAAAATAATTGATGTGCTTGATCAGGTTTCAGTTGTTCCAGTAGTATGAGGGTGGCGGTCAATGAGTACTTTCTTATATGGAGGGATAGCTGAGGAAAGTGGCTGCATTCCATGTATGCGCGTGCTTCTTTAAAGCCCTAATGAGTGAAAGCTATAAATTCGCTTTGACAGGGCGCCTCGAAAATCGATCGGTCTCCTTTCAACGTGTTGACATATTAGTGTTTTCCCAACAAATCGGTTCTCTTCAATTCGTAAACAGATATTTTCACATAGAATTTTCAAACTAAACCAGAATATTTCGATAATTTGCTAACCTCCATAGAAGAAAGCCAATTGTTTTACTAATTATATATATACATATACATATATGTATATATATATATTTATATTTATAGTTATATATCTATAATTTTTTCGAGCTTTTGCTTGATCTTAATTCCTTTGTGAAGGCTCTTGTTCAGAGGTCACCACTTGCACCACCCATGTAATTTCTGACAACCGTACTGTATACAGTCTCCATTCCTTCAGAAGACGTTCGCATAAGCGAACGGAAAAAAGTGGGCGAGAGTTTCCAAGTGATGTGGTTCATGAAAGGAACTATAGTAGGCAATTATTGCATCCCTTCAGGAAGTGGCAAACAAACGCATTGTTCCTGGAATTATCTCCTCTAAAAACGCTTTTGTATTGCAGAAATTTATGAAAATATAAAATGTGATCATTGAATATCCGCTAATGCAATCATCAAATTTGCTAATAATTTACCGTCCTGCAAAAGCCAATGATGCACTGTGGATGATACTTGATAACGTCGATGCATTGTGCATATATAGGATCGGCCCATGTTCCGTTGGTTTGACATAACCGCTGAACGTTGAACTCTCCTAGGCGAATTACGAATAATGCACTCATTATTCTTATATGATATAAATTTTATGGAAAATTTCAAACGAGATGGAACAATTCCAAATGAGGTTTCATCGGTGGAATGATTTCAAATGGAATCGTTGAACTGCCGTCAACTTGAAAATCACATCTCGCGCATTTTCCAGCTGAATATCTGCTTTTCGTGTCCGTATTTGCTCATATTTTATTGTTCTTTTTGATAGTGTTATAATTTGTTAGCGTTATTGCAAGCAAAAAAAAAAACGTCTTTTTAAATATTCATCTTTTTTTACAAGCAAATAGCTAACATTGAATGATAAAGTGAAGAAATGAAAGCACGACAAGCTACACGCCTAGCATGTCAACGAAAAAATGAATGAGCACAAATTTACACCGAGAATTTTTTTCGATGAAATCAATTCATCAAATAGGAGCAACATAAGTTTCAAACGTTTCTTCATTTTGCGAAATCCTTCAATCCAGCTTTGTGAAGTGAAAACAGCATTAGACAACAACTTTGAATGAGTGCCTCAACTGGGCCTCGAAGCTCTCATAAATAATTGTAGTTTTTAGCCTATACTTTGAAACTTTTTCTCGCATTTTATTTCTCAAAATACAAAACAGCTGTTTACAGGTGTTTACGCTAAAGAAGTGAGGAATTTCAGGTTCAAACTGGAAAAAATGACAGCGAGTTTAAAAAAGGTAGTATGGAATCTGGCTTACTCGCAATGCGTTCGCAACCGGGCACGTTCAAGCAGTACGTGAATGGGCATTTTCGCTCAGCCACCTCTCCAATAGCGGCACTCTGCCAACAGAGTGATCTATCAAAATTTGCTGCGCAGCCCCTGCAAGTTGTATTGCTAATATATGTGATATTACCATATTTCTCGAAAAGAATATTTTCGCGTTTGAGTTTGGTTTTTGGAGTTAAAATCAAAATTAGGTTGAGAAAAAATGCAAAGAATGAGTTATGACAGTGATTTCCTCTGGTAGAGACAGGAGAATTGAATGTGTATTAACAAGGATCTAAGAAGGAAAAGAACAAAAAAATGTGTTGGTAAAATGCTGCCATCAAACCCGTGTGAAAAACGCTATGAATACTACAAACATTTTACAACGGTAAGAAAAGTAATTAACCTTTCAAATATAAGAAGAAAATGTTACCTCGTTTTTCCACCTGGTAAATGCATGCGGCAGATAAAAATTTTTCTTTCAATATTACTTTTATCAGTCATCGTATTCTACTCTTGGAAAATGTTTTAATAAAATAAAAACAAAAAAGAATTCTCGATGAACTCGTTTGTTCGCTTCATCAATCATGTACAACGCAGCAATTCTCATGCGCATTTCTTCATTTCTTTAATAGTGCAAAATGTCTGAGGTATTTCAATATTATTGAGAAATATATAGAGTCGACATTGATTGTACCAAGTATAAGTTCACGCTTTGACGCTTTCAACTAGATTTAGCACTCTTCCATAGACATGACGAATGCTACCGCACAAAAAAAGCAATTTTATTTTTAGCTTATTTAGATCGATTTATCTCAGCGATGATATATGCCATTAGTTTAAGCAATAGAGGTTTTTTTCTAGGTGCTCGTTCACTATTGAAAGAGATCATTAAGAAGAAATGATGTTCTATGCTGTCCATGGTTAGAGCACGACGGTTAGCATTTTCTACGCATCTACAGAAAAATATTTCTATAATAGCGTAGTTAAAGAAAATTTGTGGAATTATAATAAATAATACTTAATCGAAATGGTTTAAAAATTATCTGTCTACTTAAGTATGCAGATTACAATTTAATTCCGTGCAGATTATTGGCATTCTGCAAGAAGCTATTTGTTTAGTGAAGCCGAAATCCATAAAATGATGTAGATGAAATTGATGAAATAATGATATGAAATCAATAGTAATTGTATAACAGATGATTATATGACAAATGAATTATATGATAAATGAAATGATTATGCGAAAAAATCAACAGTAAATATCGTAGGCTGGAAATAAACTACAGAACGAAACTTACAACAAAAATGTAATATTCGAATCTCGCATTAATATGTGACTTTAATAAATGGGCAATAGGAAATCTAATCAGTTACACTCGTGAAGGTCAAATATGCCTCAATATCTTTTGAAGGAAAGAAACATGAAAAGAAATTTTTAAAAACCTTTGACAGAAGTTATGACGTATGTCAAACAGGAAGATTTAACATATCATATTAACTCGAGTGAAGCCATTCCTTGAATAGACTCCCAACGATATGGAAAATTTTTTTTTGGTTTCTATTTTTCACGCAGAAAATATAGTAAACACCCGCGTTTTATTTATGAAAGTCGCGTATTTTGAGCTCAGATGTTTGTCTTTTTCTTTTAACATTCTCTAGTGTCGAGTTGTAACTGATGCCGAATAACACACGCATTTTCCGCCTCCGTATGCCGTGAAAAATACAGCGCCCGCCTCCAAGAGATGATGAACTTTTTGTTGCAACATATAATGTACTACGTAGTCAAATAATGTACTACGTAGTCAATTTTTGCAGTGAGTTGCAAACGAACAAACACAATACATGAATTTTTCTTGTTTTCTTGATATTTTTATGATAAGAAGATGTGAAAATGTACATATATTTTGACGCAAACTTGATACCTCTCACCAGAGAAAATAGTGTTCACGAACATCTCGCGAAATCTTGTTGCGAATCTCTCACCTGCTTATATAAAAATAAAAAATCGAAGTATGAAACTTTTTTACATTGGAAACATTTTGTTCACGAATTAAGCGCACATAATCTATTATCTTGGTTTTAGCAGCAAATGACTTGCATAAAGATTATATCAACAACCAAATTTGCTATCTCATTTTATTCAAGTAGCCAATACACTAGAATTTCCAACTGCGATACTAACGATGATGCGTAGATTTTTTTGAAGGTACAACTGTCCTCTGGGTAAAATCTCAGTGCGGTTTCATGGAATACTTCTTTGAAAGGACAGGAAACATGAGTGGTCTAGCAGCGGGAGGCGTTTTGAATATTGTGTTGATTTATCCACTATCTTAATATTATGCATACTGACTACGTGCTACTAACTACGTGATGTCAGTTGCTTGCTACATTGATGTCTGTGCTTTGAAAAAAGTTTTCACAATGCTAAAAAAGATCAACAATGATAACCTAATAGGAACTGCCCTAGAAGAAGATAATGGTGATGAAGTATTTGTCATGAAATTGAATGATGATCATTGCAAGCGTATAAATATCACCGCAAATTTCAACTACTAACATAAGAATCTAGAAATTAAACTTGTATTGATGTTCCGAGGTGCAAGAATGCGTGTATTCGGTCGAAACAGTTGGTGCTTTAGCTAGCTACGCCATTCGATGCTTTAAAAACATTCAACAATTTGTAATATTCACAAATATCTGAAAAAACTTCCGCCTTAGGTGAGCTTTAAAACGCGGATTCGAAGCATTCACTAGCAAAGAAAATGGCAAACATAATAGAGTTTTGCTGTTGCTAATTTAATTACTGCTCAAGGATATCCATACGGGGAAACATTTCATTGAGCTTAATAGACGATGTTATTACTGAATGAAGTATTTACTTACGTAGACCCATTATGCGAGAATGCACCACCATGAGTAATGAGCTCGATACACGTTGCTCGTTCGCGTCCGATCACTCCGCCTGACATGAACACCTACAATGAGTTTTATTTACCACTCTAGCGATAATTTATCCAACCGTTTGTCAGCGTTTTTACACTGCACACTATTTATCGGTTCATATCACATATTGTTTTGATAAATTGCACTAAGCGTCATCAAAGTGCTATACGAAAGCCAAACATATGTATCACATATGTGTCGATTTCGTATTATATATGTGATACATATATCAAAAATAATATATGTATCATATAGGCAAAAGTATAATGTGTAAAAATAATATGGATGAAAGTGGCAAGAATTGTCGAAAAGTGTGTGCATACACCTAAAAAGCGGATACGAAGAAAATTAATCCTGAAAAATGAGTCGACAGGGAATTACCGGAATGAATCATGATACATGCACTAATAGGAGTGCAAGCAAGCTATATTCACCTTATTTCTCTGAAGTCCATGCGTCACCCTCAGAACACCGCTGCGGTCTCACAAATTACAACGACCAAATACCTTTAACACCTTTAATATCAAATACCTTTAATACTTTAAAATAATCAAATAGCTGAACTCATCCGAGTTGGCTTTGCAAAACTGATTCGCATGCAACATTTTTGGGTTGAAAAGGAAGCGAATTGCTGAAAAAAAAAAAAAAACGTAAGGAGTAATTAAAGGCAGCCTAATTTATCGACTGCTTCCTCTAGCCGATGCATTTCATTATGACATTCGCTTAGTGCTGCTAGCGTTTATATAATGCGTTGTGCTGAAATGAGGTTTCAAAACAACGTGACAACTTCTCAACGATGAAACAATTTGAATGAAAGCACACTTGAAGAACATAAATTCAAGGCATTCAACAACGTTGACGACTGGCATCACTCGAACGAAAAACAGCTACAACACAAAATCATACATGTGCTAGCATCTAACGACATATATAGCAAAGACCACAACATAACAGGGGCTAATTTAGCAGCAATAACAAACTCATTAGCATGCTTCCGTTTCGTGTGCGTCAACAATGAACGCGCAGATAGATTGCCACTACCCGAAAAAAAAAATAGAAAGAATGAAAATTTCAGAAGGAATGCTTAAAAAATTTAGCTGATATTCTCAAAAATAATTAACGAAGTCTAGGGATAGGAGACAAGAGTTACTATGTTGAATAAGCACTGCGAAGAAATTTTCAAAAAATGATGCTAAATTCAAATCTTACAAAACTCTAAGTTCAATATTGACTAGGAGTGAATAATAAAAAAATCAGCTCCTTTTTGAAAAACTCAACATTAAGCCATGAACATTCGTTGATGTCGCGGAAACGGTCGTCAAATAACGTTCACGAATTTACAACTTTGGGTGATTCAATAGTAAAAAAAAAAAAACAACACCGTTCGCCGTAATCCAGGAAATATGACAATATTACTTCCACGTATTTCGATTATAGGGAATTCATAGCCATTGAAGATTTGCTGCACAGCTGATCTCAAGCTGTCAGCAATGAAGGAGTCTTTTTTTTTAAAGCAACAGTAGCTTAGTGAACAGTGAACGCGCTCAAGCATTCAATTTTGAGCCGTAAGAGCATATTTCATGGGAACGTTCAAGTTCGGCGAGTGTTTAATGCTGCAGATATAGCTAATTTATTGTATTTAATGAAGACAGGAATTCTTATGCAAAGACAACAAAAAACTTGTGAACATAGAATAGCAAAAGACAGAGGACATAAATTTCTTGTATTGCGGAAATACCATTTTAAGGTAACATTTTCACTTGATTCTGATGAAAAATTAAAGGTCAGTTGTATATTTATTGAGCAACCATGTTTAAAATTTAAAATTCACGAAAACTTATAAACGGCAAGAAGCGAAGTGCACTATATTTCGCCTTAGCTTCACGTAAAACAAAAAAAATTTTGCACGTAATATTTCACGTGAAATAAGAATATCTCATGTGAAGCAAAAATAAGGAGATGACCGATGGATGATACAAAGAGTATCATCCGTTGAAACAAAAGACATCATGAAAATTAGTTGTGTGTGATTTTTTCTAAAGAAGATTAGCGAACGTTTAGCTGCTTACATCACCTTTTTTTTTACAACTGAAACGATAAGGAGCAAGTCGCGAAACAAAAATATGGACGAAATATGATACTTTCGTTATTCGTTCAATGGAGAAATATTCTCCAGCCGATTCAACAAGCAGTGATTTACGGGTCTCATAAGAACGTTATTTTATTTCGCTTCGTAAAGTGAGTGAGCCTGCTTTGTTTGCAAGTCGATATGTGGTCAAGAAATGATGAGATGAAATGATCCGACCGGAGGGAATATGAATAGAACTGCTAAGTGGTTGATGAGATCTTAATCGAGGAATTTACTGAAAACATGGGATCGCTTATAACGCTACTATAATATCTATAATGTGCAATGATGTTGCGATGAAAGTAGCACAAAAACTTCAGCTTCAACGTAGCTGCGAGTGCTGATGAAAAAACATTCTCTGCATTAATTACTGTTTAGCCAAAGATCGGAAGTTATGAGGCGGCTATCTATGAGGAATGTTAGCAATGCAATTATACACTGAGGGTCTGTAGCAACGAATGGCCATTACCTTGAATGCATTAGGACAGAAAAGAACCTTGTGCGCCGTTCATCAAATGTGGAGGATGTCAATGTCGAGTATCTTGATTTCATGAAGGAGCTAAAACTGGTGAATGCATTTTTGGATACAATTTGTGACAGTTTCAAGCTAGCATACGTGGTGGAAGGGCCATCTAGCTGAAGAGAAGCGAACACGTGACGAGATGCTTTTTGCGTTCATATTGAATGAAGACTCAGCGCAGCAAATGAAGCTGTAAAATCCCAACGCTTAATAATCCAAGAGTTAGAGGATCGATTTAGAACTGCGGAACAACGAAAGTGACCACCCACAAGTGTCTACTGACTATATGGGGTTACCATAAGCTATGCGCGAATCAGTGAGTGCTTAATGGAGCCATATGAATACTTGTAGGAGGGGGACAAGTGAGGAGGTGGCACTGTGAGATACTTGCTTAGAAGTGAGCTGTCCGCAGTGCCGATGATCGAAGTGGATAGGTGCCAGCAAGGCGCGAACGAACACTCGCCACACTTGTGGCGCCCCAGCTAGCCTATGCCACTTTGCGACAGCATCAATCACATATATGAGTGCGCCCAAGGAAAATATTCGATTTCTGACAACAATTTCATGCCTCTCGCTTGCGCTTTATCTAGTTTTCAGGCAAGTGCAAAATTTCGCACTTCTAGAACACTCAAAACAATGAATGTGTTTCGTTGACTTTGTGTTCATCAAGCATCGAGATTTTCAACCGTTTCATTACCCCTCCCTCTTCTTGCCATCATCTTTACGCATTTAGACACGCTCGACTGATGCGGCTTCCATTCTTTTCACAAAGATTTTTTTTTCTTAGAAAAAGACAACCTCACTGATTCCATTAGAAACCAGGTTGTAATGTGCTGCTCACCTACCATACCTCGCAAAGGAGCACAACTGAAAGACATAAGGTGTCTACGATAACGAATGCACGAAACGTGCCTGAACAAAAATTACGCAGCATTTGACATCGTACTGTGGGAATTCATTTTTCATTTCTACAAAATGGCACACCTATTTTAAAGATTGTTTTTTCGTGCATCTTCATATAAATTGAATAGCTGCATCGTTCTAATGCATTTGTGCGTCACATTCAACTATCTCTTCCACTGCATAGTAGACTGTTGCAAGTGTGAACACCTTTTAAGCATCTATATTCGAAGTTGAGGCCTACCTATGCGAAGATGAGAAGCTCATTTCCGTCGATAAAGACATATGAGGTATGGAAGGCGACGCATGTGGTGCTGTTATCTCGCGAATATTGCGCAGTGTTTTCACCAACAAGAATTTTTTGCGAGTTGGATATCGTTCGAAAAAATTGCTTTAGTTTCATGAGTAAAGATAACAGGATGATCCTGTGGGTAAATTCTTTAGCAAGCTATTAGTTATGGCAATTGATTAATCAAGTAAACTTTGAAATAGCATAGAGGCTTCCAACATAAAGAGCAACTAGACAGATGCGAAATGCATTGTCGAGGTGACTTATTTCTAAACAATGACTCTAAAACACTCTTTAAGCTTTGAAAAGACTTCTCGACTTTAGCATCTAAGAAAAAAACTAATCGGAGGTAAATGATTAGAAGGAAAGAAGATTCCTTCGATTATTGAAGTAAAGTGATAGAATCGTATTTGTCGTATAGCTACAATATTGAGCTGTTCATAACTTTGAAAGGCTATTTCCTAAAATTGAATTCTGAGCA
Organism: Baylisascaris schroederi; assembly: GCA_006503575.1. Lineage (NCBI taxonomy): Eukaryota > Metazoa > Nematoda > Chromadorea > Rhabditida > Ascarididae > Baylisascaris > Baylisascaris schroederi. The sequence goes on along the minus strand of QEWY01004125.1, from coordinate 802,240 downwards.
GGAATGACTCTGCAACAAATTTTGTTAATTTCAGTAAAAAAGTGTCAGTTTTGGTAAGAATTCATATCTTCCTGTCAATTTCTTGCTAACTAAACGTAGACGTTAGAGTAACTTTTGCTAGTGCCTTTGTTATTGTTTCATCGTAAACAGCATGAAGAAGCGGTGATGTAACGTTCGGAAACAAATATAAGAATATCCGCTGAAGGGCACTTCGCATAGGCCACTCAAGGGAAAGCATGAATCGACACCGTTCATACGCTCTCATGGGATAAACTAATAAACTTTAGATTGCCATGCACATTCACTCAAACACTTCTTTGGTCAATAAAATATCACCTGTCGTTTCCACGTCAACGTTAGCCACAAAATCATTATTTACTTATTTTAAGTGCAATAAATGAACTATTCGGAAAACGTTTTGTAGTAATAAGTACGACAAATATACGAATGCGTTGAGATGAGTAGACCGTTAGCGCAACGCAGTGAAAAATTGCAATATCATACACTTGTGACCATATGAAGCAGTTAAAAATTCATATGACTAGATAAGGAAAGAAGTATAGAGAGGATAAAGAAACAGAAAGAAATATAGAAAGAAAGAAGTAAGAATGTAGAAACACTTCAAAGGTTGTACTTTGTGCGACAGAGACAACTGCTGTAAAGAAAAATGCTGGATGAGGCTCTCGAGCAACACCGGACACACCAGTCGCTAAGAAAGCGCAAGCATGAAACAAAGCTCTTTTTTTAGCAACTACCCATAATTGATCACCCTCGATGAGAGAGAATGTGCCTCGATGCAGCAATTCGCATTTCTCTTCTTTGGTCAGCTCTTCAACGCTTTTTGCCTTCTGATTCCCTTCATCATTTTAAACTAGATTTTAACAACTAAACACCTTAAACTTCTGGCAAACTTGCTGTGAATGACGTTAGTTGGCGGTAGTTTTGTTTCGTTGTGTGACAAGAGGGCTCTTATGCTTATCTGCTGTGTTATTCCGAAACCAAACGGACATTTCCTGCACTATGACGATTGATTTTCCAATGACTATTAAGCGTGGTTGGGGTTAGAGCATTCTCAAGAGGCAATAAGAGGTGGAGATTATATGAGGTGGCATGCCTTTTATATGCTTTTTAAGCCATTCCACTCAGTGGTAAGGTCGTTTACGGATTATTGTGCTTTTTTTTTCGACTTATGCACAGTGTATAAAAATAGTTCGCCGTTTAATGCGACAATAAAAAGTGAACTAATAAAAATTATAAAGAACGACTAAGAAATGTCAATCCATAAAACGTAAGATAATATGTGCAAAATCGTGTTCGCCTGATGATATGAAAATCAATTTTTTTCGATATTCCTTCAACAATGCAAAACGTTATATTCAACTATCAGCAATCGCATAATTTCAAAAAGAGACATCTATAATTGATGAGGTTCTTGTCATGAATATAGCGAGATGCGCCAAAGGGGATTATGCTTTAACAAAGATGAATTTACCTGATTTCTTATGTTCGAAAGAATTCAGCAAAAAAAAAAAAAACGCTTCGGGAAAAGATGGCTCATCAGAGTTCTTTTTTTTTGTAATGGAAAAAATAATAAAACTTTCGATGTTTAGTGAAATCTACAGCTTAGCTGAAAACAAATGTTGATTGTATTGAAAGCCTCCTGAAAGCTTCCACATTGAAAGTATGCAGCATTTGCTGTGAGATTCGTAAGTAAGTTAAAACGGCGTAAAATTTGCATAAAATCTTACAGCTCATCGACAACGATGTTATGTGGCAATAATGTAGCAAAGTAGTTGTTAGAACGTTATTATATACATAAAAACTATTCTATAAATATAAATGCGATCACTAAACGTAATGCCAAAATATTGCGCTATGTCGATACTCATCTCTTCATTGCAGTAACACATAAAAACGGCACAATTAACGAATGGGATTCCAGTAAACGGCTGCGAGCCGGAAATTAACTTTCCATTTATCTCGGTTTCGCTTTTCTAAAGTTGCCTTTATCGATGCAGACATCTCAATTGCATTGTCGATTGATAGGTCTCATCAACTGTTCAGGCACATGCCAACAAACTAACATACATATGTTCACTCTTGAATGATCGTCAAAAATCTATGAAAATGCTAACCGAGATTGCTTCCACTCTTGAATTTCCTAGGGATAAATCGAAACGTGCTAAAATATCTTTGTTGCAAAAATTGTCAAAGATGCATTTAAAATATTTTTTTGCTGCATAGAATGAAATTAAAATTATATCCTCGTTTGATGTTCAATGAGCGGATAAACATATTCATCTTTATGCGGAAATAATGAAGAATTTCCGTCTCACTCAACAAATACAAACAATAATTTCATCAGCAATTACGATAAGAAGTATCAAAATATAATATTTGAGGAGCTGTTGCATGAAAAAGTGGGAAAAATTCGGGTAAACAATAATGAAGTTAACGAATAACATTTCGAATAAAGAGAATTTTTTTTTTCGAAAATTATCTCCACAACTCTCCATTTAAATTAATACAACTTCAACATGTACAGATCATCATATTCGTATGTGACGGTAATGATATAGATTCTGAAGCATCATATCTTCCATGAAGTAACCAACGTATTTACCTTGTAAAAGATTTTCACTATAAGCATAAACCTGCGAAAACTTTATCATTAACTAAACTTATTGTGCTCATATGATTCAATTCTTTGTTGATGTTTTGAAAGTTTCTGAGAAAGACGTCAACATTTACTCAACAAGAAAGAACAAATGTAATTAATATGAAATAACTGATGCTAATTAACAAATATGATAAATTATTCCATACAAATAAATCTCACAAATTTCATCATATATAACGTTGAGTGTTTAAATCAAAATGGCAATGAAAATCGAACATATCAAGTGAATAGAAATATAACTCGACTGGATAGCCATCATTACTCTACTCTTTTTTAGCAAAGAATGGCAAAATCTGCATTAACTACTATGAGACACTTCGTAAATGAAGGAATGAGTTAGCGAAAGATTTACTGTTCACCAGTGGAACACTATTACGAAATAGTTTATAGTGCTTATTGGTAGTTGATTATGTACATCCACTTCAATACTTATATAGTTTTATATGTCTTCGTTGCCATAAAGACAACAGTGATGCACTGTACTTGTCGAATGAATTGTTGATTTATTTCTAAGGCAACAATATCTGCATATATGCCAGCATATACTTCATATCCCTCATATAAACACATTAAATTATTTAAAAATCATCTTGAATTGTTCACTTAGCTAAGACGTAATAGTTTTTTCCTAAAGCAAACGAACGAACGCAATTATGAATAAGAAATACTCAATGACGAAGCTATTTACGTCAATAGCCCAACCATAATTGCAAACTAAAGGCCTACTCGGAAGAAATCATTTGCAAATAATGCATTCAATCGAAATATATGCTTAACACTTCTCCAAACTTTAAGCAATTCGCGATTCGAAAAAAAAAGAAATGGTATTTTAATAGGAATCAGTGCTGTAACTGGAACATTTGCAATTATTTGTTGGTACTTTTCAGAAAAAAAAAAACGCTGTGGCAAAATATATCCATAATAAATGGTGGGACTCTGCTGCCAAAAAACGCAATCATTGTGCATTAATATTTCTACAAAAAGAAACATAAAAACATCGATAAATTGCAACATTGCAAAGGCGATTAGCTGCATTAAATGTGCTGATTCTCCAACACGATATATAGATGGTTCACTGTTCTGAATAACGCTCTCACTTAATAAAGAAACGCTTCAAATTATTTTATTAGATAACGACCACACCAAATGTCTCGTCATTGAAAACTAATTCTATTGTCTCCGGATATGTAAGTGGAATTCATCTTTGTATTGGTTTCGGCCATAATACAACAGCACTTTCGAATATATAAGCATTGAAGCAGAAATCTCTGCATATGGACACTTCGAACAAGCCATTTCCGATCAGATATTTTATCTCGATACTATCATCGATCTTATCTTAATCCGCTTAAATGATCTTCGGTGAACATTATGGAAAAAACGCTTTCCAATACGCACAAGGAATACGTCATCTACTGCAAAAGACCGCATAACCAAGTGAGTTCTTAAAATATGAGCTTAACTTGTTGTTGTTGGATACGCCCACCTTAGTTGCTATAAAGGGTCAATATTCTATACAATCTAGCAATCAAGTAGCGGAACTGCCTCTCTCTTTCACTCTTGCAGTTCGTTGAGTTTTTTCCTACTAATATTAAATGCATCCAGAGCACTTTGATGCTCTTAATCGCTAGCTTTCTCTGTGGAAGTGCTTCACATAAATTATTTAGCCCACTTGCAAGGAACCGTTGCTTTTCTGCTTCTTTCAAAATTTCTCCAAATATTGTGCAGAGAGGAAAAGATGAAGCGATTAAGAAGAGATGCCAAAGAGGGGAAGAGATGGTGATAGTTTATCGGCTCAAAAATTTATATACCACTTAGGCAAATGCATAAATATATTCCTTTGAGTACGAAGCAACAACCTGTAAATGGAAAAAGGAATGCTCATTTAGCTGTTCGTCTATCCGAATTGAGTTGATCTGAAAGTTTATCGCTTTGAGTTGAGAAGTTTTATCGATGTCATTCAGAAAAAAAAAAAGCTCGCGGTATAAATTCGCATTGCTCATCGCAAAAATGAGTTAGCACAGTTGTTTAAATCGTGAAAAAGTTTGTGACATCGATATCTATAACGCTGATTAATGTAGACAAACTGAAAAACAACTATTTAACTTGCCAGCTGTCGGCAACAATTTCTTTCATCATTTACCGCAAAACAAACAAATAAACAAAAGCTTATAACGGGATTATAATGGCGATGACCGTCACTTCAACAAAATAATAGTTGAAGGCATAGCAAAACTTTTCGTCGTTTTCTTTCATGAACAATAGAGAGAGAGAGAGAGAGAGAGAGAGAGAGTGAGAGAGAGGGAGAGAGAGGGAGAGAGAGAGAGAAAATCGGTTGAATTATTAAAGCGGCCGATCAATGCTTAGGTCAGAGCAAGCGGAGATGAGCAACTTTAGATAAAAAAAAGGGCGAAGGGCCATCAAGCTTCCTTCTTGCATGCGTAAATGCATTTGATGGCAAAATATTGCAAATACAACTTGTTCGATTGGGGAACGCACATTTGAGCTAGCAAACGTGAATTTGTATGGCATCACTCGCAACACGGCTTGACATCCCTTTTTTAAATGCTCCAAAAAAAATTGCGTGAGGTCACAATCGATGGAATACTGCAATTACGATCTCAGTCATTCTCGTATGGTACCGCCTTGAATTCCAGTAAATAAAAAAATGTTTAGAGAGATATTGGGTCAAATCGATTTCAAGGGAAGAGTTCTATTTTGAACATGCAGTAATTACATCGAATGTAAACCCGAGGGGTTAAAACTGAAGATAGCAGGTCTGTATTACCAGTGAGGTTTTCTAGTGAAGGGCTTCCACTCAAAACACATAATATATACAAGAGTGAAAGAGCTGTGAATGTGTTTATTGTGCTAGGTGTAATCCAAATATGCTTGAGGGGGTCAAAAAACCGCTGATAGAGGTTAAAGGTGAAAGAGAGAGGTGTGAGGAAACTCAAAGCAAATTAGAAAAAGTGAAAATTACTATACTATTATTTCTATTGTATTTAAAATGTTGTTAATAAAATCGAGTTCTAGTTGAATCAATCAGTTTCTATATTGCTAGCAAAGTATTTCATCAATTCTTATACATGTGTCACTGTTGAATAACAAATAAGTTATAAAAAAACAAACCGCCGCTCACTCATTTCCACTTGAAAGAAACGGTGAACTGACATTGCGTTGTGTTTTAACTGAAGATAATGGTGAAAGAAAACATGTTTATTTAGAGTTGTCTTTATGCGATTTCAATAGCGCTGCATTCACAACACAAGAAAATTCACCTCTTCTATTTGCATCAATGAATGCGTTATTGAAGTGGCCAAAAAGTAACGCCTCATCATTAAAACACTTAATCGCTATAAGCGTGAATAAATATGACACAAAAAACTCGATCATTTGCAACTAAGAAGGAAATGAAACACTCAACATTATGATGACAAAAAAAAAACGTTTATCTAAAACTCTAGTAAAATATTGCATTCAAATTTCAGACATTTAAGCGAATGCAATTGCATAAGTTTATGAAACGATAGGCATAAACTTAAAACACTTATAAACGCAAAGCCCATGTAAAAATTACATAAAGATTCACAATTCACACTGAAATATTCCCAGTCCGCATTCATAAACAATTTCTGCTCGCTGTAAGTTTTTACGTTTAATAATAGGTGATTAATGTCATATTAAACGGCTAAATATTTTAGTCCGACTCAGATTTAGATGAAAACTATTATTTAATGAGCAATGAAAACATTTCAACGGATATGTGACTGCTCGTTTAGTGAATCTTAATAATAACTGGTCACAGAAAAAGTAAGATGGGTTCTGAAACTTTATCGGCACAATATTCAGATCATTTGCGATGATCGGTTTAGCATTTGATTATTTTTTATGATTCATAGTCTAAGTAATGCGCTAGATGACACACCTTTTTACTTGTATAAAGCTGTTTTTTTTATTTATTTTTTTTGATTATCATTTTCAGGTAAACTGTTATTATGTTCTCTTCTTGTGAATGGAGGCGCATGGATGACAGTTATTTTCTTGCAAATAAAAGAAAAAGAATTTACCACACGCATGTCACACTATTTCACCACATATCGTATACTCTAAAAGCCAATAATTTTCAGCTAATTTAATTGTGGAAAAGGTGCTGAATCTAAACTTTTCTGGAAGTTGGTAGCATAAAGTTTATTGAATAAGGCTGAAAAAATTCCGATTTTTGTTGAAGCCGAGCATGAGAATATTCTTGCAAATTCATAAGTGCAATGATTAAGTCACCTCTGTTTTGCATGCTCAGTTTAAATATTCATATAAACAACACTTCTAACAAATAGAAATTTTCGAAATATTAGCAAAAATAATTTGCTGCAAAAAATGCTGCATGCTGCTTGATTTATTCTATCACGATACCCATATTGCAGCTTATAGCATCACTTTTAGTAGTTGGTAAACTTTATTAGCATTTTGACGTTGGTTACTTCTTACATATAAAGTTATAGAGCACTCAATTACAAATCTACACGAGCCGAAAACGTATCGAATCGTAAATAAGCGCCCATCTGCGTAGTGCAAAAGTCCATTTGTGAAGCAACAAAATAAGTAACATGAAGCAATCGCAATTAGCCGCCTTTCTTACTTCGTTTACGCAAAGACAACTTAATTGAAAGACAACTTGAATTTCTTACGATTTTGCGAGGTAGACAAATTCGCCTTGGGGGATTTGATTGCGAGGCACGTTAACATTCTAGTAGTATTTCATGTGTGGCATGTTGGCAATTTGCAAAGGTCAATAATAGTTTCGAGGCATATGTAAACCGAGTCTCTCGCTAACGCTATGTTCGGCAACACTAATTGCATTCGAAATAAGACTAGGACAAGTGGAGAGGATAGATCTATAATGAGAAGTAAGTAGTGATGTTTTCAATGCTTCATTTCGTTTCGATTTTCGTCACTAATTAAACGACGCCTAATTTTCTTCTTCTTTCATTGTACCGTGGATTGGTTGAGCGTGAGCAAGAATTTTTTCATAATTTTAGGCGATATGATGGACTTGTTTATCACGTCTTCAAATTTCATGCATAAAGTAGTTGACAATATCCAATTTCATGTTTAGAACTTCAAGCACTCTTTCCAGGTATTTTCTTTTCAGTGCTGTTCGATCGATTATAAATAAAGTTCATGGATGTTTTTCATAGACTAATTACTTTATTTGTTGATTATTGGTTAGTTTCGCTATTTCGCTATCATTTTTCGCTATTAAATCGACGAATGAAATTGCGAGCAAGAGGAATTCGACATTCAAAAATTTGTATGAATTTTTTTCTCGATGGTTAGATAATGTTCGCGAAATAACGAACCATTCAATGAAGCATGCAAACGAGGTTTCATCGAGAGGAGCAATGCCACTGTGTTGCATAAATTACACGATTCGATATTCCTAGACGCATTCAATGAGCGTTCTGTAGAATCATTTCACGCTCACGCATAATGAATCGAAACTCATCAACATCAATGAACAGCAAAAATAAAGCGCTTATGACAGTCGTTGGCGTGTTTAGGTAGCAACGGCAACGTTATCGATGCGTGATTTAACCCATCAATGAAAGAGAACTAAAGAGCACTTTGATGAGGGACATCCTCCCATTCAAGAGGAATAAATTTTTCATTCAAAGTCTAAGTCCAAGTTGTTTCATTTTTCCAAATTTGCACCATATCAATGTGCAGTTCCTTGCAAAAAAAAAAGAAAACGGAAAAATCAAAAGCATAATCACAACGAACAAATTGTTACCAAAAAAATTTTTGTGCTCAAATTGTGTTGAAAATTGAAAAAACGAAATTCGAAAGCGAATTAATCAAAATACGAATGCATATTCGTTAATTATTCATAAAAATTCTACCATTAAAGTGTTAATAAATTCACGTCTGCTTGATTTGCGAAATCGTTTTCCTTTCTCTATAAATACGCCGATAACGTTATCTCGTATGAAGCGAGATCTATTCTAGAATGGAAATTCGCATAAATTAAGCGGATATGATGTTTGATAAACAGTTAGACGTAATGCTTGCACTTCGTTTATCTAAATGGCCTTCTCAGCGGCGACATTTTATGTTTTGCAAGAGCTAAGAGCACTTTTTATTCTTTTTGGGCTTTATATTCACTTGTCGCCTTTATGTTATGTGGTTTTCTTAAGCCCGTTAATGATTTCTAATGTGGATTTATGTTAGCGTTACGATTACAGATTACTATTTCATGCAGCATTCTTATCCAATAATATAGTACGTGTAATTAGTACACTAAAATTATAGATTTAAATTATTTTTGTTGACCGCTCTTCGATGTAAAGTAGGTGGTAAATTCACCGAAAATAACAACTCTAACGCAGTTTCATTACGATCGTATATTGCTGTATGCTTTTATGTAGTTTTTACTTTTGTAAAGCTTCACTCAATAAAGCCCTTTCGAAAGATAATTAATTACGGCCATTCTTACATTATGCGGTCATTTTGGCGCCACTCGATTTGCAGATTAATTTTTCAATCGGTAAGCACATCAGTACTCATCAAGATTGATTAAACTATGGCACAGCTTATCTATCTACTCCACTTTGCAGTAAAGCACTCTAGAGTTTCTTAATCACGATCACCACAATGAAACGGCCCGTCGATAATGCTTTAAATTTACTTGACTGAAGCAGAAAATTCATCAATCATTCGAAAATTTCATACACTCTCCACTGGAAAAGTTTATATTTTCTTTATTATGATTTTGTTAGAAGATGCTCTCTCACAGATTTGCAAATTGTGCATTCACACCTTCAAAAGTGATACAATCTCTCGCAGAAATATTGGCACTCAAAATAAAGATCTTCTATAGCATCGTGCTATTCTGAATGAAATTTATTAGGTGATGACGTCGTAACGAAATCAGGAAGAGGTGGGATTGATTTTGAGCATTGCTAGGTTGCCTGGAACTACTAGGTTTGCGACTCATTCATTTTTTCTAATTTGGTTAAACCAATTCAATAGAACATTGAAGAGAATAAGAATGCCATTAAAGAAATTTCACGAAGGGAGCGCAATGCACTATAACTTGGAAATTAACGGCTCTTTGAACATCGCAACGGTCGCGTTTCTCGCGAATGTTGCCGAATATTTGCCACTTCAGCCTCTTCAGTTAGATCCCTCGGGGGTATAGTTTTCGCTCTTCCATCTCACGCATCTTTAAACGTTTCGTTCGAAGGTTTCTTATTAAAAAGCGTCAATACGAATGGAATCTAAGAAAAATTGCACTTTTTGTTCAAACCTCCCTAAAGCTTTCTAACAAAAATATTGCTTGTATCTGTGATACGGCTATTAACCATTTTTCAACAAATACGCTTAGCAATCCGTCAAAACTCCATCGCAATACTTACGATGCGGATATTTTACTTAACTTTAAATCTTATGATGTTAGAAAAACTCAAAGATATGAACATTTAGAGAGGGATTTTGCTCGAAATATTTCGACAATGGAATTCGCGATCAATATTCCCTAGTTTTGAATCGATTAAAGAAATTCTGGATTAATTTTTCCTTTCTTAAACCGTCATTCTTTCCTAATCCTTGTCAATGAACCTTACTATTTTTCCTTCACAACGAATTTTCATTCCTTCAACATAGTTTCCTCTTGCGAGGAACGTAGTGCCTGAGGTTTGTAGAACAGCTGTGCTATAAAGCACGTAGCACTTTCAGAATCATCGAATATCTAGAAATGTCGAAAGCGAACCAAAAATCTAGTTTTGGATGTTAGAAATTAGAGCAATTTCCAGGCACTCATCTTTGAACTCTAATCATCTAATCAATATGTGCTGTAATACATTTGTTGCTCGGAGTTCAGGAAAGAGGTGAATAAGCTGGTGGAGATAATCCACATTTAGGACTTCTCGCATTACTTCGGTGCATTTATGTAACCGGCCACGTAATCAGAGCAATTCCAGAAAAAAAAATAGATATTGGCCGTGCATTATTTAATCGAACTGCTCTCACCAATCAGAAAATACTTGACAATTCCCACTGTTCTGTTGATATTTTCACATGGGAAAAAACCTGGTGTAATGCAGTCATATTTCGGGCCACATGACAGTACTAACTTCTTTAGGCCTAAAAGTTTGATGTGCCAAAGCAAAGTACCGCTTGATCGCATTTATGAGATGCTTAAAATAAAGAAATTTATGAGGCGCTTAAAACGTAAAAAGACATCACTATCTGGTTGCCCATGAGTCATCATTTTGTATGTGTACATGTGAGCGCATGTATGCTTCTTTGCGTACACCTGTGGGTGTCCGCATGTACGTGCATTTGCATGTGTCTGTGCGTGTATGTGTGCGTGTGTGCGTGAGCGTTTGCGTGTGCGCATGTTCAACATCTGCAAGTGTTTTTGCATTTGCGTGATCGTCTGGTGGCTTCACCTCGCGAGTCATCTCAGACAGGTGTATAAAACTCACTAAAAAGTTGTTGGAAGTATGAACCGATTGAATAAACAAAATTCTCCACCATATGTGTACACTAGTGTAGGCTCAGCCTCCGGCAGATAAACACCTCAAAAAGCGAGATAATCTATTTAAGTGGAAAGGCCATGAAGAGATAGAGCCCCGAGCAAAATGTGCTTTCGCTATGTGAAAACGATCTTTCAAACTAAGCCAACTTGAACGGCTGCTTGGCCACAGCTAAACGCATTGAGTGGCAAATTCATTCAATCAGCATCTGGCATTCTGTCAACCATCATTCAGCACCCATCCGCTCCTATAAAATCCCCACTCCCTCACAGTCAATGCGATAGTCTGTCGTTTAGGTTGCCAATATAAAAAATAAAAAAATCAACAGCAATATCACGTGGAAACTATGTGAGAAGAAGAAAGAAATTTTATCTCTCCAGCACTTATAAATGTGCAGAACTAATGCACTCCTTTTCAAATGAACTGAACTAATACATCAACTATCACTTACTGTAAATGCTACTTGCTGCTATATTATCATCGAAGTGGAACTGTAAAAATTAACGACTATGTAATAAGGACAGAAATACATAAGTGACAAAAAACCAAATGCTATGTTGACACACCGAAACTTCATCTCGACTGGCCAATTAAATTCCTGAAGGGATAAAGACACCGTTGAAAAAAAAAACTGTTTTTATTTAATAAAAAAGACTTGGGATGGAAAACGCAACTACAAAGGTATTCGTTCTAGCGATCTCTTGAAAGAACTTCTTTAAAATTTGTGTGCTCTATTTGAAAAGAAACCTATCCTACCAGATTAACCGCTTCAAATACCGATTGCATGCAACAGATCCTCTACGTAACATTTACCTCATCTTAGGAAAATTTTCATATGAAAACTGCTTAATACCGTATTCAGCAGACTGTTTTGCTTTGATGGAAGCATAACAGCAGGCGGATATGCGGAAGTGCCTTACGAGTGCTAAATTCTAACCTAAATATTCTAATAGCATTTCGGCTTATCAAATCTAAGTGATATAAATTTAGTTTTATTAGTGGACGTTTCGCATAAATCGTTTCGTTAAGTGTACTTCTAAAATATATTAAACGCGAAATCTTCTCAGATACGTTGTTTTCGCTACGATGAAATCTACAGCGATGAGTGAAATTTTCGTTCGCTAGTTTCCAAATGAAATGGAAAGTTTAGCATATGATAGTTTCCAATCTATATTTTCTTCCATATATGCAAATATCACCAATCTTTATATCTTATTTCAATCTACTATGAGCAAGTCGAATTTTATGGCACTCTGTGCGTTATCCTTTACTCAGCATTGCTAAGGACCATTCCTATTGTTTCATGGTGTTTTTTTTTGCACAATAGAGGATCGAGGCAACAATGCGACACATAGATGGCCACAATAACTTGGAATGCGCCGATGAGCCAAAAAAGAGCGCCGCAGCTTATTCATCAAATTAAGCTTATCCATCCCAACAGATCTTCAATATTGCGGTTGAATCCTTATTTAATGCGGCTGAATTCACATTTCTAATTCGCCACTACTTTTTCCTGAAAAAGATGCATCAGTTAACTGCCGCAAATATTTAGAGAAAGATAAAACTCTAAAAAACATATATTAGCTTATACCACTCTTATCGTGAATATTTTCCCGTATATTTAATAAAAAAAGTATCTGATTAGTGTTATGCAAAGAATTTTATTGCGACAAAATGTACGATTTTTGAGAAACAAATTAAAGACGATACTATGCAAATGTGATTGTGTAATGGGCTGTTTTTATTGTAGTGGTGCAACGAATGGGACCGAAAATGTATGGCCAGAAGGCATATTAGAGAAGATGAATAATGTGATTTTGTGATTTCACTTTGCAAACATTTTTACAAAAGCTGTGAATGTGCAAACGCAAGCATTAGTGAAATTTAAACGTTCCGAGAAATGCCATTGACGCAGCAAAGCAATTATTAGATACGAAGAGCATAGTAGCATGTAGTATTACGACATAGCCGAAGAACCTAAGAGCAACAGATATTTAAAGTATTATAATTGATTACTTTTTAATTTCCCTACGCTTCAAATGGTAATTCAGTTTACTGGGCCCGACCGGATGAGAATTGTGGAGAAAGGGGAGGAAGGGGGGTGGGGGAGAGCGTTGGGCGGGAGCAGAAGTCATCTGTTCCACCTACGCGCTTGTTCGCTGCACGCCTTCGTGTCATTCTTAGAAATGCTATTGGCAGGTGTTAAAAAACGATTTCTGGTACACTGATAACAGATTCATTACCGCGTTCCGAATAGTCGATTATTTAATTTGCTGGAAAAACAAAGGTTCATGCTGGCAAATGCACTAATTTCTTAGCTAATATGTGCCGATTATGGGTGGCCCCTTGAAACAATTATAGCCTCTAATGATAATACAAATACGGTTGCATTTAAATGTTCTTTTTTGTTAATGAGAAGGTACAGGAAGGTTTTACACTTCTATGCATACAAGTTTAACTCAAAAGAACGAGTATTCAATATTAAGCATCATCTTTACGTAAATCCAATCATTCGCTACTAACTATTCTCAAAAGAGAGACTAGCTTATAATCAATTTCAGCCAATATATTTTAGCTTGTGCGCAAATCGTTTAAAGGTCAACCTTTGACGGAAGTGATGTCTTTTTGAATCTTTTTTTCTTGCCTACTAACCATGAAGAGTTGTCTTATTTACATTCATGTAATTTCGCTATTGCCATTTGCTTCAGAAACGTTAGATTGGTAATAAAAATTTACGTCTCTAGAATGCAAAAAATATCAAAAATTTATTCACAAACGAATTCAACTGGCACAAGTCTCAGATTATTGCTCATAAACTTATGTGAAAAAATAAACTTAGCAAGTTGCTAATGTTTACACATGACGACAGTTGATCTTTCTAGCCGATTCATTTGCTCATTCTTATCCATAGCTATTCTAAACATATATAACATAGCTATAGAGAATAGAAAACTACACCATTTAAAACATCATCATCGACTGCTTTGTTTTTGTGGATTTTGTCGATTGACTCATAATTAACAAAATAAAATTTAGCTATGTTGTTTCTAATTATAGCATTTTTTATACCTGGTGCATGAAATACACAAAAAGAGATATTGAAGAATATTCTTTTACTCAACAAATAGTAGCTATATATAGATGCTATAAGCAAAAAGCGATGATTTTTGCGCTTTCTTCGAGGCGTTCGAATAATTGCCACCTACTATTTGCGCTATAAGAAATGGAGAAATCAAAGAATTACGGCTTAACTTGCAATATTCAACAAGCGAAAAGCTTTTAGATGGCAAGCCCAATAAACGAAGAATCGATGCGAAGCAACGCACATTGGTGCGACAACGTCGGCAACTTAAATTCAATCGCCCTTCATGACTCTTGTTAACAACGAGCTTTTTGAAGCGACTAACTCATTTATGCATCGAAACAAACGCAACTCCACGTGAATCGACTGTTATCATTCAAATAACCCTTCACTGCTCAGCTGTCGATCACATTCTCTTTCTCTCTCTCTCTCTCTCTCTTTCTCATTCTTTCTTAATTCCTCTCAGGTGAAGTAATCAACAAATGTAAATTTGTCTCATATGTTAATCGGTCAATCACGAAAATATGCGAAAAAGTAGTTTCAGAAAATATCATACAGTAAAACGAATTTATTATTTTGCCGGATATATGGGTTTCCTTATAGCTTCTCGTATAGCAAAATGGATATGATAATATTGTAATTGTTTAGTGACCTGAGGCTGAATTCTTCCTTCGTGAAATTGACCGAGCTGTAACTTACCGGCAATACTAGCGATCAACAATTGCAAGTCACTGAAGATGATATCAGATGATAATGAAGCATTTAAATGTTAGGACTTTTGCTAGGAAGGTATTAAATCGGCATACAATTCAACTTCGCTATAACAATATTCCCTATTGTAAAGGTAGTCCGGGGATGTTAACGCTGGAAGAATGCTAAGGCACTGGAATTGTTTCAAACAATAGACTAAGAGGGCTTTTTGAGTCGACAAAACGAAGAAAGTTAGAAACAAATAAGTGGGAAAATGCGCAACGGATAGATTGCCAAATTTATAATTGGGGCGCTAAGAAATTTCATATGTGGATTGTGAAATTAAATCATTTTCCAACGCTCTGCTATGGAAGATGAATAGTAATATATGGATTGTTCTGAAGCAATGAATATTCCTTCCGTAAAATGATCGAATGAGTTCCTATCAGATTATCGATAATTATATTAACTAGAGATGACGAGAAGTGAAGTTAAACACTCTTATTCTCTATTTTCGCTCTAGAAATCGTTGTTTTCGTTGTGAATATAAAATACGTCATTAACGGGAATGTTTTGAAGCGTTTTACTCTTGAAGGCTTCGTCGAAAGCTATTTAGGTGGTCGACGAACAAAAGAATGAATTGAACACGAGACTCCTCAAATCATTGTTTTCCATCTGCCACATAGAGAGGATGCTGACGGAGCAATCTTTTGAAAACAACATTAAATGGAAAATAATTTTTCCAAAGGTATTGATCATATTTGTTCCTCTGCTAACTATGATGGATTGCAATGATTTGTTGTTTTATTATTTAATACATTTGAATGATAATAATACTAGAAACTACTATATCAAAGTTCATAATATAATGCTAATGAAAGATAAGTGACACGATTCAACGAATACCTAACGATTAATTCCCTTTATGATATTTGAATGCTGCTCACAACCTATAAAATTCCCAATAAAAGAAATTGAATTCACATGTCAGCATATTCGAATTGCAAAAGTACAATCAATAGTGATGCGTCGTTGATCTTTTTATCGAAAAAAAAACAACTCATTATTAGAAGTAGAGCATAGAATGTTTGTTGAAAGATATGAACTTTTATGCATGACTTGTGCGCAAATGACTCGATGAGAAGTCCTCACATATTGCAGATCCATTCTATGCATTTTATTTTTCGAAAAGGTCGGTCGGTGAGAGATTTCGAATTTCAATTCGCTAAAAGCAATTTCATGGAGCATTGTGAATTTTTGATATGAATTGAATTTTCTTCCAGCATTTTGATGTTATAGAAACATGCAGAGGCAACAGATAGATAGCGATAATTGACTATCTGCAACTGAATTGTTTTTCTTAGAATGCACATTAGAGAGTCGTCCACAATTACTGAAGTAGAGACGAATTAATCTTATAGAAAATGACGAAATATTTGCTAACTTTTTCATTTCTTTTAAGTAGTAAATAGTTTCATTTAAAAGCGATAAACTAATGGAATTTCATTGATTGCTCGATGTTCAAGTTTTTGAGAAGAGAATGCCGATCACTTTAAGCCCTTAGTAACTTTTTTCTTCGAAAGCACCCGCAGAGGATGGGATTGAGTAAAAAATCTTCCCCATCTCCAATATCTCCAATAAAACCTTTCCCATTATGAGAAAGGTTTTGTTGGAGAATCCCAACAAAACCCATAATGTTTGTCCGATTTTCCTTGATGGATTTCCCGTCAATACTACATCTTCTGCAGGACAAGATTAACCAGTAGCATGCCACATTGCAGACTGAATTTTCGGAAAAAAAAGATCTGACTAGCATCGTGGTAAAACTAATAAAACAAGCACTGTATTAGACTTTTTTCTTTCAAAATTTTCTTGCACATTTCAATATGATCAGTCAAACAGAGATAGCTAACTTAATCGGCATTAATTATTCACAATGAGGATCATCGAGAAATTGAACAAATGAGGTGTTTCAAAAAATCGTCTATAAAATGTTAGCACAAAAAAATATACTTTTTCAACCACAAGATATTTTTTTTTAGCATGAAGCTTACTCATTTGAAACGATTCGTCTAAATGATGTTCGAGCTTCGGCTGAAAAGGTCTCTAAGAAACGTTCATAAAAGAATAATGCTCTCCAGTTCAATAATGAATGTTCTGTTAAATTCAAATGTGCTTGAAAGAAGGCACAAACCGAGAGGATTCACTTCAAATTTTATACTTTCCTGTTTTCGTCAATTTTCTTAAATACTGCTGAGAAACGAAGCATTTAGCCGCTTACGATGCAATATCACAGCGTAAGAAAAGCACCTCAATTAAGATATCTTTTCATTGCAAGGAACAATTATATGAATCTCGATAGTGAAGTGGTACAGCAATTCACTAAAAAGCGATGATTACTGGATCGTTCCAGTCGACTGATGAGCTTTCAGTTAGTCAAAAAAAAAGAACGCTGATGATTATAGAGGTGATCTGATTAACTGCAATTTTGATGAGCAAACATGTGGCAATAATCAATTCAGATATGCTATTCGGAACTTATACTGCTTTATATATAATCATTCAAAAGTTTATTTCACTTATGCAACGTTTCGACTTACTAAGCGACCCCTAAACTTGCACTGTTAATATTTATCTTACTCAATTTTGAGGGCTGTCTGCTGATGGCTCGATTAGCCAGAACGTTGCATAAGGCAAATGAAGTTGTAGGCTCATATGTGAGTCACAGTGCAAGAAGTGACCAGCCTATTTTAACCAAAATTAATAATTAGAGAGAACGAAATTAGCCAAAAAGGCATCAGTTAGCAATTAGCATGACTGGCTAATAGGTAAAATACACGAAAAGATTCGTGGGATTATGCATAACGCTTTAATCAGTCATAAGGTTAGAACAATAAGCACCGAACTTTTGCTAGTTTCCTATTCACTATTTTTAACCCGAGCTAGCATTTTTATTAGCTAAATTCATAAAATTCGTCAACGGTCAACCGCTTTTGTGGCAATCAGCTTTGGTAAAGGAAATGATACCACTCGATTGATTCAATATTTTTAAGACCAGTACTAATTGGTATTTGCAACGTATCGACTTGTGCTAATGAATGAAATAATCCAACTTAGGGAGGGTTATTTAATGGCAAAGACAACGGCTGCTCATCGCTCGTATGTGTGCTATGTCGCAATCGCATCATATCAGTGCGATGCAGAGACAAAATGAAATTAACGCAGCTTGCTTATATATACCGATGCGGCATATATTAACGCATATACCGATGCCGAATGTGCGGATTCGAATGATGGCTATGATATGATGGAGAATAGTGTTCTCGATAATAAGAGGGGGCGAGGTACATCGTGTCGTGATACATCGACGCCTATTTGCGTATTGCAGTTGAATCTTTCGAAAGGCGTGGCATAGTCACTCGATCGCGTCATGGACATCCACTTAGGATTAGGCTTGTAGCTAGCATCTCATTATATCCAATTCCTCATTTTTTTTATAGCAGTTTCTAATCAAAGTTCAACACAATTCATTAAACATTACAATTTTCTAGAGCATGCAATCTTTTCATTTTCACCCTACGTATATGAAAAATACATGAAAGCACTTATTTATACTTCGATAGCAAACGAATTCAATAAGCAATCAAATTTTCGTTGGAGAATGGCCTTGACAACTATTTCCGGAAACTGTCTTCATTTTTGCCCCATTTCATTTTTGCTTCGGCTTTCCCACAAAAGAATGCTAAATTTATGTCCAGTTCAACTGCAGTAATTTTTACAGATACGTTTATTCTTGACTAGAAATAGCTCAAAACATTAAAAAAAATTCCTCTACATTCGCTCATGGGGGTCGAATTCCTATCATAAATTCTAAGCCTTGCAACTGAGATCTTACGATAGGTCGTTCCCTTTCGCTCTATGGACAACTGTTTTTTTAGAATAGCCCAACATTTCACAAGCAACTTCGTTAATCTTTTAGCAATTCTTGTTCAATTTCGACCATCTGTCATCTCGTTGCAATTGTTGAAATTTAGTGAGTCAACATGTGTGGCTTAGTGAATTTATACTGATGTTTAAGTGGTTAATTAATTGCGTTTGTTGAAAATATTTGAAGCATAACAACATGTACAATCTGCAAATTTCTATGTTCGATACGCTAAAACACTTTTTATATGATAAATTTTAGCTATTATATTATTGAAAATTTTATTACCATTGACAGTGTGCCTTATTCACACACTAAGCACTACACAGGAAGAAACTGAAAATATTCGTATTGACAACTAATCTAAAATTCTTTTACATAATTCCTTAATTTTGCCTTATTTCAACCATTGATCAAAATATGGCTGCTATATGTTAACAAAATTTCATTCGCTAGAATAGACTCATTTGCAAATACCTACAATAGCATGTATACATTTATGAGTGAATTGTTTCTAACAACTGTAAATACTCTCCCCCACAAAATTAGCAGTGGAATGAAAATGTACGTTCTGAAGAATAGAGATGATTGGGCTGCATATTTCGGCCTTTCTTAGGCATTTAGCATTTTTAAATTTCGGTTACCTTTTCGAAAGGTGAATTTTGTCATTGTTTCGATCGACTTAATGAAAGGATTGTCTGTAGATAATGAACGCATAACAGATTGATGCAAAATGAATAGGCATATGAAAGAGTGACATTTTACAACAATGCTCTAGAACACGTAACAAATGTACCAATAAAAAAATTTGCACTCTATTAACGAAATATAACGATACAGTTAAGTTCAAATTACACAAGTTTGATTAATTTTTAGTGACAACGAAATAAATTCATCGCATAAATCTGCCACAAAAGTTGGCCTTCCTTGTTGCAACAGCCTAAAATCGTAGCGATCTTCACGGCGCTCCGATTTTTGAAACAGCTTAAGGATGAGGCATTGTTGACATTCGAAACATTACATCTTTGACATTTTACACCTTTTCGTACACTACAAATGCGATCGCACGAGGATTTTTTAAACATCAACGACATAGAAATTTGAAAAATTAGCGGCAAAGAAGAAAAAAAGGTTAAAAATGAACATGGAATCTTATGAGACACAAAAAAATTTGTCATTAGCAGTGAGGAAGGAATGATGATTAGCTGAATAGTCTGATTAGAAAATGTATGCCAAATGCCGCTTCAAATCAGGAGATTCGCTACTCAGCGATATTACATCGAGAAAGTATTTATGAGACGAATAAAGTTCGTTGCATGCAAAGAAACGATAATGATATGTGATTTTTTTTTCGACCGATTAATTCTCTCGATTCACTGCTAATAGCATATGACACTTAAGTACTAAGCGCTTTAGATAAGCAATGGATTATACGAAAGATATTGCAAATGATGTTACTGATATTTGACAAAAATAAATAAATAAATAAAAATTAAAAAATTTTCTTATACTTAAATCCATCAAAAGAATCTGCTGAAATTTTCGTTTGATAACTGATGAGCAAAAGCAGTGAGGAGCAAAACAGTGATAAGTTTGTCCTCTCAATTCCAACATATAAATGTGGAAATTGTTTAGCTGTTGCGACATTTTGAAAAGAAATATATCGCTGCAAAAGTTGCGCTGAGAAACTCATTTAGTCCTCTTTAGCAGAAATAATCTATTATTTCGTTGATTTTATTGCTTAAATGGGCATGAGAAATGCGCATTATTGACACAACCAAATATGCATATAAGCGTTACACATAAGCTCTCTCTCATATTGTGTACTATTAGTGCATTCTTTCATACATTCAATTGCATTTTAATAGCTTTCGATTTAGAACAGTGGATATATGCTCTACTGGAGAGTGATGTCCTAGGTATAGATCGCATAGAGGTAAATAGCGCTATTGTTGCCATTCAAAAACACTATCATACTATAAAAAGAACTTGCACTCGAATGATGCATTTGTTATGTAATTGACAACTCATATATTCCCTCTGAAACTCAATGCCATAACAGACATACGCAAAAGAGAGGCAATGATGGAAATGATGATGGTTGGATTTGAAGTGAATGTTTATGAGGCAAAAAGGGTAAACATAGCAAAAGTGCGCTGCAAAATTGAACACTAAAATAGACGTGAAAAAAATAAAATTTGATATAATTCGAGAAATCACTTAATGAGACGATTTTCGACAAACCTGCAATATGTCCTCGTTGAATACCTTTTTAAAAATTGCGCTAATTTAATGAAACAAATTAGTCCCCTTCCGCTTTTTTTTTCTTCTCAGCAACAAGACTTTTTCAGCGTCTATGCGCATTGCATCAATTTGAAAGTGTCATTAAGAGATGCTATTGATTGTAAAAATTGATGGATTGATAGTTGATTTTCATTGGGACTCAAAATAATTAGCACTTCCTTTAGCTAATGGTGTTGCATCGGATGGAAATACTACAATGAAGAATATAAGCAATTCGATCTTAGCACCAAAGTCTCATCACACAAGTCGACAATCTCTAATATGTGCACGATTTTATCAAAAGCTTTTCATTGGCTTTATTGCTGATTTCAACGTTACTAATTTCATTTACAGTTAAGTTTTAAATATGTAATTACTCATTTTATTTACAACTAACACCTGAGTTTATCATAACTTAATTTACAAGGAAGTTTTATAAGTATATAGGTCATAAGCTGCAAAACTCATCTAAATATTCATGCGTCAATCGAAAAAAAAAAACATTCGACGAAACGGAACGTTGAAATGGTTAAAGCTCAATACAATGGCACGTGCTTCTTTGTATGCAACATTTGTTCGCTGTACTTTAGAACAAAAAAAGGAAAAAATAAGGGAAAAAAAACGAATTAGAAGGAATGCGATGTCTGTAGTGCACAGATAACACTAACGTCTAGTCGCTTAATGATTAAAACGACTCGAATGCATTTCTCTCTGAATATCATGCCTTTTAATAAAAGAAAAAAAAAGAAGAAAAATTCTTGTATGAAATATGCATAACGGTATTGCATTACCATTTTGATGCGAAAAAAAAACTTCAGGTAACAGCTACTTGTACTTTTAGTGCAATTTTTATACAACTATAAATGTAAAGGAGCTTAGTATAAAAATCATTTTATGCTCTCACTTGTGTTCATTCATCCACACTATATCATTTAATTTTCAGAATTTCAATTTCCCTTTCTTTATGAAATGCCATTAATATTCATATAAAGGTGAACTTGACAATGATAAATATATTGAGCACAAACTTCGAATAATATTTAAAAGATGCGCCTTGTGAAAGCAATTTAAATATTTAAACGCTTTAATATGAAAGCCGGTTGCAAGTTGAAAAGCGTTAGCAAGTGGAATTTAAGTGCAACAGATCGTGAAATTGCAACGAGCAGAAAATTGCTAAATTTTTATCGGCTTCACGGAAAAGGAAGTCGATTTAGTCGCAATGCAGAAAGAGCGCTGTAATTGTATGCCTTATTCATAATGCAAGCTAGGAACACAGTGGAACTAGGAAACCACTTTAATGTCGTCAAGTTGATCCCTAAAAGAAAGCGAACATGTCGACTTCCGTCTTCACCAGTAACCTTAAATTGTTCATGGTGATTTGAGATACCTCTTAGAAGAAAAGGCCGTTTACAGCACTAAGTGACTTGTAACTTAATCTGGGCTTAAAGAGGTGCACAACAAACGCTTGAAAAGAGAGTGTGGCTCTAAGCAACAGCACTTCTTTCCACAAGAAAATGCAACAGCGTAGTCTTTACAAGAAAATGCAACAAAATTACCCTCAAAAATGTGACAGCATTTCCTTCACAAGGAAACTCTAACACATGTGTCTGGATCCAATTAGACGCAACGGATGTCACAACTTAGCACTGTCTTGTATTGAGACAGCGCAAATCGCACTACAATCGGAGGTCTCGCATCAATAGTGCTTTTTGATGCAATACATCTGCTCGAAGTTCTTGCTGTAATCAGACTGCTGTTGAAAGTTTTAAAAAACCACCGTCATTATGCAATTGCAATGAAACTCTTACAATGGAAATTGCATTGCTCGTAATGGCATCTCAAAGATCACCGAACATTATCGAAGGGCATTGTTATCTACCTCACCAGGCATGTTTTCAAATAGAGATACATTAGTTAGTAGCAAAACTTTTTTTCAAACATATTTTTAGAAATTTTCGGCATTATTCCTCTATTAATTCCGATGCACTAAAATGAGATGAAAATATTCTAGTGGGCAAAAAAAAATTGCTATGAATAGCTAAAAGGGAGCGAGAGAGACAAAGAAATTTTTACTAAGATTGATGATTGTTTCGGTTTTTAGAACGCTCAAAAGTAAGAACGAAATAAACGTGACATGTGAAAAAAAAAAGATGAACTTGGCGAAATAAAGTTTCGTTGTCGTTTCTCGTAGGCTAAGGAAAACGGGTGGATGGAATGGCAATGCATTCATACAAGGGAAATGTTTTCTCCTTACACACTCATCGCTACTTCAGTCTTATAAGTGAACACGAAGCATGTCCAATAACACCCATAATTCATCTAATGAAACGCGTCAATCGCAGTGGCTCTTTTATGCTCTTGTAGCGCAATAAAAATATAACGTCGATTACTATTTGAATAAAAACCTGGAAAGATTTTTTTTTACTTGAGCTTATTCAAGAAGTTTTGGATGTTGATTAGCAGATGTGAATGCAAGAGTGTGAACAAGCTTAAAGGCGATTGAAAGAAATGTACGGAACTTAAGGGCGATATTGCTTGCCCTATTAGATGAGCTTGTGAAAGTCTTTAAAATTGATGACAATTTGATGACACAGAAAGAATAGCCATTTGAAATAGAAATCCAACACTTTTTTTGCGCCTAAAATTTCCTCTAATTAATAATTATTGCTATGCTTCGTGATTTTCACCAAATAATTGAGTTCACCAAAAAAAAAAAAAAAATGTTCCCTTTGTGTCAGGCAAGAGGCACATTTAATATAGCTGAAATAAACTTCGTTTAGTTCTACGATGAAAGGTTTTCTAGGCAAGATTGAATAGCACTCATTCATTTCAAACATATGACATGTCACTTTAGTAGCCGCAGTATGCCATTTTCAAGTTTATTTTCTTTCAGTCCTTACTTGTTGTCTCGCTCCTTCTTCAAGTATACCCTAATGAAATTAATTTCTTTAAATTGATTAGAATTGCATGAATTAATTCGGGAAGCGGCGTCCAAAAACTTTTTTTAAAAAAAGTTTTGCTACTAACCGAGGTATCTCTATTTGAAAACATGTCTGCAATTGTATGCAAAATTCTGGATCAGTGAACTAGATGGCAAATACTTTTCGATAACACTCGGTGATCTTTGAGATGCACATTGTGAGGAATGCAATTTTCATTGCAAAAGTTTCATTGCAACTGCATAATGACAGTGATTTTTTGCTTAATTTTTTGAAGTTTTATAAAAGAGAAGAACAAACTGTAAAAACAACGAATTAGTAGACAGACTTTGGCCAAATGTTTAAAAGCTTTATAAAGGTAAAGAAAATGCATAGATATGCTTAATTGCTTATTATAGTCTTATAAAACAAATGTATAGGTAGACTTTTGAAATTCGAAAAGTTTCTCTAGTAGAAAAGCAAATAAATAAAAATGTATCTCGAGTTATTGTTAGTTCTATTTGCTTAAATAGAGAGCGCATAGTTAAATGGATAGCCCATTATATACACAACATGCACTAAGATCAAGACGAATGAATATGTCACTCTGGGAGAAATAGCCTTAAGAACATATAGGTAAAGGTAAACATTTCGTTAGCATAAACACAGAGGCTAGATGTTAAGGATGCAACTGATTACCTATGAGAATAGAAGGTGACCACGTTTCGGCCCTCATCCGTTGACGTGTGCACCTGAGTTATGCGCGAGCCACCTTCAGAGCGATACGCATAACCGTGATAGCATGAGAAGTTGCAAAGACAACTTAAATGAGCGTAGAAAGAGAGAGAGAGAGAAAAAGAAAGAGAGAAGTGGAAAAGAAAAGAAATGGAAAAGAAAACTATAGGTAGAACTTATATTGAAAATGCATGAAAAATACAAAAGTTACACAAAATGGCACCTACCTCATCGCCATAGTCGGCTTTCTTCCTTTTCCCCAAAACAGTAGTTTGAGAAGTAGAACTCAGGCCCCTTTTACCATCGAGATTCATTTCCCATCTCTACAAGAAGAGCTTATAGCCTAATGTACAGGAGAAGAAGTTACGCGAGAAGAACAATAATAATAAGGCATTAAACGCCAGTGTGCAGTAAAAACGTATGACACCGACGACTAATATAACTTCAACTGCCAACAAACCTTTACGTATATAGACCTACTTAACTGTTAAAATATAATTACCCTAAAATTTGAAGTATTATAAGTAACTGAATTCTATTACTCTAAGAGATAAATAGTAGTATGTTTAACCATAACTGTATTAAAAAGTAATAGAAATCTAGTGCTATATAGTGGAAACCAAAGGCGATGTATTAGAGTGAATAAAATGAAAGAGACTGAAAATGAAATAAAAATTAAAGCTTTATTATAAAGTAACATATGTTGGTGATGGAAATCCTAGGTAAATAGAAACAAAGGAAGATGAAAGGTTTTGAGCAAATATGACAATGAAAATCTGTAGAGATTTGTTTAGAAAGTTATATTAAAATGTGAAAATAAAGAGTTATGAAAACGGAGGAAAGAGCCATAATAAAGGAAAAGCAAAGTCAAAAAATAGTGTGATAGAAAGATTGAGTATAAAAACTAGAGTATGTTTAAAATATATTTGCAAAGAAAGGTAAATCCAAACAAAGTAAGTTAAAACTCGTACAGTCTAAGCATAAAGCCAAAGATGAGTAATACACATGAAGGGTAATGTTGATTAGTGGTCGATAAATGTAAGCGTCAATGTTGACGGCATAGACCGAACAGTACTGTTGTGGGTAGAGCAATATTTATGTGATCTATGCTTGATGTAGAACCTATCGAAGCAAAACGAATAACATTTAAGGTTCCTAAAAGATTTTAACGAAGAAATACTAAATCTGCGTAGATCATAATACCCTTACGTTTGCATTGTTAATAAGTGAAGCATACTAAACCTTCGCAAACCAAGCTTTCAATGCCCTGTCTATTAGGGTAGACGAACTTATATACTAATTCCAGTTCATCAGTTAATTTTTAATATAAAAAGTTTTTTATTAGGCAAAAGCAACATAATTTTCACTGACTATAAATTTAATCATTTCATGATTTGTGCCCTATCCAAGGCAAGAGAATGCCCACTGAACTCGTAATTGTCTGTGTATTACCACATACTTTGAGGTAGGCTTTTTTGGAATTTTCAAAGCACACATGTGTTAAATAATCCATTGCACCAATGATAACATCATGGGGTAGTTCCGTAAACAAAGCGGAGAAATCGACAGTTAAAACCGTTAAACTTTCAACAGCAGTCTGATTACAGCAAGAACTTCGAGCAGATGTATTGCATCAAAAAGCACTATTGATGCGAGACCTCCGATTGTAGTGCGATTTGCGCTGTCTCAATACAAGACAGTGCTAAGTTGTGACATCCGTTGCGTCTAATTGGATCCAGACACATGTGTTAGAGTTTCCTTGTGAAGGAAATGCTGTCACATTTTTGAGGGTAATTTTGTTGCATTTTCTTGTAAAGACTATGCTGTTGCTTGGATTCATACTTTCTTGTCACACGTTTAGTAGACACCTTTTTCAGGTTTAGATCAAGTTACGATTCACACAATATCATAACGAACATGATAACAGCTCCTTTACTGAAGTGTATTCAGTCACAGCGAACAATGATCGTAGTTATACTAGATCGTTTGTAGACTCATTCAGAACAGCTATGTAATGCAAGCGATCGCCTATTGATATGGGGACCATTAAGAATAATTGCGGCCAGAGTCACTATTATATAATATATGACACTTGTGAGAAATAAGATATCGTTAGATTTGCGTTGATTAGTTATTCGCTTTAATAGTCACATCACATGACCGGGACAGTATTTTATTAGTGATGTTAATTAGTTCATTCTCTATAGACGTTGAAATTGTATCTTGCGTGTTGACGCACATTTCCATTATTACAGTAGGCTTATTTATGGTAATATCGGCATAGATGAAAAGAAATGCCAATCTTTTATTTAGTGATTGCTCAACTATACTCAACTACCTATTGAACACATTTTCTGATGTAAAGAAAAGAAATTTTTGAAAAAATCTCACAAAAAGTAATGAACGATTGCTGAATAATGTGAAGTGCTGGAACATAGAGAGACACCTTGAATGAAAATGAAAGAAAGAAAGTCGTTAGATTTGCGTTGATTAGTTACTAGGCGAACAAGAAAGATTGCCCCTTGTAGGGACAATCTTTCTCGTTCGCCTAATCCAACATATTCGTCCGCTTTGAATTTAAATTCAACCCCTGAAACAAAGCAATCCCAGCTAGTTTAAAAGTTTCAGGCCTTCCATCGAAGTGCATAAACTTCAGATCCGAGGGGGAATTTTGGTAAGTTATGGGTAGAAAACTTCAAAATCAGATATATTGAACGTTGCAATAGACAACACATCCACTTCAAATTTAGCGCGCAATTGTTTGCGGGAAGGTAGCAGCTTCAAAGAAACGTTGAAACCTTTTTTCGAAATAGAATTAATCTTTTTTCTCCAGGTTATTGAAGAGAAGGCATAAGTTGATGTGGCCGTACTTCTTATTCCAGACGTTGCTACTGTAATTCTGGACGTCCAGAAGAAGGGGATCCCCAGGAATCTCGGCTAGCTGCCAATTGCGCCGATCGCGGTCGCCTCACTCGTTAAATATTTACGCAGCACGGGTTAGTTGTTGCTTCCATTTAGCGATATGAAGCGTTTTGTATGATTCATCGGCGTTTCATAGGCAACGCTGTGCATTGGTGACTGCTGTGTATTGACAGGCTTTTATTGGCGGGTGGTTTTATCGCCGGCGCTTTTGACTGGGCACCGAAATCTTTTCATTGTTCAGTTGATTGTCTCTTACCTCGAGGACAGTACTACCTATCAATCCACCTCGAAGGCATTAGTATGTGTTGCACAAAAAGAAACACTATGTTGACTGGGATGAGAAAATCCGCATCTCGCGACCAACTTAGGACTTAAGGGAACCGTTAGCTTAGGACACAAAAATGGGAATCTTTCCCCCGCCGCGATGTGCCCCTGTACTTTCAGATTCCCCCACTCGGATGACCGAAGAGCCAAGCCGTCGTCGAACCACAGATGCACATGTCGCATTTTGACATCACGGTTTGCGAGACAGGCTAATGGCTTGTGTTAAATCCGGTCCCAATCACCACAGAAATCAGGACTAAATGTGACCTTATTCCACGCACACACGGGTTATAGCAAGTTCTGGCTTCAGTCGTCATCAGCACCTGATGTAAACAATACTAATTTTTGACGAAGCTCATCAAGCACTTCAGTTTTCTTTCGAGCACTTCCTTCCATCTTCAGCGTAGTGGTAAGGATGGGGTGCTGTTTTTCGAAATATCTTTTTCATACTTAATAGATCTTAGTGCATGGTCTAGTGAAGCATTTGTCAAATGGGTTGTCGCATCGTCGATTATGTGAAGGAAGTTGCAGAATCACATTCCGCTATGTTGTTTAGAGCAAATGCAATGACGAGTGGTTATGAACATCTCGATCGTAGCGATGATTCCGACTCGTCGGAAGGAGATTCCTCGAAAAGTATCTCGCAAAGTCATCGGAGTCACTCAAAGAGTTAGTGTTTCAACCCAGCTGGTTCGCTTTATTAAAGCTGTTTCATAATGAAGATGTCATTCAGAGACCATTTTATGGGTGGAAAGGAAGACTGAAAGGAGCAGTCATTTATGCTGGTTATAAGGAGCTAGTCGTTGTGGTTTTATAGACTTTAATTGGCGGTCTCTAGTTGAAGTCATTATGTTTTATGAAAATAGCAATTATTAGTGTGATGGTAACTTCTAATAGTCGGGTTCTCACGTGGTACGAATCACGGTCTCAGATTCCGACGGTGAATTACCTCACTGGTTTCCTGATATGCCGGGCAGGAACGCAGAATTTATTTCAGGTTGTATTCGTTTTCAAACTTCTAGCCTGGAAAAAGTGTTATGTTTGCAAGGTCGAATGTAAGGTCACCCAATCCTGTCACCGTTGAATTTCATGGATATCATTTAGTTTGTTATGTTTTTGGGAACGTAGGGTGAGTGGAAAATAAGTGCGATATTCCTGTTCCGCTTGTTCAATAATCCGCCTAGACAATCTCTAATTAAGATCAAAGATTGGAAGTTTAGAAACTGAATGGAAACAGATAGTTGCCTGAACTTGAGATATCGCCCACCATTCTATTCTCTTCGCCATTATATTTCCACGTATTCAAAAGTATAAAGCATTCAAAAAAGTTGTTAAGGGGAAACATTCATTAAAGCACTAAAACTTTGAAAAATAAAAAAAATCTTGCGTGACCAACATGTTTTTTTCGAACGTAGAATAGTTTTGTGTTGTATAGATTTTATTATGAGAATATTGATGAATTAACAGCGATTATTCAACGTCGTTCATGTGAAAAGTACTTTTCGCTTACAATTTAGAGTGATCAAGTTGAAGGGGTGACGGTTTTTTAAGACCAGAAAGTAATGTTATTTGCGCAGGTTACGCTTGATTATCTCTTATTCACCTATATGTTTTAAGGCGCCAATTGTAGTACATTTGAGGCTCATATTCTTTGGTGATGAAAGTTTTATTTGAACGCTTTAGTTGTCAATATTCATTCAGGAGCCCAAGTCATATATTCCTCATGTACTTTAAATGCATTTATTACGTGATACATGTTGATAATTCTTTTGGTAATTCATCAAAGAAAAGCACTCCAGCAGTATAAAATCGACGAGGGCGATGGGGGTTGCTTAGTGTCCCACTAAACTAAACTGAAAATAATTCAAAATTATTCCAGTATTTGTGTGTTTTAGCTGTCAGTAGTTAACAGCGCAGAATGGTATACACCGATCTGTTGCTGCACGCAACCTTAAAAACAATAAGGATATAGCCATCTGGAGCTGTCAGCAATCTTTTCATGACTAAGAAAATTTTCAACGTTACCACTTAGTCGATTTGAATTGTAAGAATAATGCATACAGTTTGACTCGATTGAAGAGTGCAAATTTTGAGGGAAACATCCTTCTGCCGCATATCATTTCGTTCGTTATGTGAAACGATTAGCGTTCAATAAACAGTGAAGAATATTTGCATGTTGCTGCTTAATCCAACCGTAAATGTTCAATAAACTCTGAATGCGGTACTAAAAATTGCGCATCTTGCAAAAAAAACTTTGCTTTATTTCGCCATCCTTTCTTCCTTCGTCAGCTATCACAACATCTTTTGTAATATTTAAAACCTTAAATAAACCCACTTCTTGCATAAAACCTTCTGTATATTTTCTTCAAAAACTCTTCCGTCCATGCATCGTAGCAATCAGAAAACAGTTCGCTCTCACATTATCAAATCTTCAGCGTCACAAATGTTGTTATACCTTGTTCAGTTATTGTAAGGGAAATACTTTGGTCCGATCTTTTACGATGGTAACAGGTTTGAAGCATCCGTGGATCTTGCCTGGCATTCTGTTGCATTTAGCACTGCTCAAAAAAAGCCCTTTAACGGTCAATGACTCCTGCTTGTTCATCGATCAGCTGGAATCACTTTTCAATATGTTTCTGTCGGTCATTAAGAGTATCGATATCGTCAGGTGACTGGTCAAAAGAGGCTGCTTCGCGTGTTTATCACATTCTAAAGCGTCGAGACAGTCGTTATTCACCGGAAGAGGCTCTTCGTTTGCTCATTAATGAAATCGAAAGCAATGAACAGGCCACTCAGAAAGGTATTTGCTTCGACAGTTTAAACCTAGTCTTAGCTGTTGTTTTATCGCTAGTTCCTATTAATCTATTAAGTTGATACCTCTAGATGTGGTGAATTTAGTGTGCTGAGTATGTTTTGTGCTAAAGTAGTGTATTGCGTCGCTTTCAGCGTACCACTGCCCACCTGATTAACTGGTTATTTGATCTTATGTTGGGCACTATTTAGCAATACCCCAAGGCCTTGAGAATGCGAAAGAGTTTCTTGGCCTTGGTTCCGATGGAGAGATTGCTTAGCATTTTTCAGATTTTGTGGATTGAAAAAGCCTTCTCCAACAAATTTATAGTTTTCATAACGGACTTGAATCTTAAACGGTAACGGTGTATTTGCACGTTTTCTCAATGAAAAGGCAAATTGCCATAGGAGCCTCACTTTGATGAACTTTCCTCTCACTCAACGAAAATGCTTCTTCTTTCGCCTTCCGATCTCTTTCTCGCTTTGATATATCAGTGTCAGATGCGTATCGAAGGTGCAGTATGCGTTATGTTACCACATCACTGATCATTGGAGATGGAGGAACACGAGAGAAGAGGGGAATCAAAGGTAGTTGGTGAAGGAGGTGTAATGATTTTTTCCGTATTCTTCTTGTCACATCGTTTAAAAAATTGGTTTGGTTCTTCTGGCTTCTGTGTTCGTGAAGAGGAGACGCAGACTTTAAGGTTCTAATAAGAGCAGTGCAAGAAGCGGCTGTTTTGCGAGGGATGTGTTTATTAAATGTTTTTTACCTCTACATCTATATCTTGTCTTCGTGCTGTATGTAACCTTTTGAAGGCATTTTCTTACTCAAATATTTCTGTGGGAGGTAGCAGCCAGCTGTTACGAGTGGGGGGGGGGGGGGGGGGGGGGGGGGGGGAGGTTGCGAGCAGAGGCTGTATCTCTACTGACCAGAGCTGCCACTCTTTGGCTGACTTGTTCTATCGGCGTTGCTTGCCGGTTTCATTTGGGAGTGGTCCCTGTCGACTGTGGTCTGTATTACTATTAACCGACGTCCTCAACTTCCGGTATTGAATGCGATCGGAGAGTAGCCTCAGTCGATGCTGATTATTTTATCTGTGATTGTCGTTGTTCATGCTTTCCCACTATGTGTATTTGTCAAGTTGTGGTTGGTGACTGTACACTTGGTTGAGTCGCAGTTATTTGCACAGAGTGCTATTTCGCATTGAAGTTGAACTGAAATAGTTCGGATCTCAAAAAGGTATCTTAATTTGAACGCATCGGGCACAAGAGCTCAAGAAAATAATAAGGTTGAGGTGCGTCTTTTAAAATGTATGTGAAGTAATGAATCGTGCAAAAAGGTCTAGACTGACCGACCGATTCCAGTGAAATTTGGCAGTTTTATTCATGGGATCAACATTTTTGGCGAAGTATGCTTGTTATTCCCAATTTCCAAGGTATCTTAATGTTAAAATATTCTCCACTTAGGAAATAATGTCAAAAGTGTGTAAATGGCATGAATTATATCTTTCTGTGACGTAGTTCATGTCGTATAGTGATTGTAAATGATGGCATTCCAAAGAATTGTCTTGTTGAAATCCATGGCATCATGCATATACTTTAAGCTTATCAATTAAACTGATGTTTGGCAATTTCACATCGGCTAACAAAATGTTCTCTGTCGTGAGTGAAGTAGAATACACTAATGCGTTCAGTTCGTAATGGTTTCAGATTTAATCGAGAAGCTTGTCATAAATGTGGAAACGGCAGAAGCACTAAACGAAGATGATGAGTTGATCGATCAGCCGTTGTCTTGCAAAGATGAAGAGGTTAGCAACGATTCTATTTTATACGACACTTTCAGCGTTCTATAGCTTATGCTCGTTTAGTATTTGATATGTCAGATGCTGGTGGAATTAAAAATAACAGGATTCGTGAAGGTAGATTCACCCATTCTGGAGGGTTATACAGCAAGCTGCTTTAATAACTTTTTTTCTTTTTCTTTTTTTTTGGTATTCGGCAATTAAATAAGCAATGACCTATTAAGATGAGAAATAATCCATGAGGAAATTACCTCACAACTAACACTAGAAAAAATCAGCTAAATTCCATTTTCATGTAAATTATTAGCAGTTAAAGTGGTGAAATTGTTTATGATAAATTTATCAATTAGCGATTTCATACTTAACATTATCATATGCTGTTTGAATTTCCGGTGAACATATTAAGGCTGCCAATTTGAACATACAGTTTTTGTCTTGTCTGCGACAGTTTAGGTTTTAGTCGAGTTTGTTGAATTGAGGGAGGGAGGTTAAAACGTTGTTTCTATAAAAAGCTTCTCAATTAAACTTTATTAAACTAAATCAAACTTATCCAGAAATGCTCTCACTAACTGCTGTTCACTTTGCTTCAAATAGCTCTGTAATTTTTTTGTCCGTGCTTGAGTAAGCTCTTCGTGTGTTGGATATTCGAGGAACGACTATTACTTTAATCTCTTTTTTGAGTTCACAATATTTGCATAATCCTCTCTCGTCGTTCTTTGCTTCCGACACCTCTCACAACTGCAGTCATTTATTACCTGCAGCGCGCTGCTTAATGCTGATTTTTAAAGATCTCCCAATTCAAATCGTTTGCAGAATGTAGAGCAGTTGGATCGTGCATCAGGAGAGAAAGAGTTCATCGAGGGTGTCAGCTCTGTATTGGGTATTAGCAACCAGTATGAATTACCCATCACTGATTTCGTTGCACGATACGTACGTTGTTTTCGTTGAATTTAATGTCTCAGTGAGTCCGACTACAGAAAACTCACACAATTTCAACGTTTTTCTTGAACTCGCAGTGAGTTATCCGTACAGCACGAAACATTTGACTACAGCAACGACAGCATTTAGAATTGCTGTCAACTAAACATTTTTGTGTTGTTTTCTGTTTAGAGGTTTCACCTAATGTCTGTTATTTTTGTCATTCCAGTGAATCAGATCAGCGCAATTATTTACTTTTAATGACTTGTTTAAGGCAGTTGCATTACTTTCAGAATGTGCAACGAGTGGAGATGCTTATTGAATACTTGCTGCATAAAGTTCAACAGCAATGGAAAACTCTCATTTATGCAATACTTCCTCTGCATCAAATCCAAACCCTCATATTTATTTGTTTCGTGCAAATTATCAGGTGAGTTTGAGGCTTGCATTATTGTGCGTTAAGTTGCAGACTGACGGAAAATTTTTTTTTAAATTGTTACATGCCACTTTGTTCCCAATAGATAGCGCTGAAGTTAACCGCGAAGTGGTAAGCACACGAAGCAGTAATCTGTTTCTTCGCCTACTGTTATTTCGAAGCGTGAAGGCGTGAGGTTTCGAACAGAAGCGCTTTACCGTCCTCCATATAAAGATAAACGGACTATACCGGGAAGGGAAGGTAAAAGTAGGTGAAGAGAAAGGAGCTCGTTCGATTTACTCAGTTAGGCAGATTTTAATGTAAATTCAACGAGCTATCAACGTTCACTACACAACGGATAGGAACGCTACGGCGAATTTTCTTACCGGGCATGCTTTTTGGCACCATGATATCGTGGATATGATGGTAGAGTGGATAATTCATTCGTTCTTTCTTGATGAGATCCTTTTTTTTTTGGGAATATGCAGCCCCCTGAATGAAGCCTGTGGGCGCGATTTTTTCTCTGGTTGAGGCAGACGGTGTTTTTATTGCCACCAGACTTTATTTGTTGCTACTGTTGAGTATTTCTGTTTACTCATCTGCGAAAGTCTGTTCGAAATTTTGTTGTTGTTTTTTTTGCCGCATCGTTTGCACCGATTTGCTCATGTATTTTTTTTTTCTTCTAGATTTTGTGCCCTTCGCATTTCACCCTATCATATTCTCAAGTATCCTGTTCAGGGATCTCATTTTGTTATTTTATAGGTTCGTATTTCACAGCTTGCACTTGTTTTGATGTTTATCAGGTTTTTTTGTTAGAGGTAGCCGATTTTTCTATATCAAATGTCTTCCTAATGTCCATAATGCGACTGTGAAATCTATATGAGTGCTGCTTAACATAAAGGAGGATGATGGATTTCAGCTTGAACACAGTGGTAAAGATATTGCCCGTATTTGTGTGCTATATGTCATTTGGCGTGATGCTGTATAGCACGTTGAAGATGTTTCAAGACAGATCTCTAATTAGGCATCGTAAAGTATGGATGAGATTACTCAAAGTATTCGCCCACAAACGAGATAGTTGCGACGATGATGCATCCGAGAGCGAAAGTGAATTCAAGGTTTGTTGTTGTGTTATCTCCACAACAGTTTAGACCGCAATTGGTGGATGCAGGTAGTTGGCGGTACATTTTGCAACTTCCATGTGAAGATAAAAGTTGATTATTATTAGGTTGTTAGGCAACGATCAATCATATTATATGCTTTTTTTCCATTCGATCGGGGAATATCATTGAATAGCATATTCGAAACGACTCTGCTTTATGTAGTTTATGGGTAAGGCTGAGGCTTACATCAAATTATTAATTTCACTTTTCACATCCTACCATTGTGAAGAGTTACATTGTTGACAGATTTGGGCATGTTTCAGGAAAGTCAATTTACCACAGCTTCTTGGGAGCCATATTCTAATTATTTTTTCGCACTTTTCGTGTTCATTGTTTCTTTGGGTGCAGCCGAAAGAAATCTGCCAAATTGTATGCTTTTTTGTGGAATTTCTATACTCTTCTCGCTACTTTGCTTTGTGGCATTGGCAGATAATACGGATCGAGTTGCTGTTCTCGCGATGGCAGCAAACTTTATTTCTTGGTATGTTTAAATAGCCTCTTGTTGATGACTATGCCTCTTAAGTATGATACATTTGAGGATAGGGCTGGTACCGTTCGAGGGAAGGAGTGAAGCCGGTGAGAGGTTAGTTTGCTTCATCAATCCCTTCCTAGATTAGTAGTTCGCTTCATCAATAAAAGAAGCTATATGCTGCCCCTGGCAGTGTACATTTTTCGTGCGTAACAAGCAATGAACTGTATGAGATATGCTGCAGACCTGTGCGACAGTCCGAGGAATGCTGAATAAGGTGTTCTTTAGTGTCAGCCTGTTGTCGCTTGTCCCTGTTTTTGCTCGTGTTGAAATGAGAAGGGTGAGAATGTGAGGCAAAAAGTCTTTTTAGAAATGAAGGGAAGAATTGAACTAGTGTAGGAAAAAGAAGAGAGGTATGCAATCCAACTTCCTAAAATGGGTAGGAGAAGAAGATGCTGACTTCCGATTCAGAGTATCTGTTTTAGTTACGAATGTCGAAGGAGCGTAACCCAGCAGAACATGTCATCAGAAATTTAGGACACTTCATTTAAAACATTGTTTGTGTATGAGTTCTTGTGGCCTTTCGGTGCACGAAAATGCTTCGTTTTCTGGTACTAAAGGTCAAAGTCGTGCAGATGTGTCGGCATAGTAGGTTTCAAAAGTAGTTGCTCTTCAGCACAATTTTAGGCCATTATGGCTGGACGCTTGGAGGAAAATAGAGAGATTTTTCATGGAAATCTTATTCATTTTCGCGTTTTTACGACACATTTTTCGAAAGAAACTAACTACCAATTTCGACGCACTTTTACTGATTCGTTTCTTATCGGAGCTCTCAAATATTTGGTCTTTTTCTTTTTTGCTCACTTTCTACTTTCTTATTTCTGAGCATTTCTCAGGAATGTATTTGTTTTCCGGGGAACTTTCGAATTTTATAAACCTTCGCTCTTTATTTATATTGCGGCAAATACAACTCTTGGTGCTGTTTCATAATTTGACGTCGCATGCGCCTTATACTGTATTGGCAAGCTAGCTGCTTGTTACTGATTGTGTGCATTTGAAAATAGTTTGCAGTTGTTAAGACCAAAGATTGCTTTGAATGTTTTTCCCGGGCACATGTTGGGAAGTTCACTGCGAGTACCTTTTGCTTTGTTTGGAGATCACTGAGTGGTGAGCCAGCATTATAGTGAGAATTTATATTTGGGGGAGAGGATAGAAAATTGAAACCGTTGTATTTCAGAAGAGGGCGCCATACGGAGGAAATAAGTGCCTTTGAGTCCCTCAACGAGAGCATATTCAAATGAACCCACGACCGATGGAGAACTTGGAAAAAGGTTTTTCATTTCATGTGAGATAGCCAAACGAAATCTCATAGTTAACGATAGCTTTGAAACAAGGACTTTTCCTCTTTTGCCCTCCTCCTTCTTATGTATAATGATGATGGTAACTATTATTTGGCACTGCACTTCTCTAGCCAAGTGTTTAAATTGCAGTTTGCCACCGGTGATGAAAAAGATGGGCATGTCAGCAGCTTATTGGCGGATATGGAAGCCATTTGTCGAATACAAAATAAGTAATTTGTTAATTGAAAACTTTATTTAAAATAGAAAGTTTAGAATGAAATAATTTTCTAGTGTAGTTTTTAAAAAATATACGAAATGAAAATTGCATTCAACGAAGACGCCTCGATTAACTGTTCGATCACATATCGTGATTTCTTTTATTTGTCCTCATAGATTTAAAGAAGGAGAAATCAAAAATTTATATTGAAATAACAAATGAAGTGTTTTTGTTGATTAGATACTTTTTGCATAAGTATTCCATAGCAAAATGACGAAACGAATTTTTATTCTTTAAACAACACTTCCTTCGATGCAAGCTACAGTCATAACATGATGAAACATAGCTGATTTTTCTATGAAAAAATGTTACAATAAATTTTGACATTTTTTTCGAGTATTTTTAAAGGATTTTCCAACTTTGAAAAAACATTTAAAAGCTATTCGTCTCTTTTCGAAACTTAATCTGCACGTTTTTACATTGCGACAATCTTTCACTTTTGCAACAAAATTTTTTGTCCTTATTTTGCACTAAATGATAACGTACATAGATAATCATGTAGCTTATATTGTGCTAATTTTGAAGGTTACCTTCGTTTCGCGATCGGTGTACCATCGTTGGCTCTACTCGTTGTTCCGATTGCTTATTTGTTGATGGCATCGAAGAAGAAATGGAGTGAAGTTTGCCACGTCGTTGTGCCACATATTGCAAGCTTTTGTCAATTATTTACATTTAATATGACCTTATTGATATTTTTTTGCGATTGTTGAAGTATCTTCTGCGACCCATAACATATGTATGTTTGAAAGACAAGGAAAGAAATGGAAACAAAGGTAGTCTGCTCCAAATTGGGAGAATGCGATGAGGTGCGATAGAAAGAGAGTGAAGCAGAGACTTCAGGGTAAAAAATTCAGTGATGTTAGCGGGTTTTTTTTTTTTTTGCAACGAACAGTAGTCACTGGACGTCGAGTCCGAGTTAATGGGGCAGCGTGGTTTAATTCCTGAAATAGGTGCTCGTGAAGAGGAGGGAGGGGAGAAGTTTATGGGGGAATCTGTGTACGGTTGCGTTGCTAGTATTTGCGAAGGAGGCAGCCTCCTCCTTGCGTATGCTGTTTAGTAGTATTCCATGAAGACATTCCCCCAACGTGTCCATAAAAATTAAATGCTAAATTTTAATGCTGACACAATAAAGTCAGCAACTTTTTGAATATTCTATGTATCGGTTCGCGCATGTGTAAACCTATCACGGTTATATACACTGTTTAGGTGTGTGTTATGTGGTCGGATGTTGCGATAACACTATGGCTTATTGGTTTTCGTCAGCTGCATTTATCTGCTTTCGTTCTAACTATAGCCGTTATTTCGCTATTTATATCACCATCTTTCCTGGCGGCTGGTTTATCGTGCGCTATATTGGCTGCACAAATTCGAGCTTCAATTGATTTGGTTAGCATAATGTTTCTAATTCGCAGCTTATCGAATATAATGGACTGATAGAACTTGCGCTGTGATCGGCAATTACTAAGTTTAAGAGGGCGATTTTCGAGGTGTATTTACGATCTGAAGCCTGTGAAGCTCAACGATTATTTAACTGAAGTACTTGAGGCAGAACTCACTTTGCGGGAGGTGATCTGTGCAGACTTAGCGCTGTGCTTCGGAGTCACATTTGTTTGGTGGCTGCCGTCATTTCCAAACTGATACGACGGCCTAACGTTTATGAAATACGCGGACGTTTAGTAGTACCTATGTTGGCATTCTGGATCCACGAGTGTTTTACGTGCATTCCAATTAACCTTAGCCGGGGAGGGAGCAGCTGAGAAACAATTGAACAGACATATACTGCTCACATTCTTCAGTAATAATACCACTGCCAATAATATCGGGGAGATAATACCAATGCTTACAGCGGTAACCAAATTTTTCTGCTTTCTACACATATATAACTCAATGAGCGTCTGCGACTCGTTTACTCATCGTTCTTATTTTACAGTTAGGCGTGCTGAAGATATTTATCACAATTTTCTTTCTACTTCTTCCGTTCTTATTGCTGCGTTTGTTCAGAATATTTGCAAAAAAATACGGCTTTAAAGGTCAGTTTATCGTTTATTTGTTTACTTCTAATTAATGCGAGGTTTTATTGTTTAGAACTGTTGTGGAGAGGAGTGAAATTACTCTTTTTGTTAACAATATTTCAAGCATTGCCTTATTAACGTTCACCACAATTTACGTTTCAACAATCGTGGCCTTTGATAAAGATGTCTCAGTGATATTCGCCCCCATGTCTTATGCAATCGAGAGTATTCACTTTTTTTCCATTTTACTAGATAATTGGAAATATTAGCTCTGAAGTATTCTTGCTGAAAACCTTTGTTCACTAGGACTCTTCTTTCTTACTGATGAGATGTCACCTCTCTGTGAATTTCCAAAATGATTTTTATTTGCAGATGCCCTTGAGCGTTCATTTCGTGCTAAGGTTGGATTAATGTGCTTATATGTGTTTACGCTTTTCATGACGGTTTCTTTACTTTATCGAGGGGAATTATCGTTAGATGTTTCTGATGATATCACCAATTTAACTTGGTATTTATGCATTGAAACTTTTGTTATTTGTTATCTTGTATTTTATTAGTATCCCCCTCATGAATATCAGCGCAAATTCGAAAGTTTCTCTAGTGTATAGTATAGGTGATTGGTAGTGTGTGTGATTGTGGCTAACTTGATGGGGTTGATAATGTTAGCAATTGGTTGTTAAAATGAAGACGAGCGTTTTAGTTTTATTTGACGGTGACCGGTAGTACGATGGTTGACTGGATGTATGTTTTGGTATTCGTACCTACTAGAATATAGTAGGATGGTTATTACTAAAATTGGATGTCCAGTTTAATCGGAACTGAAAACTTTGTTTGTTGTTTGCATTGTGCAAGAAAGATGGCGACGTATTTTAGGGCTAAATTCGATAAACACTGCAATCCATCAGATAGCAACACTATACAAAAGCAGATCGAATGCAGTCAACTTAAAGGTAATTTTTCTGTTTTGAGAAATTACATTAAAGGTAAGAGTAAGTAGATCGATATTAAATTGTCCATTATAAGCGGTGCTTTAAAATGTTTTTGACGTTACGCGAAAGTTCGATTCGTTCCATTGTAGATCGATGGAAAGGTATATGCATTTGTCATCGATGTTTTCACCAAATTTTTTCTTTTTCCCTTCTTTAGAGGTACATTTGAGCAACAAAGGAAACACCTACTTAGATTTACCACATCTTTCCAAAAAATTATCTTTCCAAAATTACCGT
This sequence comes from Baylisascaris schroederi, assembly GCA_006503575.1. Classification (NCBI taxonomy): domain Eukaryota; kingdom Metazoa; phylum Nematoda; class Chromadorea; order Rhabditida; family Ascarididae; genus Baylisascaris; species Baylisascaris schroederi. The sequence goes on along the minus strand of QEWY01004125.1, from coordinate 761,732 downwards.
ACCTTCCAAAATTACCGTTCTTTTAGTTGTCAGTGATCATCGCATTAAAGAGTTTGTTAAAAAATATCATGATCTTATATTAATGCTTAAATAGTTTCTTACACTAAAATTGCTTTGTTAGGTACCGCTGTGAATTGGAAGGGTACCGTACAGTCAGTTCGTATTGTGGGCATCGACAACTCTTTCGAGACACTGCTAAGTTATTTGCCGGATTCAATAGCTCAAACTTTTCGATGCTTCTATGGTACCGATAAAAATGATCCCAACGCCAAATCGACTCTGAGGTAGAAATGTTTTCGACGATTTTAGTATTGAACAATAGCATTCCATGAGCTGGCCACAAATATATGGATCTTTCTTGCGTTCATTATGCTCTCCGGGAAATATTCATTGCTAAATATCAATGCACCAAAATAATTCGTAACTGGGACAGGGGCAGACACTCGCTTGATTACGTCACCACCACTGAGTGTCCATTTTTTAAGCGTTGAGATGGCGCAGTGGCCAGTGCGTCGAGCTGTCGGTGACTGCAGACCATGGTGGTCCAATGCGGCTCATGGCTACTCTAGTGCCATTTTTCGACGTAAATGTTTCTTTCAGGATTTTTGTACGGAAAATGGCTGCCTGATTTCTTAATCTACTCGGCGGGGTTTAGAAAAAAAGAAAAATAACTACTGGTGTAATATAATGAAGTCTACAGCACCCCGATGAAAGCAGCCCGTAGCAAGGGGAGCGGCAACCTGTTGTGTAGTACTCTCTGCCTGTTGTCTTTCCGAGCGCCGAAAGCGCCAGTTTGTTATGTACTATTTTATCCGCTGTCTTTCCGAGCGTCGAAGGTGCGAGAATGTTATTTGCCATTTTTGATTCGCGGTGTTCGTAACAGGCAATTTTGAATTATTCAATCCATGTGAGTCGCATAAAAAGCCAGTACTACTACTGAGTAACACGGCTTGAGCTCTCAAACGATGTATAGACGATAGCCCGAGAACGAATACAAGCCGGGAAAAAAAATCTCAAAAATCGTAACTTCATCCTTCCAAGTAAATTATGAAGGAATTAGTTTTGCTTTATAGGCACTTTCTTCTGCGATATAGTAGAACTAGAAATGAAACTGGTTTTTCATGGTTGAACCTTATCCTTGTTCGTCCAATTTTTTGACTGCTGGAAGCAATTTTTGATAGCATTTTGCTGCTTGCTTAATATATCATTGTATACAACTAGATCTGTTTACTAGTTGAGGAAAAGGATTTCCTTTTTTTCGATGCAGCGGTGAGGATCGGCTTCAAAGTGATTTCACGGCTAATGACTTCTCACATTTTTGCTGCTGACCAATTCGTTATTTTGCCTTTCAAGGTGAGATTTGAAGATTGTGCAGTACTTTTATAGTGGCAATCAGTGCAGCTTAACAAGCCATAATACATACTCGCTAGAGGTACAAGTATCTGGCCCATATGGCGAGCATTATATCAGCAGCAATAAAGGACAACTGATTCTTACCGCTTCGAATGCCTTCACTGAAATGCTGAAAATACTCGATGAAGGTTGTACTTCTTTTCATCTCGTTTTGCTTATTTCTGGTTTGTTTCTCTGGCTTCTTCTAACTGTTCAAAAAAAAATTTTTTTTTAAATTTAAACAGGGCCTTAATGAAAGTTTCGGCGAGGAAGAGTTCTGTTAGGTACTGCACGTGATGCTGACCTTTGAGACATGTGAGATTTCCAATGGAGAAAAATACCTAAGAACAGATGCAACTTCACTTGCGAAATTTTACTCATTTGAGCTTCTTGTTGCTTAAAAATGTTGCTAATTGAAGGTTCGGTTGTCTTGTGATTTGAGGAATATTGTAATGTCATCGTTAAAAACTTACAAATGCTCATTGCATTTTAAGGAGATCTCGTGCGATTCACTGGTTATTTCGACCAATATCCCGTCTTTCGATATCCACAAAAATTGCGTCTGCTTCAACTGGAATGTATTACTTGCAGACAGGTGCGTACGTTTTTTTTTTTCTGGCGTTTAACCGTGAGGGTAACTCTTCATCGAGATTTAGCTATTGGTAGTCCCGAAATTAGGTAATGTGATACCGGCGACCGGCAATTTCGCTAAGGCGCCGAAAATGTTGGACATCCATGTTTAGAAATCGGATTTCCACTTGCAGAAACACAAGTATCCAAGCCTTCTGGACTTTTTTGGAATCATTAGCTGCAATAGATTTACAAGTACAAATTTTTCAAACTGAGATATCATTGCAATATATACAGATGCATGCTTGAGTACGAAAGAATGTTTTGCAGCTACTGAATCGAAAGGATCTGCGAATCGTAAACGTTAAAATGGATCGGCGGCGTTTCTGGAGTAGAATTTTTTATGCTTTCAAGTTCCTTTTTAATTTTATCTTTGCACCGATCTTTTGGATTCCAACGTGAGGGTGCCGTCTTTGACGTGAAAATGCCACCACTCGGAATTCCATCACGAAAGCGATGAAAAATTTGTGAGCCAACTTTAACTTCTAATCCGCTTTATTTGATTGTTCTTTTGAAGTGTTGTTTGCTAATTCATCTTAATATCTGTTCGGGCTTCTCTTTATTTGCGTTCTCGTAATCGATTTTTTATTGCTATAAAAAATGATTCGTTGAATTTAGGTCTGCTCACGCTCTCCACAGAAACATTCTTCTAACCCAGACAAATCGTTTAATAAAAACTTTTCTGATGGGCTGAAATCCAGGCAGAAATAGCTGATATTTTTTATCTCGACTTAACTCTTCTGTGAGGTTTAGGTCGGAGAGACTGTTTTCTTTTAGTTCAAGATGTCTTTTTATCGCAGAGATCTTGAATATTTTCAATATATATATATATTGAAGAAGTAAAGGAATATATCTACTTGGGGGCAGACGGTGAATATGGACCGAGACATGAAGCCTATATATATATATATATATATGCGAAATCTTGCGTATTTTTCAATCCTACTCTGTATGGGGACGGAAGGGCTAATCTTCCAACCATCATAGCCCCTCCCTCTGCCATTTTGCCTTCTCTGGGTCGCTATATAAAGCACCCATAACAACAGCGTGGATCAAATTTTCCTTACTTGAAAATCCAACCTTGTTGCTTGTTCGTGTTAGAAGCATAGCAGGTTCGATATTAAATTAGCGTTAGAGGTGATCACATTGTACACGACACCGCGAGGTGAGCTATTTTAGGAAGTTTACTGAAATGGCCTTACTTTGTAAATATTGCCATTTGTGCGTTTCCGATGAACCCTCTGCCCTTTCACCAATTCGCTCCTCACCTTCCCTTACCGACCTTGCAGAAAAGAGGAGGAGAAAAGACGCGGATATGCATGCGGCTACGCAAAGGAAGATGCTATTAATGGGTGAAAATGAAAGAGTTAACGGGGAAATTTTGTTCGAGCTTCGTTCGAAGTCCTGACGAGTTAGGCCCTTGGATGAAGCACAAAGAAAATTTTTAGTCCTAAACAGTTGAAGCTTTCAACAACCAAAAGCGCACCCCATCTTCAGACTTTTTCCTCAGCGTCCTCAGTGCGGAGATATGCTGGTAACCTCTCTGTCTTCCCTCCCTCCTCTCTGCCGTTGGAAAGGGGAGCGACTTTGATCCAAATGATCGTATCTCTAACTGATAAGTTCTCCTCAGGAAATCCAAATGCGGTCATCGCCCTTAACAGCGGCCAGGGCAGACAAGCAAGCTCGAAGACGACAAATGGAGAATGCCAAGTCTGCCATAAAATTTTGTACAATTTTTTTTAAATTGTTGCCAAAGAGATTATCTGGGCAACGTGCCAGGTCACAACCGAAACCGCAACTAAGTTTTTCCTACATTCATAAGAACTACTTCTGCACCATGAAAAACACATTCTGACGAATTCAATAAGCCAACCATCGGAAGTTCACGTAACGCCCCCCTCTGATCTCGTAAATGTGGACTGATTGCGCTGCAATTTGATATTACATCCTCTGTCAGGCATGCGTCATGACCGCTACATTCAACATCGAACATCCCACGTTAACAGCTGAAGGCGCCGGAGTGGCCAACAAACACATATCCAAGTCACCGAAAGGGGTTAAACGTGAGCACATGTGGACATAAAAATACAAAGGAAGCGGAAATTGCACCAAACATCACGGCACGGCACGTGTTTGTTGCAGATAACATCAACACACCGTGTATATATTCAAGGAAACACTGTACTGGAAGAGATGACTCATTCGTGCATATGGCCAGTTAATAACTGCGGAAAGCAAGCGATAACCAATAACTTCTACGTCTCACCCTCAGTGATTCCCAGACGACTTAATGTGCTAGGCAGATAGGCAGACATATCCACTTCTCGCGGCATGCATTATGTTGATCTGCAAGCTGATGAAAACTCGTAAAAATGGAAATGGATGGAGCGTCGCCGTGAAAAGTTTTAAAAAAGGCAATGCACAGCTCATTTAAAAATCCACGAAAAAACAGTACAAAACGTATTTCATGTTTTTACTTCTACTTACAGGATAAACGAAAAAAAATAGGATAACGAATGCGTTAACGATCCTCCCTGTCGCTCTCTATCCCATTGAAACTATTTCTGCAATTATTAGACAATAATAATAACGTACGTTTGCTTCACCGATCTCTTGTATAGATACGGATCCGTTGTCTTTGCGGAATACTTTATCTATAAGAAGGGCCACGAAAAATTCGCTACAGCCATAACACATACCGACAGAGAGCGAGATTCCTAAGAGCAAGGTGTGCTCCTCAATTCTAGCAGATATGAAGATAGCAAGATAAGTCAAAAGTGGATTAGTTGTCAACACAACAATTGTGATAGAAATATCATTATGAAGAAGAAAATTACTACATTTTAGTACAGTTAGCAGTAGCTGCTGGCGAAAATATTAAGGTGAAAGAAAATTGAGAAATCAAAAAGTCATCAAGGGTTGAAAAAAAGTATGAAGCGGTATTTGGGAGCGATTTTTCATCAAGCACCTGGAATGACTTCTCTAACTTGAGGCCATTGACATTTCCGTTTCTTCATGGGAAAAAAACTTCAGTCGTTTATCTTATCTTAAGCGAAATAGAGGATTTATAGCTTGATATCGCTCAAACGGCTATCACTATTGAAAAAATAGGGAATTAATCATCAAAGAAAAGTCGACGTATCATAATTGTAGATCTATATGAGAAATAACCCGAAGAAGCGTGCTTGGCCAAAGCACTGATTGCAAAGAGGCACCTCGAAAATAGTGCACCTATGTAATACGTGCCAGCCGTTTTTGAATACTTCCATTGCGTCCCCAGCACCTCCTTTTCCCATTCGCCTTGCCCTCTAACTCTATTCATATTTAAGAACATAACAGCAAAAAGATGATGGCATGCCGGAAAATGCAACAAAACAAAACACTATACATTTAAAAAATGTAAAAGCGTCCGTATCTGAAGCCAGGCTAAACGTCTACTCACTGTTTAGGAAAACTTATTCCGCCGTAACAAAAAAAAAAGTATTGTCAACGTTTTCACGTAAGAGAGGGAAACAGCACGAATTCGTGTGTTGCGACCGAATCCTTTTAGAATTCACCTTAACGAGTGTTAAATAAGAAACCTCTAAGGCCAATAGCTTCTAAAAAAGGGCAATATGAGATCCACTCAAAGAAGTGAGGCAAATTAGAGCGACGGAAAAGCAATCTACTAATGGTGAATGTGATTAAAGAAACGGCATACTTCACGGATGACGAACGTTATCCGCACGCCGCTACCTCATCATTACAAGCGTTTTCGGCATGAAAGATGGCGTCACCATTGCGACGTTCATTTGAACGTTCAGTTATACCATCGTATCGCTAGTCCCATATGCCGATCGTATAAAGGCTGACCATCAACTCATATGGACTGCACAAACGAATAGGAGCAGAACCACAACCAATTATAAGGAATCGAGTCCTCAAGGAAGAAAAAAATGCGCAGCAAAATCGCAAATATTTCGAAAGGAATGGAGCTTGCCCGATATACCTTAGTTTGAAAATTATGTATAAAAGACAAGCCCTGCGCGTTATGCAGCTCGACTTTCACGTCTCCCAGCTAACATTTTTCCTCCTCCTTCTTCTGGCACAAAAAAAGACACCAGTTCCGGTTAGAACATCTGAAAGAAACTGCGGCACAACAGAAAAACGATGCCACTCCTCTCATTTCACGTGGACGACAATGACGGTAAATAGCAATGAGCAAAATAAATGAAGAAGAGAAAAACAGAATGGAATGCAGAAGAAAACACACTACATTCCAGTTAAGCAATGTGCACGATAGGCATTCATGTTCTTATAACGCTTCAAGATATTTGTGAGAGAGAATTTATTGCCGTCAAAACGTTTATAAGCAGAGACGCATTTGTCAACATTATTTTTAAATCCACATTCATCGCACAAAAAAATATGCCTGTCGATCAGTGGTGTTTATCTGGTGCTAGTCGGATAGCGCGGACATGTGAGGCATAGCGGCTCACTGTGATGGGTCAGGACTCTACGACAGCAACATTTATGGCCTAGTTACGTCGCGAGCATTTCCCACCCACCCTTCACACTCCCTTTTCCCCACTTCCTCCTCTCCTCTATTTGCAATATTGCCAAGCAACGTTCACCCGAACATCATCGGAAAACTGCGCCCAAAAAATTACAGCAAGCAACAACTAGCGTATCAATTAGTAACATGCAGTTCGCATGTTTGCACGGTTTAATTCGACATGGAATTTGTCGGGTAGAGTAGGTAATTCGCTGCTGCTTGGATCAAGTGATCAAAGAATTATAAAGAGGCATGTCTCCACATAGCGCTACACTCGACTGGCTGTCAATCGACTCAGAAAGCGTCCACACAGGCTACAAGTAACAGCTGACCGGCTTCTGCAGATTTGTTCACACCTAAGGACTCATAGTTCTGCGGTACAGATTCGAATTATCCGTAGCCCATGCTAGTGACACAACCGTGGCGGCACTGTGGATAAGAAACCTTCACTCCCTCCCCTCTCCTCTCCATCCTTTTATATTTTCTGTAAAACACTCTCTCGACATCAAAGGTTCCACTGTCGTTCATTATGCCCGCATTCAAACAGAAAAGTCGTATCAGAATCGGACTTTCGCATCGACCAACTAAGGAAACGTTAAAACCTAAGAATTTCGCAAAGCCTCCGGAATTCTATAGAAGAAATCATAAGTTCTGTGAACAGTGTATTCTATGGGCCCTTGCGGTTAGCCCTCGTCACCCGGATCCCTATCTCACTGACTCACGGCTGCAGCAAGAATCCACAAACCTGAGTTAGTCTCATTCCACAACTAATAGGTGTAACACGCATTATGAGAAATACTGGGATTTCTGGTGGAGTTGCATTTGCAAAACCCGGGAAAGAGGGATGGGAAGGGGGAGATAGAGGATCTGCCGCATTGTGACAAGCCAGCACCGTGGCCACTATGCAGCTGCTCCTCCGGCCATCCGATGAGCTAAAAAACCATCACTGGATCCAACTGAATCTGTGCCATTTTTTGCTTAAGATTTTCACAAACAATTGTTCCCTCTTCATTATACATCCCACTCCGCATGGATCAAGCAAATCAATATCATGATTACCACTTCGTTTCCATCCCCAATTACTCGAAACTAGCTCTGCAAAGGATAATATAGCTACGATCTAGATCTGCACCCCTTAAACATCGCAGGAGAACCTAAAAAATTTTATCCTTGATTCTATACCGCTATAGGTCGGATGAAGTTGTAAGTTCGCCTCCACTATACTTTTTCCCTCTCTCTCTCCCTCTCTCCAAAAAAAAAAAAAAAAACCGAGGCACTTGCAAGGTCGAGATTGTGAAATGCGGTTTTACAATATTTTAAACATATCCTATATCACCAACCCTCAAATTTCGAAATGGAACTCCATGCAAACTGACCAGCAAACAAAACGCTGAACGTGTGATGCGCAACGATATGATATTGTGTGCATCAACTTTACTGCAAAATAACACTCTGGTGTTGTAGATTGTACCACGAGAGCTAGAATTTTGTGCTCGGCATTTCGCTAAACGCTTTGCATGGCTTCAAAGAAAAAAGAAAAAAAATTACGTCATCCGACATAATGATTTCACATCCACCTACCTATAAAACGTTTTAAAAAATTTCCACATTTTTTCTTTCGCTTTCAGGTTTTATCGCACCGTTCATCGAAAGCAACGCTCGGTTGCTGTAAGCCATAGTGGGCGTGACATGCTAAAAGCGCTCCCATGATTCACTTCTTTTTATTTTTGCAGACAGTCAATAAAGGCGCCGCACAAGTTTAAATGACGTCGTGTCCACGCGTGTGCCTTCGTCATGAGGCAAGACAGCCAGCACCTTTGGGGCATAGACCACAAGATGAATTTCAGCAAGATTAGCTTAGTTCTCTTCTAATTCCTCCACAATTCACCATCTCCATTTCAAATTTAAGAAAGAAAAATGAACATTCGCATTATAACATGATACTTATATATATATATGACAGGTTAATATAGCGTGTACCAATCAAAAAATTATCAAAATAGAGAAATTAAAAGAATTGGTAACAAATTAACACTAATCATTATGAAATGTTGATAAGGGTAATTAAAAACTTCGGTATGTTTTGTCGACTTTTTAGGAGAAGAGAAGGTGATTAGCGTAAAAGAACGATGCAACTGAAGGAGAGATAAAAATCTTCACTGAAAAAGAAACATTCAGCTAAGAGGCGCTAATAAATCGCATCAGAGTTCTGTATTCACCCTTCTTAACATAAAACAACTTATCTTACAAGCTCGGGTATTCATAGTTCTGTTGGGCATTCACTTTTTTCATAGTTTCTAGGTGATGTGGCCTCATTACCTCCATCGATTTAAGCTGACACATTCGACATAACCAGTAATCTATCACTTCAAGACTACAGATAAAAGATGAGTAGTATTGCGGTTCAGAAACCTTCCGGTTCCGCTTATTCACCGATACGACCTTCCTTACTCAGCCTAAACGCCTCTTTTGGTGGAACTAGTTTTTGCCACTTCTAGTTACACTTCTGTATGTTCTCGAAATGCGCATCCCACATTTCTGATTTATTAAGGATACACTATATGCCATAAGCGTCAACAGCCTCGATAGGGAATGCAACCTGTTGAATGCGAAAGGAAAACTTTATGACGAACCCATGTCATCCTCGCCATTCACTTTTCTCATAAAAAATACTAAACTCGTCAGCCAGAATTCTCTCTGACTGAGTGAACTGCATAGAACACCGCTAGCAAAGACTTTCAATGCATAATCCACTAGAAAATTATTACAGCGGAAATATGTATGTAGGAAAAACATTAAGCAAAGCGTACAAAGCAAAATGAAATGAGGAAGGAAAATGTAATTCCCACTGCTGGTTGACTGATTTAGAGAACAAACCTACTCAGTAACAGGCGCTGTTTTTATGCGAATTTCCATGGTAAATTATAGCTTTTCATACAATCGCATTCGTTGCGAAAAGGTGCCAAAGTAGGAAATACAAAGTCCACTGAAGACTAAGCTCAGTTCTACGCAATGAACAACTAAAAAAAGTATCACAGATATGAAAACATGCCGATGTCCACCTCTCGCACTTTTTCGATGTTTACAAATAGCCAGCTGGCCTACTGCATTCGTTGTAACGATGCATCGGCTTTCTATGACGATCTGCTTCGGTCTACTGCCCATTACCGCGCATCATCTCGAATGGATGACCGTTTTGAGAGTTAGAGAAAAGTGATGATCTGTGCTTGTGGTGCCCAAACAGTCAGAGTGACCAATGCAGAATTCAGAAGGTGTTGAGATCACCTTTATGACTCGTCGGTTGCCATTTTTGATGGCGACGTTGCACATACCACTTTCGAAAAGTGGAAAAACTTAACACCATCCATCCCTTCCTCCACCTCCCCATCAATTATAGAGAACTCCAAAAGCGCATAGAATTGTCAAACTTTGACAATGGGAGTTATCGAACGCTTTGATGTCGAAAGTATCATCTTTCAAATATCAAAAAAAAAACTTCCGCGTTACCCCATCTCCCCTTCTATGCAGAGGCGTTGGGCTTAAAAATTTTGAACTGTCCACAGACTGCGTTTTTGGGCGTCTTTGTACTCGAACACCCACTTTATTTTAATTGTTCAAGATTGATGACAACTCTAGCACCTTCCGAATTTCAGCATTTCGATGATCGCTGAGCACCGCAAATGCAACAGTGTCAATTTTTTATTCATAAAAGCAAACAGTGCAATAAATTATCACCATATGTTGCAAGCAAAGAATCTGCTTGGAACACAAATAAACACAAGTGAGGCACATTCATCATAAACCTACAATTTCAACTTAAACATGCCGTTTATCGTTCACAGATTCCAAAATCGATCCCCGAAACCAGAATGCAGCGCTCGTAGATTCAACGCTTATCAAGGCATTTTGAAATGAAGAAAACGCTGTGATGCATATTACTCATGGATTTGGAAGGTAACTAAACACCTGCAGGATGCGAAATGCCGCACAAGATGCAACTCATAAAGCAATTAGACGAAGAATGAAAAAGTCATGTCCTTTGGTTTTTTAGACATTTCCACCCCCTCCCTCTATTAATTGAACAAACCGAAGGAAATAACTAGTTCGAGGCTATGCCGAAATCTATATCTGTTATTCGATGCGAGAAGATCTCATCTTCACTTTCTTATGGAAACTTTGTAAATACTATTCAACTCTTCGAAGCGCTATTAGAATCATCGAAACGCCAAAATATTTCAGCAATAACAGCGCTGTTCCTAGCAGGAAATCGCCGCGGTTCCACCGCCTATGGAGCGAGCGATTCCGTCATCATTAGACATAGGCAAAAACTGTCTTCAAGTAAATAAGTTGAACGAATCCACTGCATGACATAATCTTTCAGCCAGCCGCTGCACCCAGCTATTTCATTATTAGTTAAGGCATGATGAAATGTAAGTTTGCACATTTAGCGTGTCATCAATATCAGATGAATGCCAACGAAGTCATTCCCCTCTATTAAGTGGTTTGGTTTGTCTTTGTTGGCGTCAGCGCTTTCGCTGGTGGTAGGTGAGCGTCGTCACGTCGACAAATGAAGAAAGCTGATGACGTTTGTGAAATTTTCATCGATGACTCAACCCCAACGCATCACAGCATACAAGCCCCGTCGCCAAACTGGATAACGCGCCAGCTGCCTCTACGTTGCACGACGATTTTTACTAATCGTAACGCGCTATCGTGTTGCTGCTGCCCTACACAAATCGCTTTCTAACTGAAATTTCATCACTTCGTTTGATGGTGATCGCGTCGCGCCTGCACCAATGCACGACAACTGGAAAATGTGATACGAGTGTTGCGAAACAGCAGTTAGCTTGTCAGCTGGTGCCCTCGAACCAATGCCAACTAATAAGCTGCATCCTTTGCACACATATTTACTCCCTATCATTTATTACATTCGTCGCACTTATATATCTTCCTTCCGTTATGGCTGCAAATTTCATAATCTGCATCAAATACTGATATGATTTAATGGATCTGTCTGCAACACACGGCTTTTATCTCGTCCCCTCTGCTTGGGACAGCCTTCAATGTTTCTGCCAAGGAGAGGATTTCCGCATTTATATAATCGGGAAGTGTTGGGACCGAAGGCGGAGAGAGAGGGAAGGGGGAAGAACTTGAAAAGTACTGTCAACACTCATTTTTTAAAGAATGAAACAGATTGGAGTTCCAGGATTTCAGAGCTTACTGTGACCGTTTGTATGTTACGCAAAGGACGAAAAACAAAGAAAAAGAATTCGCAAATATACCTTTTAGAAGGATCATAATGTTCTCTTCGGGTCGAGTGATCTCACTCATCGCAACAAATATTCATCATTCCCATAAATATTTTTGCTCTAGACATTTTCCTATAATCTTTCTTTGTTTTTTTTTTGTTTTTGTTTTTTGCACAAAACCGATTTTGCGAGATTTTGAGAGAATTTGCACGTTTATCGTTCCAATATTTTGTCCTCCTAATATTTCGTCTATCTAATGACGAGCAAAAAAAGGAAAGAAAAAGAAAGGAAAAAACAACAAATAAGACCGACAACGAATATACTGAATAAACAATTTTCGCCAAACAGAAGCTGCAGTCTCTATCTCCCATCCTAAATTTTACCACATACTGATTAGGAATCTTTACAGGGGCGACGTACTAGCACTCTCGTTCGAGAAAATTTGCTGCTAATCCAGTAATGTCAGCGACTGTGATATTATCGCAATATTTCTGTTAAACTTACTTATGCACATGAAATTCATAGCATTAAGGCCTCTATTTGAGCTTATACGGTAGCCAAAAGCAGTACGCTGAAGCGCATGCGACTGACATGGCAAGTGAATCACATTTGATCGACACCTTCAGCTACACACCCAGTTACATCAGACAATGAGTCGCCGTTTGGACTGATCATTCGCCGAAATACGCCTCGCCAATGAATGCCTTCCAAAATATTCATTTCACCTTCACCATTATCACATGAATGACACAAAAAATGACAGCAAATTTGTGTTCCCCTTCTCTTCTCTCACCATTTCGTTACAAAATACAGTTTTTAAAACGATCGCGGTGGTGTCATAATCAACGACTCGAACGAACTATGCACCCTGAATGCGTTTATGTGGCACGCGCTTGAATGTGAATTAAAATGACATCAATTCACGTCATTAGGAAACGTCAGCCATACAGATTCTAAACAGCCAATGAACAAGACGCACAAAATATGCACAGCATACCAATGCAAGTCATTCGTTAATCGGCTGTCTCAATGCACCGAACAGGTAGGGCAGCTTCGTTTGGCATCGAATGAACAATGAACGACGCACAACGATCGAAAATCACTTCAAAACACAGTGAAGCATGATTAACAGAAGCAATCGTGCTTTGCGTGACGCATGTCGATTGATCGCTGCCTCAAATGCGGTCAGCAATCCTGTTGCTGTCGTCAATGAAACAGGTAGTTGTTGACACATTAGTCGTCGCATTACTATCAAAGCCAACTATTCAGCGTTGCACCTAGCCAAGGTACTGGCCGCCATAGAGCAGCACCTTAGCCGAAGTACAAAGTTCAACAAGCCGGCCAATCAACCACACCCATCCCACTCACCACAACAACACACTCAAACGACTGACTCACAAACGGTTCGCGCACATTTTATACACAGACCTGTGACTCATGTCCCGCCCCTTATTCTGTCCGCTTGGAAAAGAGAACAACGTTTCCGACCGATGAAACATCTATATTTCGAAAATCGCCCGCCCTGCGCTTCTTCTCTTATCACTATCGCCTAAATCGACGACACATCAGACGCTCTTATGCGAGAGTAGCTTTACCTCTCCACAAATCTCCACTGTCCATCGCTTCAGATAAATGTTTCGTCGATTTCAGCGATTAGTCTCTACTTCACCGACAATGTTTACATCAAGCCGTCAACAAGCACCTTGCAATCGCTCTTTGAGGCATTTTTACTCTCTACGCACTCCGCTTTTGTTAGTTAGCAACGAAATTACCGCTAGTTACTTGAAGTTGTACATATTTTCACTAATCACCTAAACGTTATATTATATTTATTGTTAAAAAATATATTCGTTTCTTATTTCTGCACATTCACAAAAAAAAAACTTTCTATTTACCAATAAATAAGCTTTATTAAACACGTCTTTAAACGTTCTATAGCAGCGAACGTTACTTCTTTCATTTTCCTCATAGCAACCATTGTTCTTAACCAATCTTCACTTGCTTTTTTCTGCTTTTGCAAAAGAAAAGAAAAAAATCAGTCGCATTAACTCAGACGCATTTCCCGATGCCCATTTAAAATGTTATTAGATATCATGCTAGCAGTACATAGTTTCTTCTAAAATTTGCACTGATATACTCATCGAAAGCTCTAAACAGTTATCGAAAAGAACAGGAATAAAAATCGTTAGGAAAATTCAACTAAGAAAATCGAAAAATCTCACTACTCATTTCCATTTCTTAAGTTCAAAATTTTCTACTACATGCGGAAATAACCTTTTAAAAAAAACCCATCCTGCTATGATTGAATAACGAGAAATTCAAATAAAATCACTTCCTTTTTTTTCCAGAATATGTAATAGCGGATGAAATTTGTTTGCAATAGATTTATGTAAACGGTTTCCCTGTTTATTCACGCGAACGCTTTTTTTTAAATATATGCATGTAATAGTAAGAAAAACATAACATATAAGAAGAAATATAGCAAAAAAAAAAACATAATGCAACTACTGATGGAGCACTTTTTGCTATTGGATTGCTTCCCCTAGAAAAAAAAAACGCATTCATAGCAATCGGGAACAGTATTTTAAACGTAGAATTTTCATGCTCGTATAAGACTAAAATAATATTCTAACAAATGGATCTCTTTCATTAACAGCAGCACTTCTAAAGCGCATTAATATATTCGCATTTCCTCTTTCCATCATTAACCTCTAATATCTGCCAACAAAACGGGTATACTCTTTTCGTAACGCTTACTGCTAGATGGTGTAGAGTGGATTTATTCAAAAAAAGATTTTTGCATCAGCTTATCATTAACATAAATTATTTCATAATCGTACGCGAATTTACCAAAATCATCAAATTTCTAGATGTGCCGTTGAAGGAAGACAATAAAGAACAGAAATTTTTTCCTTACAATTTAGGACAAATTCGAAGAATCTTCCATCACTGTGAAAAATTTTTTTTTTCATTTGAGATTCGGCAACACATGGTCTCTACCATTTAGCGAACAAGGCACGATACAGTGTCGCACCATAGAGGAATGTACCATACGATATCGCTTAAAAAGTGATGATAAACGCTTTTAAACAACGCCGAAATTCACTTTCTATTCGCACCTCATAGCGACTATTGAAATGACGATTCTTAAACGTACTTATTCTTGTTGGATGCTTTTTTTCAACTTTTATTGCAACCACAAATTCGCTTTAGTTTTTCATCGGTAATTTCCATGTTTCTTTCGCTGTGCATATATGTCAAAGAAGCTGAAATTAATTGAAAAGGAAAAAGCAAGAAGATCTATCGAAGAAAATATTCTTGAAAAGATTGATAAGTTGTTTTTCATAAGATTTTATTATCAGTTAGCAAAATTCCACTTCGTATCAGGAGCTTTTATTGATGCACAGCCTTCTCAGTAACTACAGATACATTATGGTTTCCGGGACCGGAAATGTTTAGCTAGGCTCTGTGCGGCTGGAATGGTTCATTTTTATATATCACAACGAATGCTTACTGCCTAAATCGAAATTCATTTATCATTAGAACTGATATTATATGCGTTTTTACATACACAAATAAATGTGCTATTAGTAGAAGAGATCAGTGATCATAGCATGTGCGCTAATCTTTCAAAGCGATTGGTCATGACCAAGGAATATGCATCCGATTGAATTCCATTCATGTCACGCAAACAGCCACATAACTATCGCCAAATCACGTTAGATAGTCACAATTTTGCAACGCCATCCACTTTTAACAACGATGCAAAATTCCAAACCTGGTGTCCGACTTCAAATGCGACAGGTATAAGCTTCAAAGTCAACAGTTAAATACTTCACAAGAAACTAGTGTATCAAACTGAATTAGCCTATCGAATTCTTTCGAACTGAGAACAACGACAGGTAAACTTCACGCTCATAGCTTTCCTCGGCATTACTGCAAGGAATGTTGCGTATAGACAAACAAATTTTAAAAAAGGCGGAAAAAGTCAAACAGATCGAAACGGTGCAAGAAGGCGAACAGCATCATGAAGGATGACAAAATGTAAGCAATCTGTAATTCGGCCACAAAGTACTAGCGAGTTTAGCGTTTTTATTTCTCGCATGATCGTCTAGGAGTGAAGAAAACAATCCATTGAGCTGTCTTCACTCATATTCCCTACCATCCCCCTTCCAACGTCCCGAATGGTCGTATTTCAAAAAATTACTCCTCCATGGGCAGATAGCAACTTGCTACATTTGTGGACCGTGAACATGCCTCTTAAATTCCGTCACTATCACTTTTTTGTTTAATAATTTTAAATGCCGGCAGGTATACTAGTAACATCAATGCGCAGAATGCCATATGAATAAGCACTTTTACTTACAAATAACACCGTTAAAAAGTGGAAAATGTAAAAACCTGATATCGCATGAAACACAAATGAGGCATCTCTTCATGTTTCCCGACCTTAACGTACTGCCAAAAAAGATTTCATCTGTAATTGTGGAACGGATAACCTCGACAATCGCAGTTTCATTTGATATCATTGTAGGAACGATGATATTTTGCTAAGAAACGAGCAAACAGCCTGTTTATTAGCTCTGTCTTTCAGTGATGAAGCATTGCTAAGGTGTTTCGCAATGTTCTCGTGCCACTCACGTGACAAAATACGGCTTCGAGAAATACGAGGCGGAAGCATGCGTCAGCGTGTGATGACGTCACGGCGCTCCAAGAGCGCCAGTAAACGCGACGTCGATTTCGGCCCACGGCTCGACACAGTGACGATGAATGCCGGCCGAAAACCAAAGGCGTAATTAAATGGGAATGCTTCCCCCTTTCAACTGTAGTCGTGGGGATGCCGCCATCCCTCATCTCAGCAAATCTTGCTGATTATTTCAGCATGGAAGTTTGGAAATTTTTTTGCACTAAATTCTCATCCCGCATTGTGTTGCATCCTAAAAACGTTTCGGAGTGCAACGATGGCACCACCTCCCCCAGCACATTTTTTCATCAATATTGCACCCTTCGAAGTACCTGTCATAAATAAATAGCCGTTTAAAACCTATGCCGTTACGATTATGGTGGAGATGGCACAGCTCATGTCCTCATTTCACTACTGTTTTTTTTTTTGCAAGAAAATATAAAACAGCAACTCCCGTAAAATCAACCGTGTAGTCCGTTGTGGGTGATAAATTGCCTCAATGGACACGCTGTTTAACAACTTGGTTTTATCTATTGTCATTATCCTCCCAAATTTCATTGAATCCTCCCTTCTTCTCTCACATTCCTGATCCAAACTATGGTGAAAATTCACACCACCCCCACCCCATTCGTTTCTTTCGTCCCTCCCTGTCTCTTGCGCCATAAAGTAAAAAATGACCGTGAAGCCTTGAACTTACATAACAAGCATTACGATGGAAGGGAAAATGCCCAATTTGCCGTTAGCGCCCATTTTCTTTCTATAGCTCATGTACACGTTTGCTATTAGTTTGTGCTGCGCCTGTTATAAATGCAAGAAAAAAATAGTGGCTAAAGATTATTTTCAAAAAAAGCTTCGCACACGGAAAAGCGGTATATCTTTACCTCAGCTGAAATGGGGATTTGCAACTTCTTCCTTTTTTTTATTTACACGATTAATTCTGCCAAAAAAACCACCCTCAAGCAAAACATAAACTACTGTTGATGTTGTCAAGTCCTTTTAGCATTACTCATCAATTCTTTTCGTTTTCACTTTTCCTAAAAAAAGTGGAAATGATCTGTCCCTTTGTAGGCCTCCCTCCATGTTTTTTTTATCAACAAACCTAGTTCAGTTTCGACTTGGGACAGAGTTTCTGCACTCTATACCCGCTGTTATCAGATTAGATTCTTGGTGGATGTCGACTTCATCAGTTCTATTGCCTCCACACCTCGAACTACCAGTAACCTCAGGAGGATTAAGTCATATAGATAATTTAACGCTTTCCACACCACCAGTTTACGGATGGGTGCTTTTAAGCACAAAAGCGTTGAACAGTTTTCGGAAGGTTAACCTGTTTTACCTGTCGTAGGGAGCAATGGACTTGCTTCCTTAAAAACGCCTGAATCTGCAAATTTCATCATCAGAGATTTTCAAGCACGAGATTTAGATGAGGTCCTTAAAAAAACTTATTTGGGACAAGTTTTTTTTTCTTCTTTTAATTGAAAAAAACCTTCTCTTGAAATCTTTTGGAAAAAACTTTCTCAAAAATAACTTGCAACTTCAGCACCCCAAATGCGAATGCCAGTAGCCATTTCCAGCATTTAACAATTCATCAAAAGACGCGCATTATATCCTGCCTTATCGCGACTTCCCCACCTGCTCCAAAGTATGGTTTCCACCGCAGCTTCGTTAATGGAAGTTTTGACCGATCTCTTTATTTTGCGCTCAGCTTCAAAGCATAATGATTTACCATTTGAGGGTAGGCAATGATAAGCTAACGTCATGGTGATGCACCAATACAAAATACAGTAAACTTCAAGCATAGCGATTTGATAAGATTCCTGTAAGCGCATATTTCAATAAGCATTTAGTTCCGATTGATAAAAAAGTAGCGGAGATCAATGATTGTTTAAGGAATTATCGTGTGATAGTGGTAAGAAAAGAAATAGGCCGTCATGGCTCATGATGGCATCTGTTTTCACTCAACGCTACGCTAACCTATGACCTCATGAGGTGCAACCTTGTGCACTTTTTTAATGCATAAAGGCACGAGCTGCAATTCGAAATTGCAAAATTAGCGAAACAACGCTAACTTATTAAACTTTTTAAAAAAACAACCTTAACTAAATATCCCTCTTGGGAGGCCACTGAAACAAAAAATCCGACTTAATAATTGAGCAAAAAACTGTCTGCCTGCGGGTCTCGAACTTGCTGCATATAGATTAAAAGCATTGGCCGATTAGCTGGAATATTGCAGAGTGTTTTCTTCAATTATTTTAAACGCTATCAGTCCATGACAAGTATACGATAATGCGTTGCATTTTCATTTTCAGAAACATTAGCGAAATTTTTTTGAACCTTTAGGAAACCTCCGAAATTTCTTCATTATCTTCGATATTGAAGAAGAATGATTTCATAATTCCATGACCGATGCTTTGCGGGGAAATGTGCATTGCTTTCTGTTGGCGACAATTAGCAGCGAACAACAATATGGAGCAGACGTATTTCCGAGGATGACTGCAATATATCTCTGCACCGATCCGACTATTCATCACTTATTTCCGGATTACTCATTCCTTTAAAGTCAAAAGTCATAGTGCCAAGTTCCTTTCATAAGGGAATATTTGCTGAGAGTCAATAACAAAACGAATCATACATATAGCGGCATTTATCATCACTTCCCAACGGATGCACTGACTCATCTAGCTCACCGCATGCTTCGAAAGCTTTCAGTTATGGCTAGTGAAGACTTAGTAATGATGCGCTTATTAAAACACCACTCGGACAAAGTTTTTATAAAAATAAATATCAGCGATGAACATTTAAAAAAAAAACTTCGAATTCTGTGAGGATAAAATTTGCATTAAGGAAGCCCTAAGATCCCCGTACAAAAATGTAGGAAACGTAACCAACGAATGTGTTGATGATTAAACGCTTTCAGTTTTAAAGCAATGCAGATATAAAGTCGAAACTGACATCTGAGAACATCCGTTCATGAGGCTTTCATTTTGATAGACTGCAAATCCAATTTTCTGCCTGAGAATCATAATTATGAATTATGAGTGAAAAAATTTCAAATATTTTGCAAAAACCCATTTCTTTTTATTAAAAAAAAAACTAGTGCTTCTTAATAGTACTGTAGTCAATTTTTTTTCAGACAGCCAGTTTTGGCTATGTTCTGACGTACGAATGTTTCTACTGCGCAGATAACATGCTTTAAATAGAACTTTAAATTATCGTAGATTTTTAAGAACCCTAGAATTTGTATTTAAACAGCAACCTTCTCCTTTAATTTCGTTAAAATTTTTCAGCCTCTGAAAGTAAATAAGAAATTGTCGGAATCATCTCACGCCACAATAGGCCTATGACGATTTTCTGTAAAACCGATATATATTATCAGCCTTATTAATGAACTCGATGCAGTTAAAAAATCAGAATACAGAAATCCCTATCGTCAGACAGTACCCATTTTCATTGCATTGTGAAGGGAAAGAGTGAGATACAAGTCTATGAATCATCGAGTGAAAAAGGATCGCCGATATATTTCGGCATGCTCCAAGAATCGAAAATATGAAATTTTGAATCTCATCGTCTATGTTTACCAACAACAGATGGTCATAGCTTTTCTCACGCCATGTTTTCAATCCATTGTGTATAATATCATTCCCTCTAGTTCATAAAAGTAACTGCTAAACAATCGAAAATTGTCTATATACTTTTTTTTGACTATTTCATCGCAATCGATCTTTTCGTCACTTGATTGATGGTTGATTCATTCACAATTGGAAACTTGACAAAGAGTTGATTCATCTACAAATTTAATATCGCGCACTCGATTAACATCAGCGAATACCAATAAATAATATTGAAACGTCATACTTTCATATTTGCGAGGACGCATTTGTGCTCTTTCATTAATTCGCTCAAACGATTTCATAGTTTTGCCCGGGATAGAAATTTTCAACGCTTTTTACTAGTTATGTTTGAATGCAATTAGATAAATTTCTATATATAATTAATGTTGCCTACTCTATTTCGCATAGAATTTTCTGCATTCTTTCAAAAATATTTCACGAAGTGAATTCTCCTTTCAATCCCTTTATTTAAAAAAAAATTAATGAAATAGTTCAAGAGTAATGATTTCCCTCATGGGACTATAAAGATCTGTATAAAATAATTAAGCGCACTCAAAAAAAAACTGAAGAAATGTATTAAGTATTGTGAATATTTTCATCATGACAACTTTTAGTCTTCTTGCATGCGGGTGGTCTTCGCTATTTTCACCGATGACTCATTGAAAGACCCACTCAACGCCTCCAGCTCTCTTATATATCGATCATCGAAAACATGAAATAATTCAGTTTCGCTGTGTTTCTACTTCATTTATTGCAGCTGTTTTGTGACGATCTAATATAACGCGAAACAATTTGAAAAGCGTAACACAGCAGCTGGCACGATACGCATTTATCCACTTCCGCCTACCACACCAGATAGTTTTGCAAATAACAAATCCTTTCTATGAGCCCACATATTAGGGATATATAAGGTATCATTCATTCCACCACTTCGAGAACGCAATAATCTGAATAAAATAGCCATAAAAAAGACATGCACTACTCTAAAATAACCAACTCAAATATCGGATTGTTTTGGTGAGGGCTAAAAAAAACACCCGAAGAAAGTGGGTCACATCGTTTGATCCCGTACATATGAGACGGCTAGCCAGTTCCAACATTTACCGGGTAATGGACAACACGGTGAAAAGAGGAAGTGAAATGTACCTCTCATAATGTATTTCAGTGAGTGATGTAGACTCAATGTTACTTATTCCATCTCATTCTATTATATGCCGATAATACTATCAAAAGTTGAATGGTAGTCGATCCATTATCCGAGGTCTATATGCTTTGCGGATATACGATATAAATCGCCCGTACCGCTACGTATGTGTCCAAGGTAATAGTCATACAATATACACCTCTACAGTAATAATGGTCACACAAAATACAAACTTGATGATACGCAACATCAAGACTTAGAATTTAAACGCAGCAATATTAGAATTGATACTACTTTATGAACGCTTGCTCATACAGTAGGGAAATTCCCGACTCAAAGTCCATATAATACGGTAAATTATAACTAATCGATGCATCACAATGTAGAAGAGAAATCCAATATGGGAAAACTACAATGCAGCATTACTGCAAATGCGTTTTTAACTGAGTGAACTTTTTCTGAGTTTTGAGAGTCAGCTAGGATAAACGAACAAATATTTGGAGACGTTCAGCGACAGGAAAATAAACACTGAGTGGCTACACAAGAACGTCAGGATAAAAAAGTTTCACCCATGTATGACCGTGAATGCTGGAAACTAACCCTCACATTAGGATGTACCTGATCAGCTTTTCAGATGCAGGAAAATTTGCACAAAATCCAATATATGCAACGAGATAGTCACGCTGGGGAGACGGAATGGTTGATGAATGCGACGCATCGCCTTATTAAATGTCTTAGGAGACTTTACAAATCTCCAAATTACTGTGGCTTCAGCGCAAGGAATCGAGAATCTCAAGGAAAGAGTTCGCTAAAGTACAGAACACATGATGATTCGGCCAGCCTAGACTCTTGCCATCACACGTTATTTCCAAAGTCAGGAAGTTAACGAAAGACCAGCGGAAGACAAACATCAGTTCACCCACAAATTCTTCCTGCCAATAGATTAAATGCCAGTATCATAAACAGGAAATCAAGTAACCGACTACGATTATCCATGCTTACTCTTCGCTCTTTAAAAAAATAATAAAAAATTTAGCGAAGACAGACAAAGAATAAACTTTATTAACCATGAAAATAAAACGGTTAAAACGACTTGCTCAGTGTGAAGAAACGGACAAAATCACAGGACACAGTGCTGAACGAACAGAAAACAGAGATTAGAGGATGAAAAGATTTCGTTGAATGCGTCGCATTACAACAAAACCAAAATATGAAAAAAAAAAGTGAAAGTGAAATCAAACGACCAAATACGGTCCAAAAATATTCGCAGAACAGTGAGCTTTTGAAAAAAAAATTTAAGATACGACTTCAGATATCAGTTAGTAAAACTATATATAACATTACGGATCGGATATTACAGAGAGATATAGAACTATAAGTTCAAAAACACTGAATTAGAAATAACATTAAATAACATCTCGATGCACAAATAGTAACAAGAAGACAAAATTAGCATGTAAGGAGTGGCTGATTTTGCATAAACTGAACACGCCGATAAAATTTTCAGCTTATTTATTTCGTTACTTAACGCAAGACTCTACTTGCAAACGAGAACTAACAAAGACAAAAAAAAAAAAATCGCGGAACCACAAAAATCTTCTCGATTGCACTTTCGGTCCCTCTCTTTAAAACATAGTCAATTACTGCTTTTTATAACCAACTTCCCTAGCACATTCGCATGAATTTCCAATTTCCACAAAAAGAATATTCTCTGAGCTCAACTGCGATGAAGTCAGAAATGGAATTGGCTCTTCAAAAGTTTCCTTAAACACTCCTTATTCTAACCTCGTTATATAATATATCATTCTTAGACACAAAGCAAAAATGTCATAAGTGCAGGTTTTGCATGCAAAAACAGCCTTCTCATAGTATGTGATCGCAAATTCAATCTTAAAATGAGATGTGAATAAAATATGCATGCGGAGATTTAGAAAGCAAAGAGTCTTACATAAAAACTTCGTTGCAAACCAGTTACGAGTGATGTGTTAGGTAGGTTTATGCTAAAGAACATCGAAACAGAGAAACTTTGAGAAAAACAAATAGAAAGATATGAATCTGTGCGGGACGAAACGAAGTGCGATATGGAGCAGCCCACCCTTAAAGATTATTGCTACCAGTGAGTGACCTAATTCTGGTCATGTTCCCTCAGGTTGAGGATAATAGGTTTGCTCAACGTAACTGTTTGGCAGCAGTAAACGATACAATAAACGCACTGCATTTACATGCTTCGAATCAACAACCTGGCAGTGTAAGCTTTGCGTGAAACCCAACACATCCTTACAAGCACACCAAATAACGCTCTACATCTTTTAAAAGCCCATATTGCCAGCTTAACTCCTTCCACCTCCCCCTCCTTCCTTATATGGTGAGAAAATGTGAGGTGAATAAAAGCTTTATGCGGATCTTTGCATTGCAACGAGCCGATTTCTTCAGCTGCACTTTTCGAAACAATCAAAAATCTATTCAATTATTTTCTAAAATCAAAGACTAGCGCACTACCTTCACTTGAGAAGAATAATGTCCCCTACACGAAAGTGCTGGATATGGATCTCTTAAAGTCTCCTACCAATACATTTAATCCCGAACCACATAACCGTGACATTTGCCCTCCCTCTCGACATCGGAGGCTTCGAAAGTACCTCCCTCTTGAGTTCCATTGCCCAAGTCTGCATCGTGGCTCATTTTCGGTCGCTGCACCACCGCACCAGTACCAGTCGCAGTCATACTTCGATCAAGATACGCCGGACGGAACACGGTTCGGATCTGTTCGGTTAGTCTTTGTGGAGACTTCAAAGTGCCATTTCGTGACCCTCTATCAAATTTACCGCCCTCTCCACGCACTCGTGTCAGTGCATGCTTGTGCCGCGATTCGTGCAG
Organism: Baylisascaris schroederi; assembly: GCA_006503575.1. Taxonomy (NCBI): domain Eukaryota; kingdom Metazoa; phylum Nematoda; class Chromadorea; order Rhabditida; family Ascarididae; genus Baylisascaris; species Baylisascaris schroederi. The sequence goes on along the minus strand of QEWY01004125.1, from coordinate 737,611 downwards.
ATATTTCTTAAAAGTGCTATATAAGCGAGGCGCAGGCAAACAAGTATACTCAGGAGGAGAAATCAAAGTCATTTCCCTTCTAGTCATCTCCCAATAAGTCAAGCACTCTTTGAACTTACTCTCACATAATAACTGCAACGCATTTATCTGCATCAGCTTCGCTGAGAAAATTCGCTGTTTAGAATGTTGTCTGCTTTCATTAAAACTTCTGCTGAATAGCAATGAAGCGATCCCATTACAGATTACAGAAAGCCGTATTCTCCCTAGAACAGTGATACCTGCGGAAAAAAATGCGCGGATAAAGTTGCGCACGTATTACTAGCGTAGAAACTTCTTCGGAACTTCTAACAGTTTGTGTGATTGTTATAAGAAGTACTAACACAAAGCAAGGACATCGCCCCCTGCAACCACTACGGCGTTTCGCTATCACCCAACTACCTTTCAATGTATAAGAATGTGGGATGCGGCACACAAGGCTCACGCCACGGCCGAGCATAACCTTGCTAATGTACCTTCAATCAGGTACAGCTTTACCACTCTTTTGAAACTTGTAAAAATCTATCCACAAGTTTTCTGAGGAGATAGCAGTGAGCACAAGACATTTACCTTATTAGTCATCACGCCTAATAAATAAATGAGCCATGATCTACCCGCAGCAACGCTAACGGAGTATACCACGATCCAGAAAGAACGTTCTTTAACACGACTACATCGCTGATATACGAAATCACTAACATGTTCAACGCTGCTTTTCCTATCATATAACGATAAAGAAAGAATTCATGAAGACTCGAGTGCTGTGCGCTCCAGCTCCTTATATACAGCAAGAGCTTAAAACCTGCATGTGGATGGGAATACTTCACATCTTTAAAAAAAAGCAACAAACCCTTCGCTCCTTGGGTATTCTCCCTTCGCTCTCCATTTTTGCTCTCGCCGCACGCCTTTTCATAATCCTGAAACAATGTGAAATAAATAAATGAATAAATAAATAGACGATAATATACTAGCCCCAAGCCACTCTAATTCGCTGATATATCGAAAAGACCGCGAACTCTAAATACATTCTTCTATATTCGACTAAAAATAAATTCTGATCAGATCTCGCTAAATTAATTGATAAGCAGCTGAAACCAATGTAGAGCTAAAAACCGGTGCAGCTAAAACTTTTAGCGGAATATATCAATCGAATTATAAAAACGTTAGATGCGAAATGAAAAAATTACGGAAAATATTTTAGACGACGATAATATGAAAACCCACATTGCAATGCTAATTCCCTCCTGATTTATTTCAGGAAAACTTATGAAAAAACTACAATAAATTTATCACAGAAAATATTTTACCATAAATATACAACTTTTTCAACCGTTCGTTGCCCTATACACTTTGATTTTCCGCAGAATGCATAGAACGAAAAGAATCTCAATATAGAAACGATTCTCCCGTCAACAACCAAGCACACAAGGCACAAACCTATGGTACTGTTTAGCGTTAACGTAAAGCGGCTCTTCGTCTGGCCTCGGTGCCAAAGAAGGTGATTGACTACTCAGTTGCAGTACAAACTGATGCGAAGAACTCGATGACGGTTGCTGCAATAATTGAAACAAAAGTGTACAATAACTACAACTTGAACCATGAGAAATGCCAGTCTGTGACTAAAAAACGACGTGGCATAGCCAAAGTTTGTGTTTGAGTTCTCGAATCCAGGCAGTGTGCAACCAAACTGCACAATAAAATATGCGACGTAATGTAGTATGAGGGACATTGGAAATTTCCAGATAGAAAAAAAAAAAAATAGCGAGAACTAGACGATCCCTTTTGCCCTCTCATACTGCTTTAAGTTTTCCCCAGAACAAGTAATCAACACTCATAATTAAAATGATCTTCAATCAATGTTGTGAGTGGCAACTATCCTCCAGTCACCGATTCAGGTGAATATGGAAAACGATTCCTAAATCTTTCATAACGTAGGTATGAAGGGGAATGTAGCATTAAAAACAATCCATCTACAATCACAAAAGCACACCCCCCTCTTTCCCCACACTCGCTAATTAGGGAAGAGAAACCAGCCGTACATCCAAGGAATTTCGGGAGATAGACTGCGATTACAGATTAGGGGACGGCGAAAAAGAAACAGAAACCTCGAAAATTTCGAAGGAAATTTTCGGAGGCGAAAAAAACCTTGGAACTTTACAGATGAGTCAATCTTCACTGTAATTACTAAAAGTGAAGATCAAGAGAAAGAAAGCAAAACCAACCTGGCTCAATACTTGCACCACATTGGAAACATCAACTTCTTTAGGGCCTGAAAGAATTCTCGGAAAACTTGATGAACAAATCAGCTAATATGCTTCATTGTGGTCTTGTATGAATCTCCAAATACGTTTAGTGCGGTCTTCTAAAGACAGCAGTTCCGAGCATTCACTGTTGTTGCGATGCGAAAACTAATAAACGCAATAATAGTTTTAAAACGGGTGTGCATACAATCAGGTGAAATCCGAAAGAAATGAGCAAAACTTTGAAAAATGGAAGAAAAAAAAAAGATGACGTATAGGATCGCCCGAAAGCAGCGAATTACGCCACCCAAAAGTATGATTTAATAACTCTGTCGTGCTAATGTAGTTATAAAGCATACAAGCAGTTTCATAACGATTATCGGAGTGACACTTTCTGTGCAAAAAAAAAAAAAACTTACATTCCTACTCCCTTTGCAGAAATTAAATAAGTACGGTCATTTCATTTCCAAAATTTGCGGCATAACCACTTTCAAGAGGTGATCAAGAGTGTACAAAAAAGCACGGAAAACAGTAAGCTAGTAATCGTAAATAGATTAGCTGAGGTAACTGTACCCCCGCCCCCCTCTACCTTCCTCCTCCCTTCTCTTTTCTATCAAGCTTCTGCGATCCTGTTAGAGTTCAACGCTAGAGAATACGAAGGCATACGGATTGACGAAGGTGTTATTGTTAAAGCGTGTTTTTGCTCTAAATAGTGCAATTTTTACACATTCTTTAGTAATAATAGAAAGATGTAATAAAGCATAAAAATAAATGCAGAACATCTTCTGTGCCACATAAACAAAAAGGTGCCAAAAATCAAACGAAAGCAACGAGAACAGCGCAAAATATACCAGGATAGACGAACTGATTTGTGCCTTGTGAAGATGATGCACGCTCCTGTAAATCAACTGTCGACGATTGCTGAACTGGGATAAACGAATCGTTGAGGTTAATGACCTGTATGCCGCCAGAGGTCTGACTCCCTTGAACCACCTAAAATAATTTCAAATTTTTTAAACCGAAGTCTCTTCATTTCCCACAGTATCCAAAAGTTTCTTTCCTTTATGCCATGATGAATAAGAAATTACTGCTGCTGGAAATGATCAGAACTACCCTGCAAATCAGAAAAAGAGGAAAAGTCAAGTGCTGTCGTGAAACAAACTCAGCAGTAAATTTCACATCCGGCTGGCCGCAATCAATATCCCATAGAGAACTTCCACATGCGTTAGCAACTCGACGACCACGGACCCATTGAAGCAAGCTTCAAACAGCGACTGAATTGCATCAACTAACAATTAATTTCTCTGAACTCTCATTATATGTGCCTAAATGGGGTGCTACCAATGAAATGAAAAACAAGTTAAAGGAACTATGCCACTAAAAATTCCTTCAAATCGAACGACTTAATCTTCATGTACCCTTAGATTCAATGTAACTGTTGGTAGGAAGTTAAAACAATCGACAAAAATTCCGCTTTAAAGGCGGCGAATTCAAAACTTTCACTTGCAACCAACTAGACATGACCGTCGCTACTATCGTTAAGCAATGAAGCTTTCCTGGGAAATTTCTAAGTTCAGGAACGTTTAAATTTTAAGGTTCGTTGCAGCAGATGAAGGACGTTCGACTTCATTTCGACACTTAAAAGTGTTAGATAACGATTACGGACCTCAGGGAAAGTAAACCTGAAAGTGAATCCCTCAGCTCAGCTCCTATCAACTGAGGCCATTCACGGTGCAAAAACTGTGAAGACAACCCCATTAAACTGCGAACATTGAGAGAAACCAGGCTATAGTGAGGTTGGGTTTTGTCACCGGCCACTCTCCCACCCCTCCCCCCCTCCCACTGAGCTTTTTCGACATCCTGCCTCATATTTTCGCACTATCAACAAGGTAACATCAATCATTCTCCCAATTCTAGGATCAGCAGCACTAATATTAAATAAATCTTACAATAAAGTGGCCAGATTTACGATAAAAATAAAAGGAATGCGCGAAATATGCCTCAAAGATTTACTAACGAACAGCACTATAGTGCAACTCTCTCACTTGCCCTCTTCTACATAGGCAGCTCAGAGTTTAGAAAGCTAACGAAACCAACTATTGAACCAAGTAACAACAAACTTCGAAATATTCGAAGTGGAAGCAACTTAGAAACAAACGAATCCTAGATTATAACACAAAGATCGTCGCTTAGAGAGAGACCTGAAGAGCGGCACCATTAAGGTGGATCGCTTGCTGTGATCCGGGTAACAGAATGAACGATTTTCCCACATCCTGTTGTGAAATTTCCGCATCGCCTCCCACACTGACGAACTGAACTTGACATGGCTGATACTGAAAAAAAAAAAATGCTGAATTTAGGTAGTCCTGACGGAATGCATTCAAGTGAAGCTCAATGATGCAAACTAAAGAAAATATTTTCTTATCGAATAAGAATTTCTTGTTTGAATATAGCACATGACCTTCAGCTTTTGAGATGGAACGTTTTTGAGGTAACTACTGAAATGACCACATAAACAGAAGCCATAGGATTTCTATTTTGCTTGGACTTAGGTCGGTGTGCTGTTAAACTTCAACAAGCAAAAGAAGCTGAAATGATAGCAAAACCATTGCATAACTGCAACTGTTTTGTAAAAAGAAAAAAAGAAAAAAAAAAAGAATACGATTGCAAAATTGCAATGAAACGTTTACTTGATTATGGTTAGTAGAAGAGGGTTGATTTGCAGTCGTCAGAACGTATTGTTGTTGCTGCCTTTCACTATTCCTGAAAACAAACAAACAAATAAACAAACTATTCGACTATCGAGGGGTATAGCATTAGGTGGTGATGAAAAGCTAGTCTACTTGCTGTTTCAATTAATTAACACCTATTAAGCTTTCAGCGACTGAGATATAAGAGACAAGGCCTTTATCAATTAGCGCTCGAGTTGCTACCAATTGTTACCCACCCCTGAATCGGTTCCCGACAGTGCTGCGGGTACCTGTATTTGTGAAAGAGTTCCATCCGAAATTTTCCAACTTTCTCAGTTTAGGCTCAAAAATGCTGACATCAACCATTTATCAAAAATACCAACGAAATGAAGATATGTATGCTAGATAGCGCTATAAAAAGGTGCGTCAGCTCTGTTTGAAAAGAATAAAGGTAAAAAGTTGGGAAAGCTTTCAACAGTCAGACTTTTAATACGTTAGGCGGGTATCGAGAGGTCTTTGAGAACACCTGAAGGATGTTTACTAGAGTGTAACGCTCACTGATCGTTACAGAACATTCATGAAAAAGTTTACTTCAGTAACGTTCCCACCATCTGTCTTATTCCTCTGTGCAACTAGACTCACTTGTTTACGAATAATCCTTTGCTTCTACCACTTTCAAAAAGTGAAAGAAAACAATGTCCGCTTTTCTTCAGGTGAAGCCCGGACTTCGGGCGCTTTGTTCTACTAAACGGTCAGTAAGTGTGTGAACTAAAACCCGTGAAAAAAGAGACATACGTCGAAAATAGCTCATATCTATTGGCTGAGGGGGGGATATACAAATAAAATCGTCAAGTGGATAGCGCTTCAAGCGAACAAAGTGTGAAATTCTTTCTCCCCTCTCCCTTTTATGGGTTTCGTTTTATCTTGCCCATTTATAAACAGTCGCCCAGAAATCCATGCTTTATAAATGTTCACTTTAGCTGCACACTTCAAGCTTCAGCGCCTGAACGACTTCAACATTACAATTCCAGACGCCTAAACACTCAACAGTCCGCACTAGAAATTCATGCAGGAGCAAATTGGACAGATATACTAATAAAGCCTTTAATAAAAACTTTGACCATATTTAAGAATGAGAGAATGGTGACGCTACAGCCTCGTCAATATCAAAACGAATGTGACACAATTTTGCTAAGATTGAAAAACTAAAGCTTGGCTTCAAGAAGATAGCGATCAGTACTTCAGCCGTCTGCGAATAGCTTAGACAGCAAAGCATTTTTTTTTCCTCACTTTGATTGTAAAAAATGAACGAAATGTTAGGGCAATATAGTTCCCTCCCCTCTCCTTCTACCCCTCTTCCCCCTCATGGTTTCTAAAGCTATACAGCACTGCTTATCCTCCATAAATAACATCGCGGTAGTTTTCGATATTTAAACCAAAGAAATATCATCAACATCAACAAGTGAAATCCATCTAATCAATCTGTATGAAACACCATCGTACAACGAATAAACACGCAATTTAGGTGCAACGCATCACTCTAATAAACACACAGTCCCGAAAAAATGACCAAGCTCGACAACCTTTCGAACTTAGTTTCAACTTTTTTGAACACCCGACTGTACGAGCCCCAAATTGGACCCCGCCTACTGATCCGCGTGTTCCACTTACATCTTATTGGTGGACGAGCGCACGCAAGTTGGCTGATTGGCCGACACCATGCAGCCAGTCCAATCACGATCGATCGAGCCCACCCGCAAACACTTAGCAAGGCAGCCACGCCTTCGAACCGCAACGCTACACATCTACCAACGCGCCAATTCCAAATTCACTACAGCTCCACCGCAAACAATCGTTGTGAGATACGAAACGAAACATGCAGCTCTATAGTTACGCAATGTTAGCAGCCCTTCACAGTACCCTCAGGAACATCCACATCAACGCCTATATCAGTCTACTACTGTATCTATCAATAATGTTTACTACTATTATCACTAGCAGTACTTACATGATGCCACTACTATTACCTATTAGCATCATTAGTGACAGCTTGTATCTCACAATTTACTGACAGATCCTAGGTGCTTACTATTACCATTTGCTATATTAAGGGTGATATGCTATTGTGTTCACTACTCTTAGCTATTGTTAAGAGTAGTCCTGATAATGGTCTATTTTAAAATTAGTACTACTTATATCAATTACAGTCAGATAACTGTAAGAAATATTTGAAATAATAAAAAGGAAAAACTTATCGTTGTGTTGATAGAAATTACTCAATGGGACCATTTTAAAGTAGCACCTAGGATACGTGATATGCTTGTCATGCCTTGAATAGTTCAGTGCTGATTCTCGCTGCAAAAATACGATTCAGTGATCTCATGTAGGAAATACTACTTCCTATAATATTTTTAAAACAGTTTCATTGGCTCCCATTTCCGAAATACCTGATAAACACATGAATGTCACCGCACGAGTAGTGCAGACACTACGTTGCCATAACCTGGATTTCACAAATACAAATAAGCTGAAACGCACAACGGATTGAATTTCAAGAAAATTGGGTACGTTAAAGATTTTTTAACCATTCGGTGGAAAAGCCTATAGGTGGAGACATACCCCTCTTGAATTTCAGCAAGAGATTTTTAAATTCACTCTTTCATGCATCGATAAAAACGTCACTCTTCATTATTCCACTAGTCAGCTTGAACTTTTAAAAAAAAATTGTTTTTTTAAGTGCAGCTTAAATTTTACTGGCGTAGCATATGCCCTTTTTAGCATTTAGTCAAGTACATTGGCATATCATTTACCTATTGTATGAATTACCCATATTGGATGCTTGGATGCTTTCACTCTTTGCTATGACAAGAGCAACAAGAACACAAACCTCGTTTTATACTCTTCATGGTTACGTTAATTATCTTAGACTCGTTCGCAAAATTCGTTTGCGATAGCTAACTTCCGCTTTCGAAAGATACGAAACAGAGTAATTTCATATGTAATTTAAAAATCAGCTTAATTGTTTTTTAAGCCCTCAAAAATTACCAGTAACGGAACGTCTCTAGTTCGTTTCCTGTTAGCGACAATTCTTTTGCACTCAAAATTTACTGTTATATGAAAAATTAAAAAAAAAATTTTTTTTTAAAAAGCAATGTGCTTCTTCACACAAACACGACCACAACTTTAATGACAGAAAAAAAAAGAATAGAAACTTGATGTGAAAAAAAAAAAGTATCTGAAATGATGACACTATGCAAAATGTTTGCCAATAATAAGGAAATACGTCGCAGTCATTAAGTATTCAAGAAAAATATTTCCTCACTAAACAACAATACACTCTGATAGTGGAAAAATTAATTTAGAATTATATCACATCAGTAGATAAAAAAAAAAGAAGAGCAACACATAAAGAGGATCTCGATACCTCGAATAATACGAATATTGATAAACACCTGGTAATTTGACAACATTCATAGAGTTTGTTTAATTGTTATCGATCGCTGAAGGTGACAAATATGTTCCCTCTTAAGGATCAACCAAATTTCTCAAATTCTAGTGAATTTTTTCCATGAAGTTTTTTTTTTTTTTTTTTTTTTCTTTTCAACTGTAAGATGGATTTCTTTTTACTCCAATAAAAATATAGAAATGCGCGCTAGAAAAATTCACAAATGAGTCTGTTTTGCAATTATACCCCAAAAAAAATACTCGGTTATAATAACGTTCTAAAATAATTGTAGGATATCTACCGAATAATCCACCTAAAAAACATATCGCTTCAAATATTCACAAATAAAAATTTATTTTCGTTTAAATCTGACCAATTGTGAAAAAAAAAAAAAAAAAAAAACAACACCGTTCTTTACATAGCTAACTGCTTATTAACTCAGCACCCAAAAATTTTTTGAGTCACTCAACCGATTCGAAACGTGCATACACAAATTTGGTACCACCTCCAAGCGTCTACATACACACACACACAAAAAAAAAAACTGCGAAGTTATCATCGTGAAGTTTCCGATTTACTATCCGACAAACGGATAGATATGCGCCACAGACATAAATTCACTACAGTTATGTTTTTCTAAGAATTTGCAAATAGCGCGCATTAAAAGAGGAACTCTTTGGAAAATTTACAATCCCTTAGAGGAACTCCTTGAAAGTTTACAGCTCGCTTTGTCGATTGCAATCAAATAGCGAAGATTTAGCAGCCTCATAATGATCAACTTCAGCATATTAAATGATATGGGTGTACAAATAATAATGGCAACTCTTCAAACATATAAATGCAGTTTGCTTTCAAATTGAATATAACTTATTTCAAAAAAAAAAGAAAAGAAAAAACATCCGCTACAATATGCGAAACAAATCGAAATCAACAAAGAGGCATTTCTGGGAACTCTTTTTATAAGAACAATTTCGAATTATGGATAGTATAATTTTTAGGTATTTATGTTTTGTTTTCAGTCGTATCACTACGAAAGCTTACGCACTTAGAGTAAGGAATAGATTAACAAAAATGGTCCCGCATCCTCGGTATTAAAAGATACTTCCAGTATATCATCCGGCATCAATAATCCAACGTGTCGAATAACTGTCATCTGTACTCTAAAAACACCAAATAATTTGCACTCATACTCTAAGAACATCAAGCCACCTATACTGAAAAAAAACAGTTGCCATTTTTCTAGTAATCTATCCACAAGCAAAAAAAAGCAAACTACAATCACAATATACTATAAAAATGATGAAAGCTAAAGCGTTCATATCAAACTGATATTTTTCTTTTAAAAATAATTTAAAAAAATAACGGATAAGAAAATATCAAACGAATGAATCTGATGATGAAATTACGAGATATACAACACGACTGTGAAATAAAGAAAGAGGAAAAAAAAACAATAGAAACAGGTGAACGCTTTCAATATTAGAGTGCAAAAAATCAATAAAACAGATTAATTGGAATATCGCTTCCAATAATTTTAGACAATCGTCGAAGAAGCGTTTTAATAGTTCCAATTGATGAATACACATAGCTGCACAAGAAAGACAAATAACAATACTAGGAAATAAAATTTCAACATTGCGATAAAATGCCACGCAATTTTGAAAAAATAGATTCAATCACCACAACGACGATACTTTTCACGAAATGATTATAAATTGTCTCTTATAAATTTGCATGCGACAATTTCTAGGCTTACAAGAATATTTACCGAAAATTTCACTGTAAGTACTACGATCACCTCAGCAATTCAAATATACCCAAAAGTACCACATTTTTTTATGCGAGACCTGAAATCATTTAGAACCAAAACACCGTTTGTTTTTTATTTTATTTTAATTTATTTATTTTATTTTTTTTTTAAAGAAACTGTTTGATGTATTCAGAAATTGGTGTTTAAAAGGATAATGTAGCGAACGACACGAAAGAAAGCACAACGCCGACAAAATAATAGAGAAGCTAAATAACCTAAAAAACAAGTGCCTTTCATATTTTAACGTTAGTTTTCAGTCTATGTCTTAGCACATTTGTTGCAGATGAGAGAACATTTCCAAGTAGAGATATAAGTAAATACCACATTAGAAAGCTGAATGAAACGATTACAGAATTGCTGAAAATGCAGTAATCATCACTGTAACTTTCCTCATAGAGTATGGAGAGGAAATGTCCCCTCCCCCTCCCCCTTTACCCATCCCCGTCAACCATTGATCATTCCTCTCCTCCTTTCACCTACCATCTCGAAAAAATCGGGACGGAGGATCTGGAAATGCATGCAGCAAATTCAGATAGCTTAGCGAAAATGCAGTGGAATACGCTTTATAATACATCGAATTAAGCGTCCGGTAATTTCCCAACTCCAGCAGTTGGAGAAGTGGGAGTACTAACACCATTAGCACCTGTATGCGCCATGCTTGAATAGTTACTGCCACTCATCGAGCTGGTAATACGTCGTTCGTCATTCTCCGAGCTAACGCCCGCTGCCTATAATATAAAATAATATTCAATTGTACGGGGTAATTCAAACGCTAAAATTATTTTCATTACTATAACATTCCAAATAAATTCCAAAACTTTTTTTTTCAATATTTATATGCTTTGTGTTCAGGAAGAAAGAACAAAATAAAATTTCTAACACAGGTGCGAAATTTTTTTTTTTAATAAAACATGAAACGGATTTCTTCGAGAAATGAAAGAAACGCAAGCATTCATTGAGGAAATCGAAGCGATACTTCATAGATAAATGCCTTTAAAAAGTATTCTTTCGCATTTCTAAAAAAAATCTAAGCTTTCAATTACACAATTCTTAACGATTAATGCATCAAAAGCTTCATACAGTTCAAATATTTCGAGATGCAATTCAAAACGTCGCGATATCGATGAACAATTTTTTACTAGGCATTGCAATGTACACGCTTGTAATTATTATTTATGCTGCTAAACATTTTATCTGTTCATTAAGCTAAGAGACATATTGGAATGCCGTCAAATGTACACAAATAAATGATCCCACAAAGCATTGCACACATTACCATCTTATATTTCACATCCACTCATTGCAATAATTTTTTTAGACCAATGAGAGGAAATATTTCATCTATTAATTGTGAGTTCTCAAAATATCATTGCTATTGAGAAGAAAAAAAAAAGCATCGAACTACTGGAATGTGAAATACGAAAAATATTCAAGGAATAAAAATGAAAAATTTGTGCAATTGGCTTTTTACTTCGTAAATTGAGTCAACAATTTAAGCGAATTTTTTTTTCTTGGAATTTTTTTCATAATTGCTATTATAAGCAAATGCAATTTTCCTTGATTTGTTTGATGCTTTAATGATATTCATTACACTAAGAAAAATTTTCTTCATATATACTTCCCAATGTTATTCAGTTGTCGTTGTAAATAACAGAATAAACTTCCACAGGCAAATCATTCATATACATAAGCAAAATTGTTTATTTTTTATTCCCCTCTCCGAAAATCAATGTAAAATTTTCGATTGATTATGCTCCTTTCGATAAACAGAAGGTAAAATAACCCCTTTCATCATTACTAATAGTCTATCCTTGCTTCTCCTATTTGCACTCTTCCCCTCTTCAAGGAGCAAACCAATCATCTTTTCTCGAATGCGAATTGCCGAAAAGCCATTGCGTCAGCGAATGCATCACATCTCTATTTGTTCCCTTTCAATAAACACGCTCAATGGGATAAAGAAATTACGCGACAGATGGGCGATTCGAGGCAGTCGAAAGAAACATGGTCGCACTCACAAAAAAAAACAAAAAAAAACAAAAAAACAAAAAAACAAAGAAAAGAGAAAAAGAAAGACGCACGTCAAAAGGGTTACTGCAAAATACACTCAAATATGCAAATTTCACGTCATTCCTTGTTTCACGAAATGAATTTAGAATAATTCCAAAGTGCATTCATTCACATCAAAGAGAGCGACATCTTCAGCACTCCGCCTAATAAATGCTAGTTCATGAATGATACATTTCATCGAAAGTAGGCCACAAGGCGTAAAACGTCAGCGGAAGTGAACACGATAAGTACTTTTTGTGATTGAGCTGGCCACATTACACCGCAAACATATATGGGGAAACGGAAAAGCACTCGTAAATAGTCTTGGATCCAGCCGATTGCAACTCGGCCAGCTATGGCCCAATCCACCGGACCGGTCATAAAATGCATGTAAATTTTAGGAACATTTATTAAATGCCTTTTAACATTCTGAACTAGTTGGAATAGCAGAAAACGATGCCACAAATTATATCCATCATGCTTTCCAAGGTTAACTTCACTAGTTCATGCTAAAGGGGTCAGACAGACAAATAGACAGACAGACAGACACGTGCATACATCGGTACGCACAGGCACTGCCTCAGCACAATGTGCCTTGCAAATACAGTTCTGCAGAAACGCATAAGCCACCAACACGATATTCTACAAGCAATTTCCTGTGGCATTTAGCACACGAAGAAATCCCTTGCACAAAACTCACTCCTTAATTGCATTCGCACGCTTGTGCGACAAAAATTTCGTCGACAAATTCGATGCATCTTAAAATGTTTGATAGCTCTGAAAATGGGTGGAATGAATCAAGAGTAGGATTTGATAGGTGATCTCGAATGCGGAATACACCGAATAAATTTTGTGAATACTACTTCAGACTTCAGCTGAAACGATTGGCACAAGAGTTGGAATCTTTCGTGTAGGTTTAGAAATGATGCTCAAAAATGGTGCATCAGACAGTAAGGAAGGAGAGAGGAGATGGTGGGAGAGGGGGGGGGTCCTCCCCCTACCCCTAACAGAGTTTAAAAATGCATAAACCAAGTGCATTAACAGATTTCATTTAGCATTCTCCACCCAATAAAGCAGCTGTTGTTTTAATCACTTTGTGGCAAGTAGATATGAACTGTTTCCCATATGCTACAGAAGCCCCTTCGCTTCGATTAACTCCCACCCCCCCCCCCCTCCCTCCCCTATAAAAAAATCCTTCACAACCCGATCCGTACCATTATCCAGCCCAATTCAGCCGTTAATATTTAAAGATTTACCGGTACGTGACCTGTATATGACCGTTCCGTGGGCAAAAACTGGGCAATGGAATCTGCTCATCCGTTTCCATTTCTATACAATACGTCCTCTGAATTTTCCCATTTACTGCTGCTAATAGACAGCTAATTATATTAGAACGACATGCCGTTGACCAAGCATCCTTCCTTGAGCGTAACAAATATTCCACTCATCTACTCATAGCTTTTAAATCTTATTATTACTTACACTGCAAAATTTTGCGCTGAGCAAATTTTTTGCACAATTTGAACTCATAACACATTTAGGGCGCCGCAACGGAGCATTTTTATTGAACATTTGCGACCTTACAGACTTCAAACAGATAAGCGATGAAATAAACGCCTTTTTCCGTACTTCCCGCAATAACTCTGGCAGGCGGCTATTAGGCATTATAGATTAAGATTAAGAAGTTGTAAAAAAAGCGAAGAACTTCTAAAGCACATTGATCAATTGTGAAGATCAAGTAAAGAACAGTAGTCGTTCAAACGTTTCCAGCCTAGAAGAAAAAAAAAGACCCTTCCACCCCCCCCCCCTCTCAAAAAAAACGTCCTTCCACTAACTTTTCCTTACTATTCAACAAAAATGCTTTAATTTGTTGCATTCCTCTGTTGCGAATAATGCTCGAAGATTCCTACATTCACAATGTCATATTCACAACGAATTTTGAAGGATTCAACAACAACTATAGAATAGAACAACAAGCTAAACAATCACCTGCCAACGTTACTAGGAACTTTAGTATTCTCACGTCTGATCACCAATTACCTGGAAAGATTTGAGTTGCAGGGATATTCAAAGCAATTTGCCCGCCTTCCTGCCAACAGCCGCATATGCTGTTTAACGACATATTTTCCAGAAAGTTTCACTTAATCCATAACCATGTTTCGATTGTCTTCATTCAAAGAAGATGAAAAAATTAAGACGAATTTCATCCAGCAAACGAATTATCTTACACACGTTCTATATCGCCTCCAATAGGAATCTATTGATTTCATGTGTGCTGCGCACAGCAGAAAATATTCCACGAAAATCTCCAAAGAATACACATCAAAAACAATCAAATAATAGGTTTTCAGTAAAGTACCATAAATTCCAGTGTACTCCATTATTGCCAAAATTACAGAAGAAATTCATCGCTCAAGAAGGTGAGCAAATGCAGCACGATTTAAAGCAAAACGAAATGCGAAAATCGTGACGATAAACAGCTGTGAATGAATACGAATTTCAAATGAAATATTGCTGGCAATATGATGAAAACCCGTCATTCGGTGGGAATATTACATCAGCTCGCATCATTAGAAGAATGCAGCATTATAGCCAATAATGGAAATTATCGTACATATGCATAAAAATAATAGAAATTTCAAAAAATTGTAGGATTTATATATGATATTAAATTAACGAAGCGACAAAGAAATTGTACAATGACAAATATGCAAATAAAACGCTGCAATTAGTATTGAGATGCGATATCGGCAATCAAGCATAACCACGTATAAAATGAATACTTTTTGTATAAAAGTGCAATCGAAATCATTTTCACATTTAAATAGTCAAATCGAAGGGAATATTTCTCAAAAAAGGTGTCAAAACTATTCTGTGTCAAAACTGCAATTCATTCGTTTTTTTTTTTTGTTTCGAGAAGCGAAACAATTAAATCAAACGGACAATGAATATATATATGTATATGTGTATATATATATATATATTACGTCTTTCGGAGATCGCAGAGAGATAAATGAATGACCGACGAGATAAAACTTCAAGCCTAAAAGGAAAGGTGGACAACATTCACCGTATTGAGAAAAACTATCAGCACAATGGGAATGATTTGAGATCGCTGAAAATAATGACCGATTTCGTCATGAAAATTTGAGCACCACAATCAAGAATCATCGATTCATATCCGTTTGTTGTGCTGAGTGTTTGTCTTGGTTCAGCAAATTTGCACTTTTTATCCACAAGTAAAATGTGTCTAGAACAACAATTAGACATTTCTAGAGACGCATATAATAAACGCATAATACTTTTTAGTATTATGGTACTGTAGGTACTAAAAAGCAGTGAAAGCTACGTTGACGAATTACAAATTTTCGATTAAAAAAACTTTAGAATTAGATTCCGGAAATGGGACACTTTCCACTGTGATGGTAATTCAATAGTGAGTAGCAAGCTACAGAATTTTTAATGCCTTCAATTCCCCCTCATTAAGAAAACAATTACCACACCTCTCCTAAAATAAAATTATAAAAACCCACATTGCCAACATTGCAAACCCTATAATTCGTAAGCAAGAGAAAAAAATTTAGAAAAAAAAAAGGGGGGGGGGAGGGTGGACGAGGAATTGAACAACGATTAGAAAGTCCCCCCCCAAAACGAGAACAAAATATTTCATCTAGCAAAAAAAAACAAAAACAAACAAACAAATATGTCAATGTCTTCTCGATACAAGCAGCATAATAAGAAGAAATAATAGAAATTCTGAAATGCATTATACAAGGAAGCGAATAGCGAAACTATTTGGCTTCATCAAAGAAAATCCTCGTTACAATTTCACAACAAATGCGGCTAGCAGAAAAAAAAAAAAACTTTGAAACAGCAAACGGCCTAAATATTTTTCTTTGTTATTGCACGAAATATATTTGAAATGTGCTAAGGCGTTTCAGTTTCACTATTGGTTCACTTTTCTTATCTTCAATGGATGTAAATGAAAATTGTTATATTGCTATGCTTTTCCTATCGCAAGAAAATATATGAACAGAAAAAACATCGCATATTTCTAATCGGATGGTCGAATGTAACAGCATTAAAGACATCGAATTTGTTATAGACGGAGAGAAAACACAACACTACATACATCAAAATCAGCTAGAAGCCCTAATCACAATCGAATAGTGAAATTTCATTCCAAAAAAAAAAGTTTCCTCGCAGATTTTGGGAAGCAATAACCCAGATACCTGGATGAAGCAGTGTCCACTTCCTCCCTCCTTCCCATGACATCAAACGGCGACTGTGGCTCCGACTCCGAAATCGACAGTCCCATCACGAAACCTTAGGAAAGCACATGGAACAAGAAACAAGAAAATGGGAGAAATGCTTCAATACTGCAATAAAAGAGCACACTCATTCTGCTGTATAGTATCTAAATAAGAGACTGTCGGTTTTGGGAAAGTGAACTGTTTCTCAGCCGACTGTGTGTTCTGTTGTTGGTGTTGTTGCTGCCTTCGGGATTCGCTGTCGAAGGCAAAACTGCCGTATCGGTGCCCAAATTCATCTCTTGAGAAGCGTCCTAAATTCCGCAACGCTTTAAGCATTTTTTTCCCTTAACGTCTCTAGAACTTAAAATGTGAACGGCCAAACAGAACATCTATTAATATTTGGACGCCACGTTGCCATCAATATTCAACCTACACGAACGGGTTAGGATGCTTCCTACATTAGGTAAAAATTGAACGCTCATCACAGTTACGAAGTGGATCAAACGCATATTTGAGAACACCTGCTATATGCTGGAAATGCGTAAACTTTCATTAGGCCTACTTTAGATTCAGTAAACTTGGTTTCGCTTTAATTAGGCATTATAGACAACACCACAAATTTCACAGCGAATTTGAGAATATTCCGTATGCATCTGCAGTGAAATATTTCATGACAATAAACCATCATGTAAAAATCTCGGAAATTTAGAATATAATCTGATAGTGATGGAGATGAATTGTTTCCATAACTATTCCTATTTCACCTATGAATGAGAGCTGCCTGGCTGAAGTAACTTAGAACCAAAACAAACCGAGAATCGCCTTGATGGTACATAGAAGGGCGGCTGAAAAAATCAGCATTTACGGGAATTCCCTTCAAATTATAGTTCCCAAGATAACACTCCATAAGCCCGAAAGACTAGCGCAATTGTCCTGGGGGTTTGATATAAGCCGTCATACGAACGATAAGCAATACTAAAGAGCCCAAAAAGATTGCAAATTGAGCAATATAAAAGATGCGGCACACAAATTGGTCTATTCCTCAAAGCGAAACGGTTATTTCCGCCTAATAAAGGAAATAGCCCAGCTAAAATAATGGGAGAAACACATAAATACCTTTGCAAATAGTGATATGACTTTCGACTTTTTCAGCTAAACCTCCTTTTGAGAACAACAAATAGGACGTAGCACAAAACTATTTCTACCATTTCCATCCACTTTAACTATGAGAAATCAAACTGATAACTCGCTATTACTGAGTATCAGTGGTGATAGCCGATATTTCATATCAACTGCTATATCAACGGTATAAATCTGGCAATTTCCACCACGATTCCATGAACAATCCAGCAGTTAAAAACGATTAATGAACACCGCGATTTTGAATGCCATTTCTGATCTAAGGACATCAAATTCAAGTGAAATTTCAACCGCCCAGCATTAAAAAAAAACAAAAAAACAAAAAAGAACAACCAATAATCGATACCCATAAGCGGTAGAAGCAAACAATATAAACGAACTCCACAATTGAAGTATGTTATAATTGATGGAAATATAAAAGGCAAGCAACCACATCAAATATCTATTACCCTCCAAAACAAAAGTCGGCATTCGAGATCAACAGTGATTATATTCATAGCGAATATTAACTATGGAATTTATATTGCATTAAATAGCTCTTCCATACTTCTAATCAAAAAAAAAAAACAATATGCATTTTTCCTTTACAATTAAAAAAACCTTAAACAAACGAGACGGCAATCTTCGAAAGCCAACTTTCGTTTTATATTATGCGTGGAATAATTTTCAAAAAAAAAAAAAAAAAAAAAAAAAATGCATCAAAAAAAAACAAATGCCCAAACATTGAAAAGTTATTAATAACATTCAAAGTAAACAAAGACAAATTGTTAATACCACCACCAGTGTTTTCACAAACGTTGACTACATATTGACCTGGAAACAATGAGCAGAACTGATTCAAGGAACGCTGTTGGTCAACTGCATTAAAAATGTACAACGTTCTGGATGCAGTGCAAATGCTCGAAGACTGACAGCAGTTGAATGCGATTCAAAGCGCCCCATAAAATCATAACAAAGCTGCTCCGAAACTTCTCGCCACAGCAACCAATTCAAAACTTGCAACGACAAGCACAATAAAGGCCCCAGTGTGACGCAGAATGCACTTCATTGCGCTGTTCGGCAATCTCACACCAACTTCCCGCATAAGTCATTTACGCAAGGCACTCGTTTTCACATTCCATTGCCCCTGCAGTTTAAACGGGTTCCTGCGAGCCGCCACTTCTCTAC
This sequence comes from Baylisascaris schroederi, assembly GCA_006503575.1. NCBI lineage: Eukaryota > Metazoa > Nematoda > Chromadorea > Rhabditida > Ascarididae > Baylisascaris > Baylisascaris schroederi. Next base: position 718,784 of record QEWY01004125.1, on the reverse strand, counting down.
CCTTACGGAACTCAAACCACAAAGGAAAACGAGAAGAGAACAGGGGCTTCCTAGGGAAGGTGGGGCTTGGTGACGCTAAAATCCACCTCAACCGCGTGCACTAACAGCATTCATAAAGAAAGAGAGAATATGGGAGGGGTGGGGGGAGGGGTGAGAGGAAGAGAGAGAAAGAAAGACAAGCAATAGGAAGTACCCATGCCCAATGTTATTGATGCCTTCAAAAGCGACGAATTGCAGCATTTCGGAATTGACGAAAGCTTTATGCTCCCGATAAACCAATAAAATTAAGTGCCATAATTTACGATGCAATTTTAGCACGAAAATGTGCAAGCATCCAGTCCTCATTCTGCCTGTGAAAAAAAATTTAAGCGGCTCACTCAAAACGGTGAGTCACATACGGATTAATGCGAAGTGTTTGCTTACACATTCAACCAATGATCGTTATGCACTGTCAAATGAACGCTTATTTGTCAAAATGTTAGTAAACGCGCACGCAAAAAGCCAAACAAATTATATCTGAATTTAACGTAAAGAAAGTAGGACGCAGCGATGTTATTATAGGTAAAAGAAAGAAAACCTGGCAAAGTCTTATCACTGACCGATCGAGACGGATTCGAATGCTGAAAAATGAAAAATCAACGACAATCAATCATGCTACAATCACAAATCCCAATCTTCTAGATGAAGGAGGAAAGAAAGGAAACGCTTTTGGGGATAAACAATAGCAAATAGGATTTTCTGCACTCTAATTCATTCAATAATATACGAAAACGGAAACAAAGCCCACCAGCATTGCTACTTCAACAAGGATTCTGAACCTGCTCAAGAAAAAGAATCTGGAAAACACTTTCAAAAAGGATCTCATCACCTATACGAATGTTTTCGTGGCATAATTGCGTGAAATAAAATTGATATATTTCACATCTACCAAGCACGATTGTTTCTACTAGCTTAACGGCACTTGAAGAGTACCGCTCTAGCCAAAACTTTCTAACAAAAAACCTATTTGCCAGGCTAAAAAAGCAGCAATGGGAATCAATACTAGTTTCAACGAAAAACTGATCTCCAAACAAAGGAATGACATCATCTGCGTCATGTCATATCCTTCTGACAGAGAGAAGGACAGTAAGAGCCCATATATGCATTCCACAGCTCACTGTTTTATTAACTCGAGCCCATAACGATTACCACTACAAAGTCCAGATCACAACATGAAAATAAAGTGACGCATGACATAATGCTACCTGTGTATACTGTTGATACTGTGGATGGAAATTGTGGATAGCGTCCTGCATAATATCCTTCGGATTCATTGTTTCCTTCAGAGAGCTGCTAATACTTTGTAACGTCACTGGGCGACCGTCCACATTGCTGTTCACTGTAAATGACATGTTTATGCTTAGCGATATCAACAATTATACCGTATTCGATCTAAAACAGTAAAGTCGAGGAAATAATTCGTTAGGAATCGGATGAAATTTTCGGCGAAAATGTGCTAGAAGCGAGCCATAACTTGTTCATATCTTCATCCCCCCCCCCCTCCCCCTTAGAAAGCAAAAAGGACTGATGTATGAACTTTTTTATGTTTTCAGCAACTAAACAAAGATTCGTTCCATCCGATGAAAAAATTAACGAGTCCATCTGCAAATCAATTCCAACTTTTTCGCGATTATTGCTCTTCCTTTGATTACGTTCCAAAACGTTATCCCCTCAAGGGATTAGACACTGCATAATCGCTTAGAGATAGAATCAAACATACTGCACTCATTCATTTGTTTTCGCTACAAAATTTGGAGCAATTTGGCGCACTCAAAGACAACCTAACGGGAGCTTTCCGATTCAGAGAAGATGCACAGAGAATAAGATTACAAACATGCTTAATCTCAACAAGTGTAGAAGCATAGCCTACTTTTGCTGTTTTAATTAAGGTTTAATTTCCTTTCCTTCTCCATCTCCATTCTTCTTAACATCTGCACTCATCTTCACATTTACAGTTAATCTATCTAATCATAAGTACCAAACTTGGTCCCCCCCCCCCCCCCCCCCCCCCCAAAAAAAAAGTATCCAGCAGACTCCAAACGCAACTAACGGAGAAGCGAACGCTTTCAAGATAATCGACAATGGGCAAGAGAGTGATTCTCAACGTGCTAAACCTATCAAATATTTGCGCAAAATGATTCATCAACTAAACAACATAGGAAAATTTCCATCACTGAACCACTTTTAAAAGATTAAAATAATCTCAACAAAACCAGTAAGAACATAACGTTATTTGCAATTATTTAAACGATTAGACTCTCCGATAACTTCCGGTTGATTTCTCTCAAATAACAGCACGGAAAGACTGGAAATACAGACGCTCCAATAGTCAAACAATTCTAATCAGAATTAAATTTAAAAAAAAAGCCTCCCAACACAAATTCGACAGTTTTGAAATGTGTACCTCAGACTTCTTCTATCAATATTCAATTGATGTAAATTTAACGAAACTGTACTATTTGTGAAGCATTTTGCGTTACTGCAATGCAAGTTTCTTCGCTATCGTTTCATATGACCTTCGAATCTAGGCCTCCTAAAGGTGGAAACTGATTTATTTCGACCATTACAGCTTAGAAAATTTACTGCTCCTAAATATTTGTATAGTTTAGCTTACCTTTACTTTCTATGATGTGAAGTTCCATTCAGTGTTTTCCAGCAGCAAATAATAATGAAGTACTATACATAAAAATAATAAGAACGTTTCTTTTCGTTAGATGTTTTGATGCAACTCACAGCATCCCCATACATGCTCGGAACTAATCAGTATTGCACTTAATTTCAACAACAGTTAGATTGGGGGCCAATTAAATGAAAACTCTTCGTGGACACTTCATTACCACAGCCCGCATAACGAACATCACCATTCAATTTTTGCACAAAGGTTGCTCACTGGGGAAAAAGTATTTCCCTTTTCGAAACTAAAGCTCTTTACCAACTCTTAAACAGGTTCGTAATAAGCTGGTCTACAAGAAGGGTGGTATAGCATTTGAGGTGTATTCATTTCAACGTGTTGATTGAAATAACCAGGAAGAGATTGTTTAAAAAGATCGTAAAGCGTCAGCTGTAATTGTTTGAGGAATCCTGTTGAGGATTGCAAATGCAATAAACTTCCGAAACGAATAAATAAAAAGTTCTCACTGCTCGTTGCATCGATGTATGCGTTAACTGAGAACGCGAAACGCAATGCGATCGCAGCGAAGAACATTTCAACGCAAATGAAAAAATTCTGCCAAGCAGCTGCGACCGTACCGCGTGACATCACCTCTCTACCGTTCTCATCATATACTGGATCAATGGCTGATGTCGATCCCAAGATCGCCAACAGGAAACCTGCAAAAAATGACCATCCACTGATTATTCGATCTCCACTTTAATTCCTTCACTTCAAAACTTTACCTAGTTTTTCGATATCGACATAACGTTTCGATCTGAATGAACCAAGAGTTTTCACTGAAACCTATTTATTCTTTTCTCTATAGACCAATGCATATCAAAAACATCCTAAGAAAACTGCTAATCCAACTGTAGAACAAAAAGTGCCATCAAAATAATGGTGCATTGTATTCCCAAACCAGAAATGGGCATCACGATCCCAATCGTTCTCCACCAAAATACGATGGATTTGATTGTACAACAGATGATAGAGCACAGGCATAATCGTGCCACAGAAGACTTAAATGAGCAATAAAAATGGAAAATGCGACAATTAAGTGATACCTTGCCAGAAAGAGAGAAAGATGACCGACTTCACCGTTAGGAATTTGAGCACCGGTCTGTAGGGCGAAAGAAGATCACGAGTGGCCGTGTAGAAGAGGAAAAGACCATAGAGAGCCAATGAAATCGATATGTTGTAAACAATTGTTATGTAAAGATAACCCTGGTCACCGCTGAAATTCAATTTATTCTACGAACTATTGCACTGAAGGTGACATAGATGAACGCAGTGTTTCAAAAAGAAGTATTCAGAGATGTACGCCAAGTGGCTGCGGGCGTAATCGACCAAAATAATGGGAGGAAGCACGGTGCAAGGGAGGGGGGAGACGGGGAGGGGGAAAAGGATAGGGAATAGAGGCGAAATCCTAGGAGAAAGGTTTCCTTTGACTTACAGCAATAATCACTTCCCAAGTACTTCTACAGAACACATTTTACCCGTTACTGTGAAGCCACTTTTTTCTACCCTATAATCTTCCCCTCCCTCAGTTCTCTAAGCCTATAACATGTTTTTCTACTACAATGATTGAACGGATCATCAAAGTTGAATGGTTGAGCAGCACAAAGTACAGCTGTATCCCAAATTATTACAACCGCACCCGCTCACGCAATAAAAAAGCCCGAACCCTCTCTCAATGTGCAAATCACGTTAACATCAACCATTCCATTCCAGCGATCACCATAGCAAGAATTAGACTTAAACGAAAACCATACATAAACATAGTGAAATGTCGTTTAATTCGATACCTCTCAAAACGAGTCCATATAAAAGGAATCTAAGTAAACTGCTACCTAACAGAACTGCACGAATAATTCGACCAATTATCCCTTCACAATCCTCGACCACTTCTTACAGAATCATTGGTAGTAAAAATGAACTCACCTCCAATTGCCATCCTCATATTTACCGATAATCATGAGAATGACGGTCAGCGCTGCCATTATCGGTTTGATAATACAAAATTGTAGTGTTGCCTGCTTGCAGAAACGAAGAAATTCGATTGTGTACTGCTTACCGGTCAAACAGCATGTACACGTATAATAGTTGGTGGGCCTAAATAAAGCAGAAAGATATGATTTATATTCAACTCTCGAAGAGAATAAACATCAGTATGTGGGACTTCGAAATGCTTAATTCTTTTGATCTGCGAAAAAATTAAGTTCTATACCTCACATCAAATAAGTACACTAATAAAAAAATAACGATCTTTAAACTTTTCTGTGATTAAAAACTACTAATATGTTAGGCATCCTCAGTATTGACTTCTTCACGCCCTACGTTATTACAGCATTAAAAAAACACTTTAAAAGCAATGTTATTGTGCAACGAGAGAGAAAATTAAATGTCAGGAGGAAGAGTGGTTCTGACAAACTGATATTTGCTAAGAACTGTTAAACGGTTGAAATTAAATTGGAAAGCGAACATCTACAGTGAAACACCCAAAGATATGCCATTGAAGCAATCTCCACTCTCTGCACTCTTAATTTCTATCTTTCTCCACACGTAAATAACCCCTCAATACTATTGCCACCCCTCATATAATATAGTTACAACTCAAAGTTATACCAGCATATCTTGAAATCAAACTAATATTGCTGGTTAAATCATGAAACATAGTGAAATTCGATGCTAATAATTCAAAAAGTACCGAATAGGCTTTCCACGAATCTCGGCCATAATGTTACTTTCACCACCGAGATATTCATAGCAGAGACTGAGAAAACTGTAGATTACAAATGCTGAAAAGAATAAACATAAAATTGCAATATCTTGTCATAATTTAAAATTTGTTTCGTTTATTACTCTAAGAGTTTCAACGAATAAATAAAAAAGCCAACAATGAGAATATCTAACTAGACCTATGCGACCCCTCTCCTCTAGCAGAAGTGCAGTTAGTGAATCACCTATCTTTGAATCATCATTTAGCAAATGTAATACATCGACGGTTTCATCTTATGGAGTGTTTAGTTTACGGTAATGTAGATGGTCGTTACCAAAACGTCATGATGAGCAGAAACTAGATTCGGCATTTCTGCTGCATCACAACAACATTCGAATCATACGATGCTTTCTCTGCACAATATAAACATACTCAACGTTCCATGTACCAGCACTCGATGCTAAATGCGGTTAACCTAAAGAATACCTAAGGTGTTGCTAAATTGTGCAATACTCGTCGCATTAACTGCCTGATTTTGGATACGCTTAATATCTAACACCAAGTAATTTTCGCATGAGATTATCCACTTGATGCATCAACTTGTCGGTCAGCGTTACCACCATATGCCACCCGTACATCAATCGTCATTCAGTCGACATAATTCCACACTGCCTCACAGAGTTGAGCATATTGGTTTTTTCGTACATACTACTCTACTCTGTGGGGGGTCTAAATGCGACGAGATACGATGAAAGTGTGCACCCAAAGTGGAATCATCGGTACCCATCACCGCTCGGATAACACTGAACCAAATGCGCAAACAAACACAGCAGCGCGATGAAATGCGAACGTTGGAGCAATGTGAACGAGGCATACAAAGAGTGTCATCGGGAGTAATTAAATCAACCCCATCCAAATGCCCTCGATCGACACATATTCGCATCCCATTCTCAAGGACCACGCGATGACAGGAAGAAACCCAGCAAAGAAAACATCTGCTCATTACTGATAGCCCTACTACAAGCAAATTCCAGCACTTTCACAACGACATTACCTATCAGATCATTGTTTAAGTTGTGTATACGACCACACATCCTGAACACTGAAGCTGAGAGGACAAACGTTTAGGTGTTAGAAGTAGCGCTAAAACAGTTTATAGGTGAGAGGATGGCTTTCCCCTTCCTTTCCTCCCCCCCCCCCCCCCCCCCCCCACACACACAACACGCATGCACACAAAAACGTTAAAAAAACATATTTAAAATTTCCATACACAAGCTTTATTTCCTATTTTGAAAAATTACATACACAATTATAATGCAACTGCACATGCAGTCCGTATTTCTTGATCGCGGGAACGTGATAGATGCTTACTTCGACATATCTCAGCAAAGTTTTGACAGTTGATAGGGCCGACGCTATATGACAGCATTGCTCGGATCATCGCGTGCACTTTAATTTCTTTGATAAAATTTTAACCTATTACTGATTCATCGAAAAATATTTAGTCGTTTGAGAGGATCCGAATTATTAAATGTTTCTCTAGAGATAAGGTCGAGCTAAACGACGAGCACAGAGCAAGCACGTATATCTCATCTAAATCGAGTTCAATTCTTTATAGAGGGACAATAAGTAACAAACCTTCATAGCAATCTCTAATCGCATTGAAATAAACATAGACATTATTTGATAGAAATAGCAAGCTCAACCACGAATCGAGTGAATACATCGGTACAATAAATAAAATACGAACAATCCATCGCTGCTCTGTTGGACACGAATACCACCGTAGATGTTGATAAATCTGAAATATACCTTCATACTTTCAATAAATAAATCAATTGCGAAATAATTCTCGATTACTTTAACCCATAAAACCATCATGCACCAAGCAGAAATCCCGAACAGATCAACTTCACCACTTAACTCCTATCCACCTAGCCATTGAGATCTATCGCTGATGTGAAAAATAGCCTGTGCGGCCAATAATGTCCTTACTCTTTCTTCCTCTTGAAAAGCTAAAAGATCCAACTGCAAATGCAGATCCCACTGAAACATGAATATTTTCTCTTCATTTTAGCAGAATATCGCCAGAGAAAAATGACTATGTACGATTAAAAAATAACAACACTTTTCTACCAATATCAGGATAAACAATTTAATCAATGGCCATATTTACCAACAGTAAATAATAATTATGCTAATGGTTAAGGCTTCACTCTACTAAAGTAATTACAGTGTAATATAAAAACATCTCCATATCGTTATTGTTTAACAAATTCGCATCGAAAACCACAAATTACTGATCAATCACAATTTGAATGCAATGAATATGAGTGCATAAATCCATACTTTTTTATAAGATGACCCAATGAATAAAAGTTGAAAAAAAAAAAACGTTTTCTTTTGTCGATTTCTCTCCTTACAATAGCTCTTAAAGTATAGGGCATATTTTTTGTGGATAATCGACATCGTTGTTTAAGCATTACAAACATACCTGATATGAAGTGATGATTAACGCTGCCCATGTGAAAAATCCAGCGATACCGCGTGCGAATGTTGTACGTAAAAAAAGATTGCCAACTGTGGTGAAGTTAGCTGCCGGCATCGCTATGAACCGTTCTGCTAGCAGATCACCAATCGCATAGGAAATCTCAATGCACAAAAAAAAAACAAGCTAATCTAACAGGAAATTAATCGAAGTAAATATTAAATAAACGTCAATGATAATTAATGAAACATTTCGTGCTGAGGAAAATTATTAATGATGAAAAAAAAACACACACAACAAAAAAGAACAGAAACAAATCAAAACAAGTAAACACTATAAAAGCAAAGATGCCAATAGTTAATTTTCATCTATCTTCACAGCTACAATCACATCGTTTAACGATGAATATCCTCTCGAGATTTGTAGACAACTTTTACTGATCGATAATGACAAATAAAAAACTATATAATATAAATTACCTATAAAAATAGGTGATAAAAAAATTACCTGAAAATGTATGACACATATGTAAGATTTCACTGAATTGTGAGGCTAGGAATACGCAAATCACAGCCATATTTAATTAATCCTCGCAATACAAACATGCAATTAATTCTTCGAATAAAAACAACGGCATAATTTTTCTATAAACCGCTTAAAATCCCACTAGAAACAAAGAAAAAATTCCTTTGAGACATAACACGCATAATAATTCATCTATGCACTAACAGATCATAGATGAGTTATATCAGAGTGCAATAAACATTAGCATCAACCGATTTTAGTAATACTTCGAAGAGATCAACGAGCTCATCAAATATATACCTATATTGAATAAACTTTATTCGTATCCCATCTTACATTATACTATCTTTAATTTAGAGCTAATTTATTCATTTATATTAATAATTTATAGTTAATTTATACATTTATATTCAAATGAGAAAGACATTGTCTCAGTTCATCGAAACATTCACGACAAAGACGCTTTCTTTTTTCTTGCATATATTTTCTTGCACGCAGTATGAATATAACAAAAAGCATGATGGAACATTGTTCAGTCAATAAGGCGGAACCATATGCGTAAATAGGAAAATTGCGATTTCCTCTTCAAGAAAAGACTCGAAATTTAAAAGATAATTTTCTATACAAAGAGAAGCTAAGATATACTAAGAGATTAAAAGTTGAAGAAAAATGAGAGGAATTCTTTTCAACATAAAACATGCAAAAAATAACTGCATAATAACACAATCGGGCGTTTATTTTGTAGATTGCAATAAGCAGTAAATAAACTTAATAAAACTCAACATTGCAACATCATTCCAGAAATTTGCATATAATGCGGTGCGCAAAAATGATATCGCCATACATTATATGCCCACTTATGTGCTTAAGTGGTGCACCCATTTACACGATAAAAAATAAGTTTTCAAATAAAATGCATGAAGCAATATGAAGTTATGAAAGGGGTAGAAAAAGCGACAACATAGGTAAACAATTGATGGAAGGAAAATACGGCAATGACTGCCGCATGATAAACGGTTCACTAAGCGACTATAAGGTAGAGTGAAAGCGTCAAAATTCATCAGCATAAAGAGTGCAAACCACAAACTATAGAAGCGACGGCAAGCAAACAGCTCTCAATATAAAGTTGGTGTGCTTAGTGCTATGAATGGATGTTTATATAAGTTCGATTACTTTGACTCACGATTAAGGTACGTTTTTAATGCAATCATCAAATATCAAGAGAAACAAATGCATAGAACTTAATTTTATGCAACCCCGACCTATAAGTGTGACTAGATTTATAAAAACGCTACTCACGAATAAAATAGTGATATTTCTCTAATTTTGAATGGCCGAATATGTGTTCAACGAACTACGGCTTACCTAGATGAGAATATTAACCACTAAGCGTATTTAGTGTAATATTTCAATAAATTCTTATCATATCACATACCAAGCAACTACTTTCTAGCAGGAAGGAAGGTCTTCGATGCACTTAAACAGCCTCTAAAATCCACAAAGAATAACAGTTTTAAGCAATGCAAAACAAGCGTAAAACAGCAGTTACTGATGACCACAATGCACAACTAATGCAGTAATAAGTAAGTACTCAATCATCAAAGATGCACCAACACACCGCTTAAGTACTCAATCAAACAACCATGGCTTCAGATTCATCGTAACGAATTCTACGCGTCAACGTCGAAGAAAACGATTCAGATACCAAAATATTAGGCAACAATTCCAGTGAGCATCAATCACCATCGTCGACCACAACGCCGATCCAACATCCTTGAGGCTGCCAAGAACTGAATTGAAAGAGTGGCCGACGCGCCGCGTGCACACCAAACTCACACTGCACAGCGCGATCGATAGCCGGGTACTGGCGAAACGCGCGCCAGTGGTCATGCGTGCGTCACGCTCCTATCATTTGCGTAAACGTTTATCACGCTGGAAAGTTGAGAGGCCTGAAAGTTGGATCTAGGGGCCTGAAAATTGAGTGCTGGGGGGAGGGAGGGGAGAGGGGGTTGACGAAGTTTTCCAAATTATATTTCAGTAAAAAATTGCGATGTAACAGAACCAGGATTAAGCGTCGCCTTGTTAAACTCATATTTCGTCTAGGTCGACTCATAATGACCAATATCGATATATAAATTTTAGCTGAATTATGTGCTACATTATTATCAACTATAAGGACGATTGTGAAAGGTATTATGATGTGCACTATCACAATTGGTTAATGTCAGTAAGAGTCACTGTAATCACCACTACTGTACTAATACTAACAGTACTGTAATAATTATTATAGGAGTCTTAATGTAAGCTATTGTAAGAGTCAATATATATGGTACTATGTGGAGACACAAACAAGTCGACTGCTATTACCACTAATAACAGCGCAAATGAAGGGGAGGGGAAGTACATTAAAATGAACTTCAACGAGGACACAGTAAATTGAGTATGAATAGCTAAGTATGTATGATACCTCAACGAGAATGAACCATTAATATGTACGCATGAAGCATATGAGGGATAAGAAAAGAGATATGTGGGAAACGATTATAGTTCCGACGCTATAATTCCAACGTTTAATAAAAGAAGTTAACGAGATTATGCAAATTAAGGTAATTTAGGTGATGCATAAGGATATTCAGTTTTCGAAATTCAAGTTCTACAGGAGTTTCTAAGAATTAAAAAAACGATAAAATTTTACTTCACCTGTGAACAATTTGATTACATTCGATTAAAAAAAAAACCGGTGAGGAAAAACTGAAAAGCCGACATTTTCTTATAGATGAAGATGGATTGTTTCAACAAGAGTGAAATAAAATCATTGCGGTTTTCTATGAAAATTGAAGACTATAGGATGGGAAATTTCTTTTAAAGGTGATGCTTAAACGATAAGCAATCATAGCTGTAGTGCTTCGAATAAAATAGACAAGAATATCATCAGTAATCATTGATATTTAACTTTTCGATTATTTTAAAGAGCATTTCGACATTATGAAAGATAACTTTCGGGAAGTTTTTTTTTGTTTGGAATTTTGAAGATCTCAGGAAAGGATCTAATCTTTGTTGAAGTCATCAATAACGATGTCACTGCGATTCGGCTCTAACATCGGAACGTTTCCGACAAGCCTTAAGCCTACTGTTTAAAGAACGACTAAAGGATTTTGTTAGAATCGAAATAAACAAAGACGCCTTTCATGATATTTTGCAAATTTTATGCAAACTACAATCTTTTGCACACTTTGAAAACATTACCTCGTCTAGTGCATTATTCCATTCGAGTCGTAGATTGATCCTTAGCGGTGGAATATCCTGAATATACATGAAAAATTCGATGAGTATATCAATTTTTTCGAAACGGCAGCATGAGTACAAGTGGAAAAGTAACATAATCAAGAAAGTGGTGTTTATTTCGTCAGTGATTGCACAGTTTGAAAGATATGCTTTCCACTCGAAATGAAAGCTAAATACAGCATACCCAAAGAAATCTTGGAAAGCAACTAAGGGAGGGGGAGGGGGGGAGGGCGGAAATGATGAATCCCCTTGCAACAACAAAATGATCACTGGTTGAAAAGAATTCAATGAGCTCAACTTTATAGACGAAATCAAGGTCAACAGTGTCATTGACTTTGCTTACTAAGTAAGAATGCGTTAAGTATACCTCCGAGTATATGCAACGGTTAACCGAAAGGAAATTCAAATTGAGGTCGCCAACCATAACAGCCACTTGAACAAACCGCCATCACACGAGTCCACTATATCAGCAGCGTTAAGACTGCAGAAACAGGTTGACTGCAAATCTTCAACATTTCCCCTATGTTTTTTAGTGCTACAATTTGCGTTTCTTAATTATTCAGTTAAAGTTGCCGCGTTATGAGCATATCGAGTTACGAAATTGTTGCAAAATTGTTCAATATATCTTTATGACGAAACTTCCTATTATTTTCCTCGCTTTTAGTTACAATTTAGTGTTCAAATTTTTAAATCTTTGCGCTCTATAGAATTCCTTTCGCTTTTCTGTAAGTAAGTACCATCTCTTCAGATGCATGGTAGGGGGAAAGTTCTCACGAGAGGAAGGGGGAAGGAAGCGGTTGGCGAAGCGTATTGGGGCATGCTTCCATGGTAATTTTTTAAAACCTCTTCTCTGAATGTTTGCATTCGCTTATCTAAATATACTTTCTCAGACTGGGTTACTTCCTCTTTTCTTTCTCAGTTTTTTTTTTGGCTCGACACCTGTTTCGCAATACATTCTTTGAAGTCTACAGTCTCTGTGACCGAAATTTTCGCTTCAAGTTGCCATCTACGCTGAAACTTCATCGTTTCAAGAAGAAAGTGACCTCTCTTATTCACAGATTTCGCGTCGGAGGATAGGAAACAAAATTCTAAGCACTGATGGCAACCTGCCAGTCATTTCATTTAATATTAATTATAATCCGTGGAAAATATGCAACACCTGGGTTTTCCTTTTCAGCCATATGTTTATTCTACTAGTCTCTTCCATATTGGAGTACTATTTTCTGTCATATCTTATAGTGTTTACCTGAATTCGTTTTCTGGCAGCAATCCAAGAATTATTGAAGCCGCGCAAGGATCATTTCTGTTCCCTTGCGTGTGTGTGCAACGATGTTTATGTAGTGCTTCGGTGCAAATGTTGGTTTCGTTTCTCAGGTTGAATTAATTTAGGTATTCGTTCCGTTCCGCAGCAACGTTGACAGCATGAATCAAAAAAAGCGGCTGGCATTGCACTGCTACCAGCTTTGAGACATCAACCTTACGAGTCATTTTTTAATTTCCATTTGCTAACGTTCCGATTAAGTCGTGGAGCAACTGTTTTTTAAACTGATAACAGGAACTAGCTAAGCTCTTCAGTTATAACGCGGTTTGCCACAAACTGCATGCAGTAAATCAGTGTATTTCTTTTAAAAAAAAAAAGGGTCTGAGCTAAGTCCAGTCCCAACCGCCATCGGGAATGACGCTGGACTGAGCACGGTGGCCAAGGAAAATGGGTTAAAAGTGGTCGTGGAGCGAGGAGGGTATTAAGAAGTCATTTGTCTGAGACCGGGTGGATTCAGCCTAAACTTCACTACAGAGTAAGTAACGAGAAACGTGACGGTGTTCCATGCGCATGTTCCCGGCGTCGCCGGCTGCAACTCAGTCAGCACATAAGAACGCTGTTAATTAGGTGGCATTACACGTGTGGCCATGGCTTAGATTCGGTGATGCGTATGGCTTCGCCTACTCACCTCGTTTCATTCCTCAACGAATCGTGAAGAAGGTGATGCACTTTGATTTTCAAGAGGATCTTTGCACTGAACCATATATAAAAGTTTTATTTTCGAAGAAATCATCGGTGTTAAAGAGGGTCTTTTACAACGAAAAGGGAATTTCTTAAACGGTTATTCACAGCATATTGCTATTAATGGTATGGATCTTTGAGGTTGGCGATCAGGCGCCCACCAATATTTCATCATTTAACATTTGCTGTTTATTCTCTGCGTTAATGACATACTTAATTGCAATCCTATTTTGAAGGTTTTTAAGCGGTCGTAGACAAAGGTTCCGCAGTGATTGCTTAGAGGCAATAAGGACTTGTTGAACTGTCCTTTATAAATTTGGCGTTGCTTTTGAAAAGTTTAACGCTGAGAAAATATTTCACTTCGCTTTACTACGGTGGCTTTGCTTTTTTTACACTTCACTTTACTTTACTTCACTTCACCTTTTTATTACTTTGAAAGCTGAAATAGCTTGTGGCGTTTCCATCGATAGGATAGGAGAAAGGGGTCTGAACGTGGTACGCATGCGCAATAGTAGACGTATATAAAAAACGCACGTACTTGTAGACTTTCGAGGAGCTTTGTTGTATGGGTGCACATATCTGTCTTAGTGTGATCACCTATCGACGAGAGTACCAATTTTGTTTATTGCGAAGACTAGAATGGTTCGATGGTTTATTGGCATCCCTCTATCATAAATATTATATTACTCGAAGAAATGTGAAGACAATTCACTGGGCATTGTACCGTTTCGATCATTCCAATGAACAGAATTTACTGTTCTTAAATTTATACATTCTCAAGTTCAGGAATGTGCGGTTAATCTAACTGACTACGATGATACTAATTTAAATTCTATGCTTTTTTTTCCAACGATTCTTCAACGAGATCTGACGCGGTTGAACCACGAGAGAGAGAGAGAGAGAGAGAGAGAGAGAGGCAGAGAGAGGGAGACTTTTTACCTACAAAAGCAGTTTTCACTTACGGGCTACTTAATGTATGGAACGGCTTTCCTGCATAAGTTGCAAAGCACTTAGTCGTGATACTTTTAAAGCACTTTTACTGTGTTTTAGTGGTGAATGTTTTCAAAGTTCAACGGGAATCCGATTGATTGTGTAAAGGCGAGTCGTGGCTATAGAGGCACGAGGATTAGCAACACGAACGTCACTACCGTAACTCTTAATTACTATAAGTCGAGATCGGAATTCGACAGATTCGAAGCCATCGTTGGTGAATGGACGGATCGTCGGGGTGTTTAGAATACTGTAGCGCATATCACGTTTAGCGGCGTATCTTCTAGATACTATGTGGTGCAACGTCTATGGCTTCATCCGTTCGCGAAACTTGAAATTTTATGATGTTCTGTGAATGCAAACAACATCGATCGGCGCTGTGCACAAAACAAATATATGGCAATTGATAGAGAGTTGGATTGGTTTTTTATCGCTAGTTTCCACATTTTCCACTCTTGTGTTCTGCTTCTTTTTTTTTTCAAAGTCGTTATGTCCATATGTTGTATCTTTGGAAGGTGAATAAAGGTTTTAATTTGCAGGTGCTTAAATGCGACTGAAAGTATGGTACATCGCCGAGAGATGATATTGTGTCGCAACGATCACGAATATTTACTTAAGTTTTTATTGGTTGGAGATTCGGATGTTGGCAAAAATGAGATCACCGATTTACTTGGCCCATCAGCATCTGAATCTCCCGCTACCGGCGTCTTCGTTACGCGTAAGTAATTTCTTCCTTATTTTAGAGGCAGCCATTTCACTATTTAGCTGCAATAACTCACAGTCAACACAAAGATAGATATGCTGTTTTCATGCGACATAAAAGCGGAGTTTATGCTGGTTAGTGAGTTTTATATTTATATGCAGCTCACCAGAATCCTTGAAATCAGGTGACAGTAAAGTAGATACATAAAATTATGGTTTAAAAAAATTATTGCGCTTTGATTGCAGCTGGCACGTCGTCGAAGACCACCACTATCCTTTTAGAGGGACGACGAGTACGACTTCAGTTGTGGTACGTTTTAACTTGTTTATTGTAACTAATCTGTTTGATTGTTAGTGATATGTTTCATACTTTTTAGTGGAGAATTCGATGATCTAGAGTTTTTCAGGTAACATTTTTCTTTTTATCCACCTCAGCCGCATTTTAAAACGTTCGCATCTTTCCAGGCATTCCCAGTGGTGAAAATAGGACTTCCTCAAGTATAGAAGTTCTTTTATACTTTAAATTTGCAGCTATTGTAAAATCCACTATATGATGTATCTTTTAAGTATTTTCCTGTTGATTCGCGCATTTTGCGGCTCAGCTAAGGCAGATGATGGATAACTCGCCCATAAGTGGGGAATAAATAACAAAATTGAAAGAATTCTGTTTGCGGTGGAGAGGGTTGTTATGTGATTCCGTTTCTGTTTTTATCTATAAGTGTGTTTGTTGTTTGAATGAGGTGTCATTTCACATAAATTGATGCATTGATTTGAATGGTACAATCGTTTTCTCTAGTTGAAAGCATTTGATTGTTCGCCACTTCGTACAGAAAAAAATGACAGTCGATTTTGTTGTATGAGAATCGATATCATTACGAACAATCGATGAACTTCATTTAACGATAAAATTTGAGTTTTATTTTAGGGATACATCTGGTCAAGGTCGTTTTTCGACGATAATTAGATCATATTCTCGTGGTGCGCAAGGCATTCTTCTAGTTTACGACATAACGAATCGATGGTCTTTTGAAGGAATACGAAGGTGGCTGGCAGAAATTGATGAGGTTCTTTTCTATTTACGGTTTTAATGCCAATAAAATATATGATTTTCAAGATGTGCTGCAATACCTTTATTTATGTGATGCCTAAGACGACAATGTATTCTCGAATATTTTCTACTTTTATACGATTTTATACATCAGTGATAATATTTATCGAATGAGCGTACATGATAATAATTGCAGCATGCGCCAGGTATACCAAGAATATTGATAGGTAATCGATTGCATCTCGAATTCAACAGGGCTGTTTCTCGTCAAGAGGCAGAATCATTCGCCCGCAAAAGGAACATGCAATATTTTGAGGTTCATTGTTGCTTTTTATGTTGTTTCATTTCTTGAAAACGAAGAGAAAAAGAAGCACATCTGCTTAAGGTCCATTCTCCTCATTTACATTGCTATCTTCTTTCACCTTGTTCGAAGATTGGTGAGTTGCCGCAAATAGTTAGACATAATGGCATGAAATAACAGAAAGTATAAATGACGAGAAGTGATGGCAAGCTTTGATTACAGAGGAAATAACGTTGTCATATAGAAGGAAAATTGAAGAAATAGGAAGAAAATAAGATCGGTATATGCTTTACATTTAGGAATACTCACGAATATCATAAACTAGCAATGAGCAGAGGATGGAGGCTTAAGGAGACTATTCTTAAAGAAGGATATCATATATGAATTAGGATTTTTTTTTTTTCAAAATAGGGATAGAAATTAATTCCTATTAGCATAAAATTTGTAATGCGTTCTTATATCATTATTGTTTTCAAAGTTTTGAAGGTATTGGCTTATTTGCAAGACCATCGATGAATGGACGATTTCACTGTGATGTTTTTATTTTTCAGATATCCACACTTGTTTATTTTAATGTACATGAAAGTCTTACGGAATTAGCGCGATTAGTAATACAACGTAATGGTATGCATTGGCTTTGGAGGACAAATCAAGGTTTGTATTGTTTCAGCATTTTTCTTTGTGTTCATGTTATTTGCGCTTTCTTAAAAGTTTTTTTTTTTGATGATGATGAATATCAGTCGCATTCAACCCATTATCATGACTGCTTTTTTGTGTAATGAGTCTTTTGGGTGGTTCTAGCTACAGTGAAATATGCTAATACTTCATCTTCAACAAGTAAATTTTTGAATATACGCAATCTTTTTCCGGTCTAGGAGTTGCAAAAACAATTTCATCCACAGCGGTAGGATGGAGGAGAGAAAAGATTAGTGTCACGATGGGTTGGCGTTGTAGGAGTCGCTCACTTCAATCTAAATTCAAGCATGAAGCACTACCAAATAAATGCATCATTGCGTCGTAAACGACAACATTGGTGCGACTACTTTAGCTTATGTTTGGGGCTTCAACACGAAGCCTTGTACCTAAAGTATTGTGCTACTAAAACTAGAGTACTTTGATGGTTGCTGTTCTAGTACTGAGCCCATCAACCTTTGGAAGATTATCTGGCTATTATGTGGCATACGTTTGTTCATTTTTACGTATTGATACAATGGGATGAATATCGTGCGAGGAGTTAGAAAGTACCTCTTTCACAGCTTTGGCTCGAGGCCTTGTTTGTACTAACCCCAAGGTGATGTAATATTCAGAGAGTTTGTAATTACAAAGCTTTTTCAGTGTCTACGTTGCAAGATCTTTGCTGTAGGGCGGTTGTACACTGTGTGAGGAATGTGCATGCTATCGAGCGGTTGCCTTTGCCAGCATTCCTCAAGTTTAAGGCAAGTTCTTCCGTTGTTTAGACTTATTCCTCATTTGTCCGGAACCTTTAGAGACAGATCGGAGATCAGCCATGAGCTCCGCTCATATATTTTTAAGTAAAAGCCCAAAGATACACAAGCAGGTACATAGAGTAGGTTCGTGTAATATTGTGTTGCTATAATGCATGCTGTCGCTTGTCACTGATTTGAGATGAAGATGCAAAGATGTGTTGATGGTGTAATGTTTAGGTACGATCATTCGCACAGGGTGCGGAAGTGTGTATGGGCTCATTGCCTCGACGACACACCGGGCAGCACGCTTTCAGCGATGTAACCCCACGACACATTGCAAGGCTAGTACGACCACGCAGTGCTAACGAAAGGCGATCGCGCAATGCTTACTGCTCTTTAATGTGATGATTTCTGCACAAAACAGTTCACAGCTCTCTGTACAAAAATTTTAGTAATAAAGCAGGATGGTCTAACATTCTCGCTATTGCGTTGTCTTTCGGAACAAGTGGTGGGGCACAATTGAAGTTTTCATAAGCAATTGAGCTGAAATTGATGACGCTGCTTGCAAGTTGAAGCATATTAAGCTGCCAGTTTACAGCTGCTATGAGGTGATTAATTTACTAATGCTGTCGTCAAAGGACGGATAGAGTTCGATATGGGTGGTATAAAGTGATGGAAGTAGAGGCGGAACTAGGAAGACTTTGCATTATGGTTTTTGGTAAGCCGAAGGCGAATTTCCATCGCATTTTTTTTGTGCTATGTTGAAATTAACTTTCAAATGCGCGAGATGCAGCACAGTAGTTCTTTTAAACGGGGACGTCGTAACCGTACGATGCAGTTGGGAATGGATCATTTCACTGAAGACTGCAAATACCATTAAACAGATAGATACCCAATGTGGTGGGTTGATGTACGCTAGACAGTCATTCCCGTCGTATTGACCTGTTGTGCATATTTTGCCGAAACAATTGCCAACACGAAAGCTTCTGTTAGAGCATTTCTTTGATATGCGGTGTATTTATTGTAATATTCCTCTTATTTGTCACTCAGAACAGGTTGTGTTTGGCTTTCGTGATTGAGAACGAATGAAGGCGATGTTTGAAGTAAGTCTTCGATACCCATTCCTAGTTTTGGTTACTTCCCTCCCCTCTCCCAAGAAATGAAACCTAATCCACAACTGAGGTGCAATTATTTATTGGCGTCGTCGACCGTTGTTTTTTCCAAGACATTGAAAATATCGATGATATATACCAGAAGGAAGCGAAAGACTCCTCAGTGATTTATGGTTCATTCGTAGCTGAATGGTGGTAAAGTAATGTTGGAATTTACTTTTACTGCAAGGGAAAAGATAGGGACGAAACCGTTGCAATTGCAAATATATGCAATGATTTTGCATATATAAGGATTTCTTCTTTTAAGTTTAAATACATTAATAACTTCTAGAATGCAAATTTCGAGAGTAATGGTACGTTGGGATACGACATTAAAATCATGAGTCATTTTGATACTGTGAAATGTTCATTTCTGAATACGCCCTTTGAGTATTTCTTTCATCCCCCTTCCCTCCCCCCTCTCCATTTTCTCTTGCTAATATTCAGCAGGGTATCAAGGACGTTCTTACTATTTTCTACGACGTTATTTATTTTGTTTCACTCTCTTCAATATTAGACTTATAATAATTGCTGGCTCCTCAATACTAACATGTACCGTTTCCTTGTTGAACAATTTGCATATCAGTTACATTTTCTCACTTTCCTTCTGTCGTGTTTCACCTGGTAGCGGGTGAAGAGGTAGAAGTCTACCACCAACGATGTACTTTACCAAGATTGCGAATTTCTGTTCGACGTGCTATTTATTTCATTGCATACTGTGGCCCATTTTGAGGGTGTAATATCTCTATTTGCATCCCTATGGAGCTAAAATTTACTGCAACATTTCGAATACTTTTCTTGCTCTCCCGCTTGTTCATCACTATTCCGCAAGCCTCATCGATGTTTGACAATTCACGTTTACATAACACAGCACGCCATGCTCATATCCCATTATATTGACTTTTATGGGGGCAAAAACGTGCCGTCTGCGGAGGATGCGTTAAATTTTATGCCAGCTTCATATTATTACTCATTATTTTGTTGTTGATTGCATGTATCTTTACCAGTGATTTTATACTATTGGTCGTTGCCAAGAAAAAAGAGCGATCGACCGTTCGGTTGATAGTTTCGAGCATGATCTCGTGCTTTGCAGCGTTAACACTTCATATTTTTTGTTATCTTTCTCGCCTTTCGAGCCGTTCTTTCTCTACTGTACCTATATTGGACTCATGAATATTTTTCATACTTGGCATGCTGTAATATAATACGATTTTTTACGGTGTCTGCATACTTTTACTGTCAATCTTCGTTAAGGCTTAGGCGTAGCTCAGCGCTGATCCGCTGATCTAGTCTTCGACTTTCCTGGTAGCCAACAGCTGATTTGATGGAACGAGAGATGGAATGGTTGTATGGATCGTAATTTGAAGGTTGTATAATAATCTCTACTTTTAGTCGTTATAAAATGTATCCGTTTTTGATGTATCTTCTCTTTATTTTTATTTTTATTTTTTATTTTTTTGATTATTTAGAATATATTCGATAAATGCATATTATTCTTTTTTTAGTGATTTATTAAATTGCTATTAAAAATTTTCGACGAATCTTTCGATTTTATACATTCAATGAGAGTTGATTCGATGTATTATATGACTGAATCGTTAGATCATCTGCTCGATATACACACATCGATAGTTCGACAACGTTCGCATCTGTAAACAATGAAGGGTTTAAATGTTGTGCTATTAAGGGCGACTCATATGAGTTGACAACGAATCGGTTCGAGCAAATTTTGCGCTCAGCAAATCTTTATCCCACATTAGTTTGCAGGAACTATTTTATTTTCTTATTTATTCGGTTTATGTCTTCGTTGTTGAGTTTTATTTTACTCGCTGGAGAAGCTCTTTTTCTTTTAGACTTATACGTCCTTCATGGTTTTTCTAATGCTTCTTTTGAGGGGAATGATGGAGTGTTTCGGTTCCTTAGGGGAGTTTGATGTATTTTACATATTCTGTGCTACATTATTGATTACATTTAAGATAAATTTGAGCAATATTTTCTTTCATCTATCTTCTTTAAAGGAACTTTCCGTTGTGTGCTATTTATCACAGGAAATAAATATATCTTCGAATTGATAATGAGGTGTTTACATCCGAGTAAGGATTTCAATCCATTAAAATAACTGAAGCAATGTTGTGATCCCAATTTACTTGCATTGCATCGGCCACGTTGTGGGTGGTAGCAGCCGATAGTTGCGTTGCGTGGCTATCATGTTTGCAAGTTCGCAGCGAATGCTGAGAAAACTTCGTTGTCTGCATAGAAGCATGTCTACGTTACTTTCTAGATACTGTGTTCTTTATGAATCGCCAAAACGGCGAACCGTTTCTTCTCGTTTGGACGTTAGCGCAAATATAAATTAGTGGGCATGTTGTGAAATACACTCAATGAGCTTGAGGAAGTTTTTCATAGCGAAGATAATCGAGAGGATGCAAGGGGATCGTGATTGGTATTTATTCCCATTTGTCGTTGCGTTCATGGAATTTTTCTGAAAGAGGGTTTTTGAGAGAGGAGGGGAGGAGAAAAGTTGCAGAGAGTGGGCAGCTGAAGTATCTAGGTTCCACGAGATGAGTGGGAGGGGGAGGGGTGGGGAGTTGCAAAAAGTTCTGTTTGTGTTCCCAACGCAGAATCATCCTCACAACGCCGAATATGTTCGTGCTGCTGTGCTCAGAGGGCTAATCCTTCAAGCCACGCCTCCTCTTTCCAGGCTGGCTGTAGTGTTTTTAAAGCGATTCCGCTTTATTGCACATCCATATGTGCATGTTTCATGCGCAGTGTGGTTTGCGGAAACTGTGAAGCTTCAGTGCTACGATATACGGTCGTGTTGTTCATTTCGATTCAACTACTTCATCTAGGTTGTCACTTCGTTTCAGACGGCGGTCACTGCAATACGAGCGTATTTCTCCAGAAATAATCGCCTAGACAAGAAAGGTCGTCTATGATTGAGGTAGGCAGCTCTTCGAAACTTGTTCATATTCTAATTTCGTGAATTTCTTATGAAAAATTGCTCATTGTTACGCATAGTATTGATAGGAGAACTCATCAGATTCACGTCAAGGGTCCTCATACGAATCGTAAATCCTTGAGACATCCCTTCCGACCGACATTTTGGTCCTTGGCGGGTGTCATCGTTGTTCTGCTAAGAAAAGTTTCATTTTTTGCTGAATGCTCAATGGAGACCCTCGATGGTGTTTGCCAGCAATGAGCTGATTGCTTCTACATGCGCTTCCATTCTATCGGCTTTTCTCGGCTATTCTTAACTGTCGCTCGTCACGTTACGCTGCTTAGTTTGCGCTGTTTCTGCTGCTGTATTTGATAATGGGTGTTTACGAAGCATATCCACCATCCATCCACACAATTTCAACTTTAGAGACAAATTGCTTATGCCATTTTTGCGATTCGTGTCTTATTCGGTGGGTTGAGATGTAAAAGGAGAGGGGAGGAGAATGGGGGTTTAAGGATGGCTAATGTATCTGAAGTTGGATGTACGTGTGTCGATCGGTGATTGTGTGAGGTGATGTCGATCGTGGATGCGGTGCACTTTTAGAGTTTGCTGATTGTGGCATAGCACAACGATAGTTACATTAAGGGTGCAATAGTGGAACGATTTTTTTACTCGTCACAACAGTAGCCAACTAGCGAAGTTACAGAATTCAAGTCGAGACCGGCTTGGTTGTGTTCCGTTCCACCGCAACGACCCTCAACGCCGATAACCGCAAATGCATCACAATCATCAACGGCCATCTTTGCAATTTTTTTTTTTTTTCACCCTATTAAAATCTTTTCTCGGGAACATTTCATTTACAAAATTTTCACTATTGTGGGATTCGAAGTAAATATTGCAATTTGCATATATATTCTAAATAGATGGATTTAAGTTGAAATATTTCAATGAAATGCCACCAATATATTAGTGAAAATGAAATCGATGTTGAAAAAGGTGGAATATAAGCCGTGAAGAGATAGATGTATTACCCTCATTTAAATATTTCGAATTTTCTATTTCATGAGCACATCGAATATGATCGTCTCATAGATAATCGTATCTATCGCACACATACTGAATCTCTCATATTCGATAAAGCGCTTTTCATGGAATATTAAGCACTCATTGAATTGTATACCTTTTGAGAGAGGGCACTGTTTGTTGCCTTTTTTTTTTTTCAACGCATTTTGCCGCTCTTCTATGCAATCATTTTAATTTTTACATCCGTTTAACACAAATACGTTCAACACGTCTACTCTTAATATGATCATTTCGTGCATTCAATTGCTATGCATCATATATTTGCACATAAATGATCAACGATCACTTGCTTGAAATTCGAATGAGCCAATCGTCAGGCGGATATTCATAGATGAAACTTAACAATGAGCGAATATCTTCCTAATAGTTAAATTTAAGTCGTATATAAGATAAATTTCAAAACTTATTCTTACGATTATGTGACTATGCAAATGTGAATACTCTTATATTTATATTAAACTATGCTTGCAGGCATTAGCTCAATAAAATATCATTAATAATTGGCCGTTTGAAAAGTGGAGATGCGCTTCATGGCATATCGATGTGTGTGTGTGTGTGTGTGTGTTGTGCATTAAACGAAACGCTACAAATGCTCATGTTCAGTACTCTTAACAATGCCGTTGTTTGAACAGCTTTAATGAGTGAATCCCATCAACGCAGTTATTTGCACAATTGCATGGCGTTGCTTTTTCGCATCCTTCCATTCCTACAATTTGCATGTTGAAGCCTCTATTTCTATTGGAACTGACTCGACGAAAAGTTTCGCTTTTTTTTTTAAACCAATATATCGTTGTGTGGGGTAGTGCCACTTTCTGTTATTGAAAGTAACGATCTTCGCGGAAAAAATTGTAGTAAACTGCGCAAGCCAGTAGTAGTAAACTGTAAGCCAATAGTAGTGAACTGCGTTTGAATAATAATATCCGCAAGCCTCACTGAGTAGTTTATATATAATAGCCTCAACTGGCGAGATAGCGTTTAGAAAATGAAATACTGCAACACAATACCTGCGACCATAAAATGAAATACTTCTCTCCTACGTGTGCAGAATTGCTTTCACCTGAAATTCTTGTGCACATATCTGTGGCGCAAATGTCGGCCGCCCAATCATCGGAATCTTTCGGAACAAGTCTTAATATTCACAAAAAACTATTGTTGATCAGCACGAATTTACGGCATGAGATTATCGGCGTTTATGAGACATCAATACATTACGCTTCAGGATTTTTAAGTGGGAAACATGATTATGATACTAAAATCTGGAGTATCTATGATTTTAGCCAGAAAGTGGTTAGTATTTTAAAGCATTTCGGGAATATGATCGTACGGTTCATGTACCTCTTAGACATGTTCTAGTATGGTCGTGATTTGATTCTGAACTTTTGAGCAGGAGTGTCTATTTTCAGGAATATGTAGATCTCACAAGGATTCATGCTGCTACTAAAATTCAT
The DNA here is from genome assembly GCA_006503575.1 of Baylisascaris schroederi. Lineage (NCBI taxonomy): Eukaryota > Metazoa > Nematoda > Chromadorea > Rhabditida > Ascarididae > Baylisascaris > Baylisascaris schroederi. Next base: position 693,985 of record QEWY01004125.1, on the reverse strand, counting down.
ATGTGCTTACTAAAGTCAGAAAATGTGCGCATTGAAAGCTATTAGTAGAGGAAGCGAATGTTCATTTCTGTCGGCTGTACTGATTGATTTGGAATGTGCATGAAAAGTAACGCATGATTTCGATCTCAAAAAAAAAACAGGTTATGGGGCAATTTCCTGGAACGGGGGAGTCAATTTAGTGTTTCATACGAAAAGAACATTCTAGGAACATACTAAACAACATTTTAGAATGCTTCAATTGCAAAAAAGAAGATTATATATCATCATGCGTCTTTTTATCATTTGCTAGATGGTGATTTCTGTTTCTTAATAGCTGAACAATAGGTATGGAGAAGTCCATCAGTCATACTGTAGCTGCAATTATGATAGCTATGTTGATTGCGGCTACAGTTTCCTTGTAAGCAATCGTTCTACTGCAGTTTTGTACTGCTGTATGAACAATGCTCTCAATGGCCGAAATTGAAACATTTTCTTCTGCTTCATTAAGTTTGATGATTCCGTATCATTCAGATGCCACGAAGTGCTGTCTTCACATAAAGCTTTGAGACCATTCACTAAAATCCGGTTGAGATGGCAACCTGTGAAAAGGCATGCGATGCGACCAAAGCAAAAAAGTGAAGCACGACATAAATTGAATTCAGCGTTTACACATGAACAGCGAGCACATCATGGCATATAGTATTACAAGTGAAAATCTCATATAGTACAGTATCAGATAATCGTAAGAGCGGATAGTCTTTCCTGGGATTCCGGATCTACCACTTCAAGAGTATTTCCTTCAGAATGCTTGCGCTTGAATAAGGTACTCTTTACCTCCCCACCCCCCTCCGCCTCTTATTGTCCATAACGTCATAACTCTGAAGGAAACTGTTAATTCTAAAATGTCTTGCATGTTTTTTTCTCTTACCTTCAAAAAAGAAGTACCCATCCCGCTATCGCGATATATCGTACCCCAAACAATCTGTTGCATTATGAAGTGACGATTGTTTTCTAAATCGGCAAGTTTTTTCGAAGTGATGAACATGCACAATATATTTTATCCATTACGTGGGAAGCAGCAGTCGAGGTATGAAGTTTATTTTCATAATCCTGCATAATTCGACTAACTTCAGGTGTACAAGGTGTACAATAGCAGAAAATTAGCGCATCTTTGAGAGTCTTACTGCAGCCTTCCCAGTGTTTGTTTCAGAGTTCGTATACTTCGAGAATCCAGTCCACGCTCCCTTGCTGTGTGTGGGCGATGTAATAGTGGGCACCCTGTAGCTATACGTCTTGCTAGTCCAAGAAAGCAGTTTTGTTCCCTCGTGATATTGACATTCGAAGCACGTAGCTAGGCCTGCATCTGATAACTGCCCATCTGAAATATCCACAATTTTTAAGCTTTTCTCTTCAGTTTGGCTCTACCTCCCCTCCCTCCTCGCTTTTCACCGTGTGCATTTACTACCTTTTCACCGCCTAATATGTTTGTGGAATATAGGCCGTTGGGCGACATATTTTCAAAGGATCACATTTTGGAGAAAAGCAACATCAACATGATCAAATTAAAATGGTATTTCAAGCGACTCTGGAATGCTGTTTATATAAAATGTTTAAGTGGGACCAGTCCTTTCCTCCGAAATTCCTGCGTATCACTTTTGGGAAATAGTTCATTGCTATCCTATCGAGACTTCGGAAGCCAGAAGCCACTTCAACTGGCAGAGAACTGACGACGGGGGGTTGTAGTGTATTAACATCTAAAGGTGGAAGAGGAGAGGAGAAGGGGGCTTTGGTGGTGAAATCTCATGTGGGCGTGGCTTTGTCCCTACTTTCTCGTCCGCAACCTCGTAGAAGATGAGGAACTCATGATATACTCAACATGCTTAACGTCTTCGCTCCTCTTCAACGGATTCTCTAAGGGTGGTAATGCTTCCGCTATTGCAGATTTTTGGTCGGAGAACCGCCTCATGAATTCCCCGGTTTTCATGAAGGGGCTTGAAATTGCCTAAATTAGCCCTTGATGTGACACAGTACAAATATTACGATGTTTCAAGTGATAATTTCTGAATGAACCTGATAAACAATATATAACTGAGGCTAATACAACGGTTTAGCCAGCTAGTTCACCATTTAGCACCGTATGGCTCTCTCTCTCTTGCTCTCTTTCTCTCCCTCTTCCCCTACCTCCCCCCTTCCCGCACCCTCTTTCTCTCTCTATTTCTCGGTAGTTTTATATGATCACATCTCTGTGGCGGCTTGGAGAAGCATTTCTCGCATCTAACGACTGCCCATGGTTCATACAATAAAAAAAGAGTGCCGTCTTTGATATGAGCATTGAATCAATCATTAGGCGCAGCATTTTCTCAGCAACAATCATCATCTCACGTAAAAGCTTTAATCGAGTTAATCCACAACCGTTTAAATCTATTTTCTAATTTCCAATTCATTAATTTCATCCTGTTGTTTGCTATTTTTCTTATCTATACCCCTTTAATCGATGTTGATGGAATACAGTGATCGCAATTATCGTCAGGTGTTATATAAAATTCGCTTATTAGATTTTTTTCATTAGTTGGCACTCGATGGTTGTTGGTGGTACTCTCTTCGCTATTATTTTCGCCATCCAATCTTCGCCATGATTTATATCTTTTATACATTTATTTCTGAGATAACTGCAACTCACGCTTTCTTATTTGGGAGGCAAGGCCGCTAAATCAAGGAAAAGACAAAAAAAAAAGGTAACTTCTCATATTCGATGGCCTCATTACCTCAAGATCGTCAGCTAAGGATCGCAGCTTGATCCTCATTTAAGAGTTGTAAGCTTATCACTAGTCTAGCCGTCATAAGAGCAACTATAATAAATTATTAAATTCGTCTATAGATTTGGATCAATGCCTCAATTATGCTTAGCTAGCCAAGTTTCTGAGCATTTCCTCTTCATACTTCCCTATAAAATGGACAATTTCGTCTGTTAGCATTTGCTCAGTTTACGTAATTCAGTTGCGTAGATAGCTTCATCTACTTAATGTGAATGTGAAAAGAGAAGGCGGCGAAGGGAAGGGATTGAAGACGAGCAGTAGTGCTTTATGAGTAACAGCACACGATTGGCAACTTGCAACCTTTCTAGACTAATAAATTGAAGAGTGGGCTCACACCTGTGTATGGGATCTGCCTATAGGTCTGCCCATAATATGCCTTTATAAGTTCATATCTGCCTATAGAACCTGCATATATGCCTATATAATTTCAGGTCTGCCTGTAATCACACTAAAATCTACTGAAACTTGCAATGTATTTAGGGTACTGTATTGAAAATATTCTGCTATTCGAAAGCTAAAGCTTTACACTAAGCTAATGTTTTATTAAATGTCAAGAAATTTCAAGGAACTATAATTTGCAGCATCTTTAGCTTTTTCCTGTGATTTTTGATTTTTGGCGATCTCCTTCGTCACGAGTTTCTTTATTTTCTATAAGATGTTCTAATTGCTCGATAAAGAATTGCATTCTTTTTCCTTGTAATATAACGAAACAAACAAACAAATTCTAAGTTTTCCTGATTGATTTCCGTTTGTGTAATTTTATTTCAAAAAAAAAAACAAAAAAACAATTCTCGATCGATGAACTCAGGCTTTTTTTTTTCAGAATTGAACGTTCGTTTCGATTTGCAAGAATGCAGTCAAGTTCGACGCAATTTTTTGGTTGATTCATTTTGTGAAGAGTTGTTCCATTAATGCTCTTTGTGGGTTTTAATTGCGCTGATGTTTGCTTTTTTTAAAGATATTTTTATTGCATTCCTTCGAAAGATGAGTCTTTATTTTCACTTCAGATTTCACTGCAAAAAATTCTACTGAATGTTAAAAAATTCTAAAGTTGGGGTTTTTGTTTTTGTCTTTTTGTTTTGCATTTCCAACTTCATTTAGAAAATGGAAATATAAGTACAAAAAATTTTTTTCAAATTGGTTTCCACTTTCATTCTTTTTTTTTCCACAATCTTCCACGAACCTTTCTTCCCATTGCTAAAGTTTGCTGTGCGCCTCATTATTTCCGTTCAGCACAACAACATATCGATAGCTGATGTACGTTTAGAAAGTACAGTTGTCATTCGGGCCTTCTGGGCTTTGGCTAATCTATTGATTGTCGCATTGTTCATACCTACGATCATCACTGATTTGATTTTTCATTAGACAATCAAAGCAGTTTGACGTCTTCTTCAATGAATTTTGAGCAGAATTTGCGAACGACTCGAAATATTTCAGTTGAAATGGTGAATTGAATCATTGAATCACTGTAAATAAATCATTGAAAAATATCTTCCGCCACGTTGCGTTTATTTGCAATAATAATGTTAAAATAATTCTACACGAGAAAGAATTTGCATATTCATAAATTGATAAGAACGAAAGGAATATAAGTGAATTGTAACATAACAACACCATGAGAAGATTAATTCAGAGGAGAGGATTGCTTAATGATGGAGGGAGGGGGATAGAATTTTTAGTGGAATGCTTTAGGAGATCGTTGAGGCTTGCTCGTGTGGCAAAGACCATCAATGAAATCGCTCATGGCTTGTTGATGAAGTTTGCTCTATTTTAGACGCATCCTCATAGATTTCGTGTTTAAATGTGTATGCGCACTTTGCGCTCTTCGTGTTTTTTTTTTCCACAATCTTCCACGAACCTTTCTTCCCATTGCTAAAGTTTGCTGTGCGCCTCATTATTTCCGTTCAGCACAACAACATATCGATAGCTGATGTACGTTTAGAAAGTACAGTTGTCATTCGGGCCTTCTGGGCTTTGGCTAATCTAGCGCTAAATTTTTCTCTGAGTCAAGAGGGATTTAGATTTATTTAGTTATTTATTTATAAATAGACATATGATTCAAGCAGATAATTATGCATATATGCTGTAGATATAATATGTTGGTTTATTAGGCAAATAAATATATATTATTTACGGTTATATGCGTACTGCTATGTCAGAACATGTTTGATTTCATTTTGAGCCTGAAATTCGGCGAATCGCAAAGTTCAAGGCCCCAACGCCTGGCAATTCTTGACTTCGAGAATTTCGAAGCGAAGTCAAGCATTCCCAAACTTTGAGAATTCCGGAGATGCGAAAATGTCTTACAGCAACATGGCAATAACCGGTAAATCCAAAAAAAACGCAGTTCCTAGCGTTAACATAATTTAGAGAAGCGACGTACTACTTTATAAAGGGGAGCCGCGCAATGTCAGGTTACTGTAGGCTGACCTGCCTAGACAAACACACCTAGTAGGGATATGATTGCTGTAGGACCGATAAAGTGGTCGAAAGCAGCTAAAAATGTGTGCGTGAGTCTTTCTGGCTTTGATGGATGATTCCCTCAAAAACGCATGGCCATGTCCATCGGAATGGGTGAAAAACGATTCTCAAACTCTGTATTTGATGGAAAATGCATTGAATTGTAGTAGTGTAGCCATCAAAGTATACATGACTTTTTTGTTTTTTTATATGCTCAGGTGGGCGTGTTAAGGATTCCTCGAAGAATTTTAGCGTTCTCTCGGTAACGAGAGCGCAATGTATATAAGTGGATCGCTGATATAAGCATCAGGTGGCAGTAGCCCCGATGAGCAACTCAACTAAGACTCTTTATGCATTATAGCATATCCAGCGTTGATAAGTGTTGAACAATAACTATACTGCTTAAGCACGCTTTTATTTTAAGTTGAGATTCCGGAGCACCAATGACACATCGTTGCTCACAAGAAACACGGCTGTGAACTTGGCATTATGCACCTTTTTCATCGAGTGTTTTTGTTGCTGAGCTTTTTTTTTTTCAAAGAATATTCATGTAAAATGAGGCGCGTTGTGCTCATCGATCCTCGGGTTAACGTTATGTTATTCCGATTCCCCTCATCCGCCCCAATTTACATTATATAATTCAATTTTTATTTTGGCACAATGTCTTAGCATTTTCTTCACTTCTACAGGCCATTGCATTATCATTTATCAGAGGTAGCTTGAGAGGCATGACAGATGCGCCATGGTTAGTGTTCTTTTTAAATCTTTGCACCTTTTGAATCTGCTTGTTTCGCTGACAGCTACAGCAATGCGTTGCACTGTTTTGATGCACACATTTTTCTTCCTTTTTTTCCAAGCTTAAGGCTTTGTGGCTTCACATAGGGATTGTTGATTGCGTGTTCATTCAAGTGCCTTGATCAGCATACTTCGAATAATTTCTAGCTGTTAGATTTGTAGCTCTATGCTTTAGTTCTTATAAGAAAGTCATGTTTATGTTGGTCGAGTAAAATCATCGGGAGTCTTCTGATGCCTGCGATAGTTTGTGACGCTTATTTTTCGAAACAAGAATCTAGGTGGTCACTGGGGGGAGGGTAGCAAAATATACTAGCAGAATCCTTTATTCGCCCAAAATTCATCATCCTATTCAAATGTTCTGTATTGTTTTTCTTAAACTGTTTTTTTCCACAATCGTTGAAATCCACAACGTTTGCATTGGCTAGTATGATTTGACTGAGCCTAATGTTTAATTCTCAAATTGGGTCGTTGTTCTCGAGCAGATGCGGTTATAGTCATTGTTACAACTATTGCAGTTTTATGTTCAACAGTCGAATTCACTACATAATTTGAGTGCTGCGGCGTCGAAATTGCCGAATGGTATGTCTCGAGCATTTCAACATTACCGTAAGACCACATTGCCCGGTTCTTGATTTACAGACTTGCCACTTTGGCAAACTCGCTCCTACCTGGAATATGCTTGATATGCGTACTCATGCATCACAATGCTCTTTCGTAAGTGCTTATTGCGAAAGTTTGTTGCTCTTATCGTTGCGACCTTATTTCGAGGAGTAAAAAATAGATGGATAGACAGAAACAGAGAGAGCGAGAGAGAGAGAGGGAGAGAGAGAGAGGGAGAAGGCAAAGTTGCGGGCAGAATTTGCGCGAGGAAGTGGCGCCCGTCGCACTCTTCTTTTGCACCCGCTTTTTTTTCCGTTGCTCTCATCGTGTGTTCTTCACTCAGCTTTTTTCTCTCGCTCGCTCAGCTGACTTTCGACCGCACTCAGCTGATATTTACGTTCGGGCAATCGAGCGCTTCTCAGTCGCCCGCAGACGTTGCGTTCTTCGAACTTTTTTTGAACTTCAACTTTCGGCTATTTAATGTATTTTGCAGCATTCATTAATAGCTGAAATGTTTTCTGGTGACCGCATATTGTGGCAGTAGGTTTATTTCCTGTATATCCTCGTTGATCAGTGTACATGCTCCTGGTGCTGGAACAAGTTTTGTTCGCTAAGTTTTATTGCAAGACTTGATGAAACATTGCAGTGATCATTTTATAAATGTATTTCAAGTTATCGATCGATGTGCGCAACTATGTGCCGCTGTCCATCGAGTGTGCGCTTCATGACCTTTTGAATGGCCAACAAACACACCAGCGGATCGGCACTCAGCAATATATTATTTGTGCATTAATTGCAATCATGTAATAACGCGAGATGAGTATTCATCGGCAGCGATGGCTTTCAAACTCTCAATATGAGGGAAATCAAATACAGGTGAGTGCATAAGGGGAGGGATACAGTCCCAAACCAATTTTTAAAAGGTTTGAGGTGAGAAGCGGTGACATCCAGACTTGTCCGAACAACGTATGCAAACGTGTATGCGTGCGTGTATATGTTTGCGCATGTGCGCATATCTGTGTGTGCATGCGTGTATGTGCACCCATGTTTGCATACCATGCGTGTATTATGTATGCGTGTATGGGTGTCCGTGTCTGTGTGTGTTCGTGCATGTTTGTGTGTGCGGGTTCAGGTGACAGTGTGCAAGCGGTGCGATTCAGTGCGAGATTTTCTCGTCTCTGGGACGAGCACAGATGAAGGCTGTGTGGCAGCCGCGGCGCGTTGCTTTGCTCGCCTCGCTCACCAGTGCGCCGCTGTGTTTTGAGCATTCGCACGCGGCTATCGGTCGACCATGCCCAGTAGTTGTTCAGTCGCACCGCATGCCGCGAACTCATCGCAGCACCGGGATTTGTTCCTTTCAGGCTGCACCAATATGCTCGCTCATCGTCGCTCCCCTCCATCGGTGACATTACCTTTCGGAGCTCCATTCCTCAGCGACACCAAAAGCAAGTTCGTTTGTTTCGTGCATGATCGCCTTTTTTGTTTTTGCATGAGAGTCTGGGGTGCTTTCTTTCTAACAGGCTCGATTCACACGTTGGCCAGCCGATGTATTTGCCGATGTTCGGTATCAGCTCGTAAGACGTCTGGTCCGCATGCCAGAAGTTGTATTCACATGGAAATCGGCAAATACAGCCCACCACTCGGCACGGCGGCTGCGTGTCGTTATGTGTTGTGTGCGTGTTGTCGTGTACAGATTGTAAATGCACCTATCTGGTATGCAGACCGGGTCTTCGAAATCGCCGTCCACGTCATCATGATGCTCGACGTTGGCTCAACCCGCCATGTGTCTCGTTTTATGTGCACGTCTATGTTTGTCTGCTCTCTGCTTATCTGCCGCATTATCACAGCATTGCCTGGAAGTAGTTTGGCCGAAACAGCTGACAAACGTTGATCGTTCTTCAAGGTCCTCCCGACGCCGTCTGAGTTTTTCGCGCACGACAATCAGCTGAGAGAGGCGATATCTTTATGTGAAGTTAGGCGACGTTACAGGATGCAACTGACTTCCAGCGAAGTTCCACTGACTGTCCACGTTGCCGATTAGAAAAGATCACTCCAGAGCACGGATTCCGCTTTTCCTCTTCGATAATGTACCAGAGGGGCTGGCTGTTTTGCTTTTTTCTCGTTTTTTTCGCGCAAGGAGGCGGTGCTTGAGGATATTTTGTGTTCGTGTTATTGGTGTTGGCGAGCAAAATGGCGCTCTCTCTCGTGCGGGCACTGCTTCTCTCGCGCACATTCCCTCGGCACGTCCGTTGAGCGGACCCAGTTGTCTGCAAGTATGCTTTCTCTATCTCTCCCTCTCTCTTTCTGTCAGTCGGCCACCACAGAGAGTCGTCGTCGTTGCGCAGCCGTCATTCGTCACGAGCATCGCCCCTCAAAATAATTTGCACCCTTCAGGATGCCAGCTCCCTATGTGCGATTATTCATCGCCCTCGAGGTTCGTTGCCCCGCGCAGTTTATTTTAAACACTTCAGCACCACTGTCCAGCGTTTCTTATTGTCCCCGATGATGTACACGCTCTAGTTACCATGCACTCGACGATTTGCCAAACGGATAAGTCACCGGCTGGCAGTGTGGTTAGCTGGTTGTCAGATATGAGACAACGGCTATCACCACTGCCGTCCTGGTGGTTCGTCCATCCGTCATCTGCGGTATGTGAGTATCCGTTAAATGCGGCATCCGTATTTTGTGCAGGATGTTATGCGTTCATTGTACCCGTTTTGTGAGCAATCAAATTGCTGATTGCATCTGTAAGAAAGAAATATTTTCAGCGCAGTATGCGAACGACTCCCCTCGTTATCGCTGAATACGAGTCTACGATGTGGAGCGTCACGTGTAAGTCGATCAAAGAATATTTTTCTGTTGGTTTTATATCATTGTGTCAAGCATTTGGCACTGACCCGTGCTTACGATTTTGTATCAAAGACGCGCCACCGACGCGATAAAATTTCTACCTAATATAGAGTGTCAATAGGAGCAGCTGTTTGCCTACTGTGGGTGACGAATTTCGATAACCTAGATGACACTGCGTGCCAGATGCGGTCATATCTCCGTCAAACGATCGCTACATTCCAAAGGTGTTTTGTGGCTCTAAATTTTCACCACGGTCAACCACGCTTTCGTGTTTCCTCACGTAACAGATTTGCTACTACCTCCACGAAGCTACATTTCTTGTCATTAATGTCCAAGCGAGAAATACGTTTATCGATTGCACGCTGTTTTCTGATAACCGCGACGCGGCGACGTCACAGCGTGCGGCTGGCAACGTCATCGAGCCAGGCGACATTGTGTATCGGCGACTCCATGTTCGTTGCGTTTAGTTGCGAACGCTGCGCCCGAACGGCATTGCAGCAAGCGGCCGGCCGTCCGTCGAATTGGCGGATCGCTGTGTGCGGGCTTCGTTGCTTTGCCCAACTGTTGGATTGTTTAGCCGTGGTTTTAAAACCATCAGTGGGAAGTTGAGCGTACGTTCATCTGTTTATGAGTGAAGGTGGCTTGTACGGGGCGATAAAGTGGCAGCCGTTCGACACATTCAACGCGGCGATTAGCGGAATAATTAAGCGCGAATGCACATAACAGTGCACTGCATGGATCGACACCCAACAATGACATACACAAAGTGCGCGCAAACCGCAATTCTGTCCCACTTTGAAAATAGACCACATCTCGTTCTATAAGCCGATTTCTCACAGTAGCCGATGCTTGGTGAAACTGAAAAGTTCTATTCTGACCGAAAGTGAGCTTTCTTCTCCAGTGATGATCGAAGGTGTTCCTAAATGGCAGTGATTTTAATTTTGGGTCATTATCAAAGAGTGCTGTTCTATTCAAACGTTCATTTATTATTGTGGTGGTAATGAAATCAGAGAAAGATCTGGGGGATTTTTGGAGGCGATTCATTCAGTAATTAGATTTCAAACGGCTGCATTCAAGAAATTTGTCGTCAGATAGGAGAATCGAAAGATCGGATTGAGTATTACATTCTGAGCTCAATCTCAAGTCGATGTTGGCAGTTTGGCATGTCTTGAGCGATGTGCTGGAGTTGTAAAATCTGCTAAGTGCGTTGTCCCCCTTCCCCCCCCATTCTACCCCACTCCCACCCTCTACCGCTACTCACATGTATCTCATATAGTGACATGTAAACTAAACTAGCCCCTGCTTCGAAATGATTTCGGTCATCGCAAGCAAAATTAAGAAGAATCTAAATCAGCACGAAATGCTGTTGGAAAGAAGAAATAGTTGTCGCAACGTGGACTGCATTTTATAAGTACCATAATTAGCCTCTTATCTGAAACGAACACCACTATATATATATATATATATATATATATATATATATATATATATATATATATATATATATACTCTTGGGATACATATGTATATATATCCCAAGAGGAAATGAAACTGACTAAATTGACTTGAAAGGACGATCGCTGATGTTAAAAAGAAATGATCGGCGGATAAAAGCAATAACATTGCAGAATTCGGCTATCGCCTATTCCTTAATGAATAAACGATTATTGCTTCGCGTGACAAATTCGTGAAAATAGTTGTTTCTATGCTTCTCCATGGACTTACTATTTGAATCCCGGGTATGTTTTCAAAATGCAAAAATTTTCCATAGATTTTGCAAACTCCTCCGTGTGTATGCAAAGAGCAGCCGAATTTTCTAACGCTAGTGGGATTGTATGGGGATGTTGTTTGTTAGCCAATAACTCTAGTGTGAGTGTTGTGTCATTTATAAAAGTGCAGTCGGTAACCACTCATAGATGCCTATGTGAAACGGAATTGAATAGCTGTTTATCAGACTTTGCAAATACATGGGAGAGTTTGTTCGCATCCGAACGAAACGCTTGCCACATATTCGTCAGCGCGCAGAAAAGGTGAGGGGTGGAGGGTTGAAGGGAAGTGGCATGATGTTTAAGAAATACCTGCGCTACGCTCATACCGTTACCTAAAGCCTATAGCGTCACTTATGCTTCTTCGATGTCACCTTCTTAGTTTGTGATGTAATTTCCGGTTTCTTGTACACTCGCTTTTGATTTTCTTTTCGGAGGCTTATTTTGCCTCCTAATTCACCTTGTTCGCTCCCTAAAAATATCTAACCTAATCTTATCCCTCTTCCATTTCTCTGCGTTAATGATTGGCCGTTTCTCTTGTGCTTTTTTATCGTGATATATTACGGCTCTCTTATTAATCGTTATATTGAAGATGTTTATTTCTTTTGCGAAGCTTCCAGTATTTAGCAGACGTCTGATGAGCGTTATATTTTTTGCGAATCTGATGCAGTTTTATGCGCTCCTTGCAAATATTTTAATATGGCGAAGTGTCTGTGTTTGCTTATATGTCTGCTTATTTGCCAGTCCGTGTATCCCTTCGGTGCTTCGAAACCAAGGAAGCAACCACAATGAGATTTGATTTACTGATTTCCATCATATATTAATTCCTTGCTCCCTCTTTCGTTCCACTTGTTGGTATCAGCCAAGTGAGCTATTGACCTAAGGATCCGGTGGTCATACGAGCGATTGACCATTGGTCAAAGTCGGAGAATTGTTTTGCGTAGTCACCTTAACTGCAGTCGTCATCGGCATGTGCCTAAGCAATGCGTGCATCGCATCGCATTAACGACGCCTATTTTGCACCGATAAGAATATTCATCATTGGATTTTTCGGAAATCTTTTGCAGCGCTGAAATGATTGCATTGCTGAATGGTTGCAAATTGCATTTATTTACAGAATTATTATAAAGTTTGTGTTGTTTTATGCAATGAGAAATAATTGAAGAAACTCGTGATATGTTTTTTCTTGAGCGAATGCCATCTAAGAGATCAATTTATGTTAATTTAAATCGAGTTTATAGAGAAACTTTCTAATTTTCCTGATTCACAAGGGTTTTCTTTGTTCCCCCGATTTATTGCTGTATTCTTTGTAATACCGAATTTACAATGGGCAAGTTTTTGTTTGTTATTTTTATTTTCTGAAGCCAGCGAGTGTTTAATTCTTTATCTGCATTTGAATGCATTGATGGTGTCGAATAGGTTGACTTACAGAGCGTTCTTTCGAAATGATGAAAAAGAACAGGCAACCATGACCAATCAGTTGAACCAATTTTCTTAGTCTTTACAAATTTGATTCTATTCATTAATGTTGTGGATGTTCATGAGTGAAAAAATTTTCAACTTTTTTCATTTAGTCGATTGGTCAAAAGCAGAGAACGTCGAATATTTATTGCTATTTTTAGAAGTGGTGAAAAGCGTCGTCTGAAATACCGTTGTAGATTGTTTATGATTCCGCCTATTTTAAGATGTTATTATTAATGAGTATTCTCTCTTATTCATTTTTTCTGTTTCATTTCATTAATTTTCTTCCTCTATTGGATTGTTGAGTTTGCGGCCTGGAAAGATGCTTTTGCATGTGCCCACGAGGCTTCGTTTTTTTTTTTCGTCGTTTGCATCTCATCAGTCCTCTCTATTCATAGATCGGAATTTTTTTAGCGCAATAATGTCGAGCTTAAGATAAATTTTTTATAGAATTAAATAGAGATTGCTTTCTGTGCCGTTGCCTTTTATGAGCATTTTTGCTTTTATGTCGTTTAAGCCGTTTGAATTTCGTTGTTGATGATCGCCTTCTTATGCATCTACATTATTTTTCTTTTTATTATCCATTGCATGTAGTTGTACTGTTTTTTCAGAATAAGTTTATTTTTCTCGGTGCTTTTTTTTTTTTGTTCTTAAAGTGAAATATTGAAAGCGTTTTTTGAAAAAAAAATTGCTTGAAGACAGACCGAACTTTCACTGCCCTATGGGACGAAGATGTTATTTTCTTCGATGTTATTTCTCGCCAAGAGTTGCCTATGTAAGTTGTGATTACAACGTATTAGAGTGCGCATCAGTTTAGTGACACACATATTGAATATAAAAGCTTGCGTGTTGATAGCGTGGTAACAAGCATTTTGGCCATATTGGGAAAATCCTCACCTCAATGCGTTGTCATTTGTGGTTGAATGGTGGGGAGGGTCTGAAGTTGTTAAAGGATGAGGACCACTGTTTTATCTGCCTGCTGCGTTCATTGCATTTCTAATAAATAATTTGGTTTATTAAAAGTGTATTTTGTTTTCAATAATATGATGGCGGTGTAATGTTCAAAAATATTTTCTTTTAACGTACAGAGAATAAAGAATGACTGCATTTCTCATTTTGAATATTATTTAACGCAAAGTGGAATAGATCTTAGGCTATTTTCTATAAAATACGTTCACAAAGGCGGATAAGCAAAGGCCTTATTCCTAGGTATATGTCTAACGCAGATCTTTAGAAATAATGAGAACGACACAAATGTTGGCAGTGTTATGCATTGGAAAAAGTCGATATTTCAGCATAATTTTTTTTTTAATGCTTTCCATCTAATGGCAGTAAATTAGAGCTCTCTTCTCTATCTTAATTTGTTGGCTTATCAGTGTTGGTCTTCTGAAATTAATGCTGCTGGTTTTTTTTTTCTTAGCTGAAAAAGCGAACGTTCGAATCAACGAACATTTCTTCAGTACCGTCAAATAGCGGCGTGAAAGTAATGAAAGTAATCTCTACAGAAACAATTATTTTTGGTCAAAGTTCTTTGTTGAAGGTTAACATGATGAAGAAGAACTGATATGAAACTACAAATGATAGTATCTCAAACTGCTGTAGCGAAGTTTTTTTTGCAGTCAAAGGATTTTCACTGTTTCATATGTGCTGTTTTATGATTTGGAAACTGCAGAAGTTGCTTCTGCTAAATTAGAGGAGTCGACCTACGCTTAATTGGTTTCACAAGCTGTTAGGCATTGGAATGGAGTCGATCTACGATTGGGAAGGTTAGGGGGTGAGGGGGATGTAGAAACGCCGATCGCCTTAGAAATGATTGTGTGAAACTCAACACATTAGGATATGCTGCAGCATTGGTTTATGGATATTGACTCTTTGGAAAATTTTCGTGATCCAAACATCGAGGCGTTCAAAGTTATGGACTCTTGCAGGTGTTCAGCTTAGATATGTGAACATTTTGTGTATGGGCATACCGCCTTGTGTGAGAGCGCGGCCAAGATGTCAGCAGTCTGCGTTGTCTTTGTTGATAATTTACATCGCAACAACCGTGCGATGGCAGCTGTAATTAATCTGTGTTCTCGATTACCTTTTTTTTGGTGACTGGTGCATTTCGATTGCGCTATAAAGGAACACCGCCGGAAAACTCATAAAAACAAGTTGACAGGTTTATTGATTGTGTTATCTGTTCGTATAAAATTGTAAAATTTAATGAATGCAAAAGTAGAACGGATTATGTTCAAGGATTGAAAACGAAAAACTTCTTCGGTTGGCATGGATTTTTTTTTTCAGCTGATCACTGTAGTCATGTTCCTTTTCATTATGCATACTGGAAAACTTTCGCGAGGAAACTATACCATGAGTCGGAGGTTTTTTTCAGAAAGAGGAGAGTTATGAGCAAGATAAATATTTCTGAATAGGTAAACTTTGTTGCGAAAATATTTCTGAATAGGTAAACTTTGTTGCGACCTCGATCACTTGTTGTTAAAGCATAAACGCATCTACAATAGAAAATTTTCACGAGGCAAATATGGTGCACTTTCTCACACGAAAACTGAGAAGAAATTCGGCAAGGATAGCGTCAAAAACTCGTATGTAGATTTGATCGGCAAATTTTTGTAAGCGAGTTTGACCAGCGAGTTTATTTCTTTTTTTTTTTTGTAGGGGAGAGGAAGAGAGGAGTCATGTAAGGAGACAACATAAAAGAAAGTTAGAAGAGACAAAAGAGCACACAGAATTTGCGGGTTATGTTTCTCGAGCTTCTCATTCTCAAACTTAAGACTTATCAGTCACTCCGTTGAAATGTGACGCTTCACGAGCAGAATTCGTCTTCTTGGGTAGTCAACATGTTTGTTTTGGCGAACAAGCGATGTTTCATACGGATCACGTGTATTCCTCTAGTGGGGGCTGAGAGAGTTCACATGACCATCGTCAACAAACACTGTTGAGCGCGACTGATCTTTGTCAGGTGAAGGCAGAAAACGATGAAATACTTACTTCACGAACCTTTTTTATGATTAGGTTCATAGTCTTTTTTTTTATCTCTCCTTCGCTTCCATTTCACATGTTTTTCGTATTTAAAAGAGTCTGATGGACAAAAAGCTCAGTTTGCTCACAACTTGGAATTGCTTACGTCAATAGAAAGCGCTGTGAATGACGTCTGAGAGGATGATAGAAAACATCATACTTTCCGACTTTTGCGTCAAAGAATTAGGCAGCTGCAACAAATCTCCACCCATCGAGCTGCATTTGAAGCTCACGAAGAAAGTTGATTGTCAGTTAGATATTTATAAACACTCGCCATCATATTCAAGCTCTTCGTTGCTCATTTGTGGAGGTTTTTATCAGCCATTGACTACGCTTAAGCGGGTTATGTTATCATCTGATTACGAGGTTGCGTTCTTTCATGATTTGATCTTGGCCACCTAGTTCGTTTTCTGCTTTCATATTCAACTGAGCGCGAGAAAACCCCATCTTGATGAGAATATTCGGCTCCTCACTTCCACGTGAGGTATAGGATTCATTTCACTTTGTGTAGGAATCACTTCTATCATGCCACATTCATATGGGACTTTTTGGCGCGGATTACTCATTATTTTGAGCTTAACCAATTCACGCTTAAGGAAATCTAAACGCAAAGTTCATCAATAATCCTT
This sequence comes from Baylisascaris schroederi, assembly GCA_006503575.1. NCBI lineage: Eukaryota > Metazoa > Nematoda > Chromadorea > Rhabditida > Ascarididae > Baylisascaris > Baylisascaris schroederi. The sequence continues at coordinate 677,608 of QEWY01004125.1, read as the reverse complement.
CTGAGTTTTTTAATCGAAGACGCCTAAGAGAAAGTGTCATAAAAATAATGACGTGTGCAGGGAAATATAATGGGAGGGGATGGATGAAGTCGTCGGGGAGTGTTATGAAATAATCAAAAAAAAAAGGATTGCTAATATATTTTGGGATCGAGGATATTTATCTTGGGTACGTCACGAATGATGGCGCATTCAAGTTATCTTTACAATTCTTCACATTCTACTGCAGCAGCAGATGTCGAAGTTGTTAATTCTAGTGCGCAGCAATCTTTTTTAATTTTTTTTTTTTTACAAGTTTGAAGGTTAAACTACTCTCGCATTTCTAATGCGTAATAGTTTTTAGGTTTTATGTAAAATCAGGCTTTTCTGCTGTGTGCTTTGGGTAGTGTTTGGGTTTGGGTAATGTTGGCAGTCGAATTCGCGAAGTTAGGGCCAACAAAATCTGGAGATCACTAATGAGATCAGGACTCATCAGGTTATAGAGGATGAGTAGGACGTACTCGGTGTCGTACGCCGCATCAGCTGTAATGCAAGCCGAATTACAGCCGATATGCAGCAGTATTTTCTGTCACAAACTTTTGCACATTTTTGGGAACGAAATCATACCATGAAATGACCCACGAGCCCCTGCTTCGTTAAATTTATTGAGATGTTGGTCGTGTTTGGCTTGGTGCTGAGTGCTTTGAAAATACGGCAAAATCACCCCGTTGTTTGATGTGTATGTAAACTGCAACAGTCTTTTGACTACCATCGAGAAGATTCTGTACGAAGTCTCAAGTCACTGTATCCCACCGAATTTACAGCAGCCAGTGAGGTATTCCCCTCATGCAAAAAAATTGGATTCATTCCGGATTCCAGGGCTGGTAAAATCATAGATCTCGAGTGAATTTTCGGTTGCATTGAGCTCCGAAGCCCGCGCACAGAACCTAAAAGATCGGGGAACTTATGAAACAGCCTCAACAGAATTTTATTCGATGTATAGCACTATTTATCAGGAGAAATATTTAGCGTTGTCACTTCAAGCAAACTTTTGTCGTTGCCCATTCCTGTTGAACTCATTGTACTTCATGTCCAAGCTTTATGAACACTTCTATGTTCCACATTCTTGACGCATTTCTTTTGCCTCGTGAATTGAATGGAATTCCTTTTGAGGAGCTTGCTCTTTATTTATTTTATGATGCCAGTAGCAGTTTGAAGAAATTGACCTGCATTTTTTTCCAATTTTTTAGTTGAGTATAAGGTTTCGCCGAGGCATTTGGAAGTTTTTGAGGATGTTAAAATATTTCAACTAGCAGTAAGGGTTCGGTGGGTACGATTATATTCCGTCTTGTTTCTTTGCAGCTGAATCACTGATTTCAACAAAAGGAAGCTTAAGCTCAACTAAAAGCTTTATCATAACGATATGATCAAGACGGATTGATTTTCTAATAAGTATGAAGTTCACCTGTTGAGCTATTTCAAGCGCCGAACTGATGGCGGCACAAATTCCTGTAGGAAGTGGAAGGTTTAATGAATATGATCATAATTTTTATCCATGTTTTTTCCGTTCCTCAAGTTTTTTTAAGGAACACTTGTGCTCTCTGTTTTTTTTCTATTTTCTAAAATTATTTGGAACTGTTAGATTGTTTTATTAGAAATTAAGAAGAGGAACAGTTGAAATATCATCACATATACCCAAAATGAATTTTTGCGAAGCGAAATACTCCCGCTTCTAACAGTTTTTTCAAAGTGGATCATGCTTACTCTTTCTACGCTGTCCACTTATCATTTCTTAATATTTGTATATTTCAGGTCATGGAGCGGTGAGCAAAACTCCTACGTACTGTCTTCATCGTCGACGTTCGTCTAGCTGTTATGTTTTTCACTAAGCCTCTTTATGGATACCTCCTAGGTACTATACTCGTATATCGTCGTTATATGGTGGAAGACCGCCAACCCCAGCATTCTATTTGGTCGAGGAAACGTTTATTGGATTGATCTTCAAGAAATTCATGAAAAGTTTTGTTATTGTGAGTGCTGTGGTGTATTGTTATTTTAGGCAAAGTAATGATGCGTTTTTTTTTTTTTTGATTTATTTGTTTATTTGTTTCTCTATTTTACCCTCTGTATAACGTTACACTAAACCTTGAAAGATTTCCACGTATGTGGAGCTCGGTAAACGACCAGCTGTTGCACTGCGCATCGTGTACATAGTTGGGCTGATCCCAAATCGGGAGCACCTTTTTTCAAAGTCGGCAAAACTCTTACGCCGCCTTCTTTATTTTCTGTCATGCCTATAAAAGCGTTACGCGCGTCATCCATACTGTCCGCTATCACTGCTTAAAAGGAAGAGGGAGGGGAGGAGGGACGAAGATATGGATGCGGGTAGCAAAACGAAATTCTGAGTTTTAGATGCGTTATGCAGGCAGTGTTTTAAAATATACTGCAATGCCTTGTTGCATCTTCCACCACACTTATTTGTGTTGATTGGAAAAGGGGTTTCAAGTGTTTTTGTATGGTAGCATACAGAAATGCTACTGTGAAGCACAAAAATATCAGCGTAATGTTGATTCCTGAAGGAACTTGCGAACGTTGAAGTTAAGTTTTGCAGAAATTCTAGAAATAGAGCATGCCGAAAAAGAGATCCCTAATTTTGCGGAAATTATTCTACTTGCATCGTTGCTCATGTAAAAGTGGTCAGAAGAGGTGTTTTACGGTAGATTCGGGAATTACATAACAAATCCATATGTTGGCAACGAAAGCCCACGGTACTCTCAGATGGCGTTGCCGATCTTATGAGTGGTCAACCCGTCGTCAAACTTTGTGAGGGTACTTTTTCGAGAATTGCGCCTGCATTCTTGTGCCAATTTCTCCAGAATGGGTTTTGCACCCATCATCTCCGTCTTTGATTTAGGAGTTATCCTGGTTCAGGATTCAGATATGTGGTCACTTTTTTGATGATGAAGAATGAAAGTGCTTGATGCTGGGCGGCCATATGCAAGGTGGTTTGGTTGTTGAAGTAATAATGAAAAACAGTGAGATGGACAGTGAGTGATGATGGTGCGTTTGGGTGAACGCGATTATGGGCAAATCCGTTGTGAGAGTCTGCTTTCGCTAGTAGTTGTTTATTCGTTATTGTTATGGAAACATTGTTTTGTTATGTACTGTTCGTTGTTCTTCTGATGCTAATAAATGCTTTTGGATTGGTCATGGAGTTCAGGTTTTGTGTTGGTCATTCATGGAGTTCAGCTCTTGGATTGGTCATTCATGGAGTTCAGCTCATGGATTGGTCATTCATGAAGTTTACTGATAGCTTGAAAGTCTTGCAAACATCTTGAAAGCTTGAAAGCAAAATCTATCAAATGTTTTTCATTGAGGAGTACAAATTAGTGATCAGGTGCTTCTCGTCTATGACAAATTCTTGCATTGTACTGGTTGAGCTGCACTTGTGGATTGTGGCGTAGGTGGCTGTCGCGGTTGACCATTCTTTTGCGTGAGGTAGTTGTTCTCTGAGAGAGGATGAAACATCTCCAAAGATGAGGTTCGAGGGGTGTGGCATTCTGTAGGAATAGATTGTGGCTAATGGCAACAGGTAATGAGGGTAACGAGAGAAGTGGCTATAAGCGACTTCTACATGAAGAGGTAGGCAATTATTTTTGATGTATCAGTTATTGCCTGGTAGTTGAAAGAGCAGTTGAGTTTCTTGAGAGCATTGAATGAATTTTCGATCGTCGTGCGTACGCAACTCAAGGGATGTGCGCTCTTTGGGAAATTCATATCTTTTCTACGTTATGATTTTGAGCGAGCTGTGGATCAGAATGAAATTTTCACTGTTCGTCAACAGTGGTCTCTCAAGTAAGGGCCACATTTATTCAACGTATATCACACTTTCCGGTGGCACTGGGGTACATCTTACCGCATCGTGCTTGCAGCTAGTTTCGCGCGGATGAGATGAGGGGAATTTGTGTGTGTATGTGTTTTTTTTTTTGCTGAATAAAAAGTTTCTTCATCATGGGTCTTTTAACAATCAACGAGTTGGCTTCCTTAAAAAACACAACTGCTAAATTTCAATTTAATTCAAGCCCCAGTTCTGAAAGTTCTATAATAAGTTATAGCTTGTTATCTCCGAAATACAGTAAGATCCTCCAGATATTAGATGCCAATTCATAGTGACACCTACTCTTTGTATACTGTTACATCATATTTACCAGATTATTGTGGTCAACGTTCGCTGCGTTACTGTAATCTTCTTAACGTAATTATATGTTAGTTGATGCCACATGTGCGTTACGTAAATAATGCCAGATTTCCTCTATTCGAGCCCGTCACACGCCACAGGATCCTTAGTTCACCCAGAATTTGTATGCACTAACAACTAACTCTCTTTCACCATTTCGTACTCCTGCTTGGGCTCCTGTTACATATGAAAGGGGACAATTAGCTCGAGGTAGTCACCCTCCCCTCTCCGCCAACAAAAAATCAAAAAGGACTCGAAAACATTGTTTTGGTGGTAAACATCGTCTTCTTTACCGATCCACCTTTCATTTATTTCGTAAAATGTTTAGTGCTGTTTTGCTTGATCGTTTTCTTCGTATAAATATGCGTTATTTTATCCTTTCCCTCTGGTTAATATTGTTTCTTCATTATAACTCAGCAGGAATCGTCCTTTATTTCTTGTATAAGTAACTGGGTGTCTGTGTTGAACAAGAGAATTAGCGTCGAAATTTTATACACTTTGATGCGGTTTGTAATGAAAGGATGTGCTGAAACTCGAAGAGTATGGGTGATCGGCTCTTTGCTTAAGTGGGTCAGAGCATTTCAGTGTGGACGCATTTTTCAAGTAAGATTTGGAGATAGCTACACTGTTCCACATCCTCCTGAGTTTTGTCTTAGAGGAAATCTATGTTCTGTTTTGTTCTCGGCACAGATGTCTCTGACGACGTCCTCAGTGCTGATATCTTGAAAATTTATCGTTCACTCTATCATCTCGCCTACAGCTTCCACACTTTGCAAAGGGACCTCGATTCATTCGCCACCTGATAGAAATTATGTTAGTGAAATATTTTCCATGAAATATGTTATGTAATACATACCAAAGGAAGTGGTGTTCTTTCTACCACAGAAGGTTTTCGTCTCTTTAGTGTTACAAATGATCTAAACTCCAGTGGAGATTCCACTTCTGCCGAAAAGTCGTCGAAACTCACAAATTCTGCTCTCACTCTACGGCATAGACATATTGAGCATTCTCGAAAGGCATTTATCACTCACTGCCAAGCGGTTTTGGAATGCCGTGCTCTTCCATGGCCTCATACTTTCCTTTCTGATATCAGATTGTTAGAAAACGTCTAGAAACGCCTCACTCTTTCCTTCTCACGAAGCCTACATCTTATTCACAGCGCATATTTTTTAGCTTTGTAAATTCAGAATTGAACTGGTATTGCGTACGGAACTCACTCATATCAGTTTCGTCGCAAAAACTCCAGAATAGAGGATGAGGTTTGCGATAAAATTACCATCATATTCTCTAATGATTGCTGATATATCCTTCAATATTTACTATTGAACGCACTCCTGAGGATATTTATGGTCTGAGTAAGCCTAGCTTTATCGCTGAATATTCACAGGCATAGCATTTTAGGTCTAAATCTTTCCAGGCTTGCTCCACTGCCAAATATAGGATCCCAAAAGTTCATTCTGCTTTGAATATTCTACGTTTCTCAGAATTTATATATGTTGGTGTTTGTGGGTAACACATGTTGCTGAATTATTCTACTCTGTGGAACCGTTCCACTTATATGTGCTCATCGCAAAAAGCACACAGCATGTTGTATAACTTGGCGTGCCACTAGTGAGGGAACCAATAGAGAATCACTTTGGGATAGTTGTGGATACACGATCATCGATAGATGCGCTTCTTGATTACCTATGGAGGTTTCCAGTAAACGCCGTTAAGAAATCCATAAAGCGCATCACTCGTGTTCCTATAGGAAATAAATGCAGGTGGCTTATTCGACTGCGGAAACTCCTAAGACTGTTACACAGCGCATAACCGAACTTGTGATTGAAGCATTGGTTCCAATTGGGTGGTACCATAGTTTGCTTCATTTGCTTTAGCTTATGCGTGGCTTACTTCATAAATTTCGGTTTGGAAATACAATGTGTGAAATACAGTAAAGCAATTGATGGAAAAATAATTTATTGCATTATAACATTCGAAAGACAATAAATTGAAAATTACGAGATAAATTACAACTTTTGGTGTTATCATTAAACAATACTCATAACTAGAAAGTATCGCCTGAATAAGATACATCGAAGAATAAACATTAGAATAGCCAATAAAAAATTATGCCAAAATAAGTGACGAAAGAATGCGGCGGAAGTGAGGTACGCGTGAGCCAAATGCAAACGTTGCCATCAGAATACAGTCTTCCAATGAAGCAATGAGCGCAATAAACATGCTTAAAAGCAGTCGTGCACATTGTATTAGCACAAAAATTGCAAAGAGGTGAGGAGTCCACATCAAGTGACCACTTTTTGAAAGGGTTTCGTGAGAAAAATTCGAAGCAAGCGGAGCATGGCTTGATTTGTTAAGCGTTCGAGACATCAGAAGTCAGCTCTGACAAGGCTTCATCAACGGGAAAAAATTTATTCTCATGTATGTTGGTTAAGTGATGCGTATGTTGTCTGATGTTGCTTTCAACACAACTGCGATGAGCACCATGTTTATGCACAATGACTGAACGAAAAAAGTCGGCAACATCAGGGCAAGAGAAATGAATGTGCGATGCAACGATTAAGCCTAAGCTTGACGCGAGGAAAGGGAAAAATGAAGATTTGTAGAGAACGGACCGAGCTGTAGATACAAAAAATAAGATAATTCGGCACAGAAACATGGGAGAGAGGAGGGGGGCGGGGAGGGGGGAGGGGGAAGCGACAAAAAGCTGTAGGAGAAATGAAGAGTTTGCAGGGAGAAATGCGGCAGCAGTAGAGGAGAAGAGGTCACAGTTGGAGTGCGAGGATGAGGAGGAAGAGTGCAATTTGGATCGGTGAAGGACAATCGACGCGATCCGAGATCTGACTTATTATTTTATTTGTGTTCCGACTTGTTATATTTTATTTTGTCTTCCTACGATCTCTAAATTTCCCTCGTTTTCTCACATATTCCCCTCTTGATATTATATTGCAAATTCTACTATCTTTCGCTGATGCTCTCGTATTAATGAAGAAGGGTTCACTCCTTTCTTTCAATCACTGCATATAAATACCGCCTTCATTGTAGTGTTGTTAAAAACAACGTTTAAAAAAATGCTAGTAACTGAATCGCCAAGCATGCTTGCAAGTAGTAAGCATGGAGGATTGAGCGCTCGATTACGATAGAAATGAATTATCGTTTCATGAGTTAGCTACCGTACCGCTCTGAATACAAGTCTCAACGCCCGTCAACTTTGCTCATATAGAGAGACATGGATAGTACAAGCTGGAGTTGAACGAAAGAATGCATACTTCAAAGAATATGGCATTAGTTTTACTGAGGTTGCATCACTGGTAAAAAGATAAAACTATGGATTCAACATTAAATACTTCCGTGTCTGGTGTTCACAGCAGTGTGGAATGAAACGTAAACTTGGTGCTGTGCAACATTTTAAACTCTCATCTTCTACTGCGAAGAGGTTGCCGAAAGCCAAACATTCAAAGACAACAAGCGAAAAGGAAAAGCTGTTGCAAGAAAGAGTCTCAAGCTTCAGAAGCCTCAAAGCAGTTTAAGTGCTGCACTGTGAATTCGACCCACAAAACACGGTAGCCATACGATGTAGTGCTCTTGGGCCTAAACTCAGAGGACGTTTTATTCGCGACAGCTCAAGTTTCTACCTCGACGGGAATATACCTTCACCCAAAACATAAGCGTATTCAGCGGGTGTAGTTAATGATCCATGCTTTCATCCTCTTTTGCCATTGCTTTCTGGATTATCTGCGTACAACAAGCTGGAAGGTGTTTGTATTCGCTATATATAGATGAATTTAGTCCAGCCGAATCGTCATTGGGACTGTTTTGTGCTTGCAAAATTGTATTCCCTCGATCTAAGTGCTATAAAGGATCTAATCGTCAAGCAAAGGGGTCAGATTGTCTCGAAAGCAATTTCGAAAGGTTGAAAGCTTCACACTATTTCACGGATTCTTTGTATTTCAATTACCAGTAAGCACCATGACATGAACTTATACAATTCAAATGACACTTGGAGGCAGTATCCTATAGAAGAATCTCATCAGAGCAAGATGACGTGTTTTCATTGTCCATCTCTTCATAGCTACAATGTTTACCTGAAAGGCACAAACAGATCGTTTATGTAGGTACATCCGAGATTGCAAAACAATTCTTATTTAATCAGTACTTAATTTGCAGAGTCGTGTGTCACAACGTTTTCTGCCTTAAGCGGTGGTAAGTATGAAATGTACAATAATTCTGAACTGAAGTGAGGTGCCTAGTAGGGTTGAGCAGAATCAGAATGCCGCCTCGAACCGCCTTTGGCTTCACGGCCTTTATAAAAACTCTCAAGATGCCCTGAGACTCCAGAGGCATGAGGCATTCCTAGCTTTAGGGCTTTTTGGACACCTTTCGGGAGGTTCTCCAGCGGCCTCGACCGCAGGAAGGTTTTTGATGATTCTTGAGACTCTTGAGGCACCCCACCCCATTATTTAGTACCTACGAGGCCATGTCCCTAAAACGTTTTAGATCTATTTTCCCTATCTTTCCAAAAAACAGTTGCCGTCTTCGTTGCATCTCGCATATTCGTAAGGCATCAAACCTTTGCAAGAAACCGACGGCAAAAGTTGTAATACAGCAACATGCGACTGAAATGTAGGAAAGAGGAGGCAGAAATGATATTACTACACTCTCAGCACGGTAGACATTAAATTCTTAATACCCGACAATTCCAAACACTTCAGGTGTAAAAGCTTGAAAAAGTTGAAAAGCAGGTTTCCTAGACGCATTTTTTGGCATTCGGTTACATCGAAGGAGACAGCTGGCGAAGCCAGCATTCAGGCACTGCACTACCGTTCCCAGCTCCTGCGAGCAAGTTTTGAAGATACTCTATTTTGTCTCAAGTAACAGGTGATACATTCGCTCACTTTACTCTAACAAATATCCTTCGGTTATGGAGGACTTGACTGGATGGCTATGATCTCCATTGGAGAAACAAAAGCGAACCCTATTTTCTCTGGTCAAAAACTTAGGATACTCAAGTTTCGAAATATCCAGCTCTATCTCCAAAGTTTTGGGACGCTCCAAGCTTCGGAGCCACCTGGATATCTTCGGAGCAACTGGACCGTCGATTCGTTGGATGGTCCAATCGCTCCAAGATATGCCAACAAAACTAAAGCATACCCGCGTTATCGTTCGGTTGCAATTCAATCAAGGCTGTCGTCGTCAAAGTTGTCGGTGAAGAATAAGCGGCGTTTTCTTCGCTGAAACTCGAATGATTGTTGTTCAGCGGTGAACCATTCTGTGAAACAGCGACACCATTCAATCGCCGTCGAAGTCGCTCACGACATTCACCGATCTTCCTTTCCTTCTACAAAATGTATCCACTTTTTTTTACACTTTATTATCCCCCGTGATGATAAAACATGCATATTGGGCAGTCTATATGCATGAATTTCATGAATGAGGGTGAGATGGCAATTCATCCCTAATGGGATTAAGGCTAAATTTATTGCAGTCAAAATCTTTCATTAGTTGCCCAACAAAGCAGAAATAATGATAAGGCCAGCGGTGCACTCGCTGATAACAGTTAGGTATTGATTCTCTGGCATGATTTAATCTTATTCTTTTGCATGTTAGATAGCTGGTGGTGCCTTGTGTTCTAGAGCATCTGATTCCAAACAGCTGTTGATTTCCTTCTAGAGCATATCTGACCTGTTGGACGAATAAGTTCTTAGGGGAAGTTTTGCAAAATTGTTAAGTTAATAATGATTAGTGAATGGGAAGATCAGAATGATGATAGGGGAGGCTGACAGAAAACGCAACAATGCAATATGCAGTTGCATTTCATTTATACACCTAAATTTGGGCAAACAATCGAGTAAAGAAAAAGAACGCTAACAATTTCTATTTGACGTTTCAATTCGGCATTCTCGAGCACGAGTTGCTCGAACCTCTTCTGCTCCACCTTCGAAAGTTTCGTACGAACTTGAGATCCCACCATGGAGTTCTCATCCGAACTCTCGGGCACTCGATATATGTGCAGTATTTTCGGTAAAAATACAAGACCAAGGCTAATGTACGTGCATAGAAGGACTGAAACAACATAAGCTGAGCAGGGATGATATTTCAATGTTTCTCATTTGCAAACGATTTTTTAATGGCTGTATCAGGTCTGCGTACATTTTAGTGCCGGAAATGGGAAAATCTTTTCTAGAGGTTTATATCCAACATCTTATTGGCCCATTTTACTACGAAATGAAATGGAATGCATAACGTGCTACCGGAAATGAGGAAGCCTCTCAGCCTATTCATTACCCAGACAACTGGCTCTACATTGATGTCCTTCATGTTGCAAGATGCATCCAAAACGACCAAGTGATGTCACTAAAAGCGGCTTACTAAAACTTCAGTTTTATCATTTGTTACGATCTCCTTATGTCAAGAGTATGAGATTGGGAAACATTCCAAATTAGTTTCCATTTCTATCAATATAAAGAGCTCCGAAAGAAATTCCTTTCCCAAAAATGAAGTGGGAAATTCTCTGATAGAGAGGAATCCCCAACGATGCATTCTAAGAACAGTGAGTCGTGAAGATTTTACTATCGGATTAAAATGGTATATAAGTGTGTCTTTAAAGTGAATAAATCTTTTTTTGCCTTTTATCACAAGTGAGACTACTTAACATAAAGCTTTAGTAAAATGAAATAGATTACATTACTTCACTGAAAGAATGCTACATAAGTCCTTTAAACCATAGGAATTTCAGGAGCATTACTTAGAAAGTACTTACAACAAGAAGCACTTACCGGTAACGCTAACGAAGGCAAAGTTGGCATCAGCTTGAGATCGAATAAGGAGCGTAACTACAGGACCAGTGACCAAGGATAAAATTGCAACATTATAGATGGCTAGACCCACAAAACGTGAGTCATTAACGAATCGAAGTTTGAGATTCCTCGACTCATATGCTAGCAGTAAACCGAACACAAGCAATAAACATTTGTAGCCCATTATTAGACCTGAAAGGGTTAGAGAGTTAATTAAAAATTTAGTCACAGAGTTAATTAAAAATTTCACATCTTGATGAATAGGCTATATAACCGTATCTACTGGAAGCACGTAAATATGCTAAAAACTTAGTAAAGATTATGGAAAGGAGTTGCTAGAGGGAATTTCCTCGTTCTCATAGGAGTGGACGGTCGCTCAGAAATATTTCTCGAATCTTAAACTCCTCTTCGAAAATATTTTAAAGTTTTGAAACTATTTCAGTTTGCAGCGTAAGGCCCAGCAACTCAGTCTTAATCAAAGAGTAGACAATTTCTGGTGGCAATCGTGACGGTGTTGGCTACATTTTGATTTCTTCATCGATTCGCTGTTACTTAAGGTCACATTTCACGCATCTGTTTCCGCGAAATGCATTCAAAAGTAACGATCGATGATGAAAGAGGACATTCCGTAATTCAGTGGCTTTTGGCCACGATAATTCGTATTATACAGTTACCGACCAATCCATATCTCCTGGTGAGTGCTTTGACAAAGTTCGAGTATAGGAAGTAGCATCACATCTTCTTCCGTTCCAGGTGGCGGTTCCTTAATTATTCAATTAAACCGGTAATAAGGAAAATGCGCTAAACAGAATGCAAAAATCATCTAGTGAAAAGCTGTTGCGGGGATATGTAACGTATTGGGGAGGGTAATATTAACTAAGTGGATCTGTCTTATCATACTAACTATAAAAGGGTGAACAAAGGCAGTATTGTTTCAGGTCCTATTCAAATTCGGTCTCATTTTAACTCCATTTCATATTATTTCATATATTCAAATTCAATTTTAAATACTAACTCAGTTTTTTCCGTTCTATTCGAACTGGAGTGAAAATAAACACCCTTCGTCATTTAGCGATAATAAACAAATCCCTCAAATATTGCAAGCCAAATGATACAACTGATATATGATACAGTGATAAAATGATATGTGTTATTATTCAGTGGTGAGCATCTCTTAAAAGACTCTAAAGTTTGCTGTCACTCTCATACTGTACCATCAGAAAAAAAAGCATTTCAAGCGTGATTCCGACTGAACCATACAGCAAGGTACATTCGCCTAGCTAACAATCGTGGCAAACAGCTGAGCAAATATTGTTGTGACCTCTCTTTGCTCGTCTTGATAGGCTACGAGTGTGCTGTAATATTATGTGCAGAGCAAGGTGATACTGAATCTGTTTTGAGAAGGTCTACCAACGCCAAATTTTTCGAAATGCTGAGTTGAGGAAAACTAAAGATCTCCAGTTAGAAATTCCGATGATTCCTTATAATAATACAAAACAAATAAAACACTTTCAGCTTAATCAGAAAACTGGCTTCCGAACAATGATGCAGTTCTAAAAATAAGCAGTGAACAAATATCAGTTTAGGCAAAAATTAAAACGATGCACCTGTAGCGGAAACCTTTTCTCCTCTCTTTGTAGCGGATCGAAGAAAATCCATACTGTAATGATGAAAAAATCGACAACGAAGAATGCGGCAATAACGAGGTAGAATTTACAGGCGGGAATAGGCTGAAATACGAACTCCTCATATTTTTTACATTCTTCAAGCACATTTCTTATGGCACATATAAATTTCACACCATATATTTACACATATATATAACATCAAACTAAGCAAGAATTGCATAGTAATCACCCTTGCAGTAAAAATTTTGTAAATGCTTTCCATGAACGAAGATTTGAAAGATTCTTACACAAAAAATTTTTAAAACTAATCTCACAAAAGTTAGCGAAATTGAGCAATAAAAAGAAAATTTGAATAGAGATAAAAAGGTCGAATTTATGTAAATATAGCTATCATATATTGAGCATAAATATGAGTAAAATTTTGAAAAAAAAAATCTTTTAATAAAATTTTATGAACGTGCTTTGCATGCTGATAGGGAAAATTTTCAGTGAGTCACAACGAATAAAGAAAAGTGTATTATTCAATTGTAAATGATGCATGCAGAATACCAACCTTTCAGCGTTAACATTTTCAGCACAACAAATAAAAGAAGTCATATAAGTTTATCTTTTGAATCTATCATCAACAATTTTCTCATGCCACAACAAATATACCAATCTGGAAAATTGCTGCTTAGTAAGTTTATCGTCTTAAGGCAATAGAGTGCTAAGATATAACATGCGTAATACATTTATTGCGCAAAGAGAATCCATTGAAATTATATTATTTATCTGAGCTTTTATAATTAGCGCCATTCGAAAATGCTTTATTTCATTGTTTGCCACTTTCATCACCGAATATTTATACCTATAAAGGTGTAATGATAAATCCGTTAAATGTTTTTTATTTCCTAAGTGAAGTACATATCATGCGATACGACTGTCGCTTTCGAAGTCGCAACATTTACATGCACACAGTAAAGGGACAGATGTTTGATCGAAATCGTGCACTGTGTGTGCGTGCTTTTACACCTGATTCAGAATGCACGGCTTCTTCGCAATCAAACTCCCATAGGCGTGAGAGGAGACTTTGCGCAATGCGGCTGCCACCAATGCTTGTCGGCCTACCATTGAGGCGATTAACGTGCGAATACTTTCCCATGGTGAGGAGTCCTCCTGACAAACAACCAATTGGTATATTTGAATATTTCAAGCAGAAAATTTGGTTTTTTTTTTCTGATAAATGGAAGTCTTTCAAACGGAACAAATGGGAATTTCCTTCCTAACCCATATTTTACCAGCGAATCCAGTAGTGGTCAACGTACCCGTAACCTTTACTAAACTTTCTTCCCAAAAAGACCTCAGTATAAAGTATGTAACCCAGGGGTTCTAATCAAGGTCGTAGGGCGTTTAGGAATAACTTTATTTCATTAATTTAAGGGTCACCATCGAATACAACAAACTCAGTCAGGCTTCAAGACTAGAGCTTAGAAGCTGTCTTTGAGTTTCGCGTTCTCAAATAAAAGTTCCGTGAAAATTCCAGTCACTCGGAAAGCGAATTTCAGTTGCGGTTAGACTTATTCAGTTAAGTCTGACCACAATGAGTAAGCCTCTGCGATGAGTTATAGGGACTTCCGTTGAAACGAGGCAACGAAAAATTTGAACTGATTGGAAAAATATAATCAGCGGAAAACAGAAATAAAACATTTCAAGAGACCGTTTGTAATATCCAACGTAGACTGTTACAGCGACGGGCAGAGAGAAAATCTTTGACTTTCAGTGCAAGTTTCTTAATTTTACAAAAAAGATGCAACGAACATAAATGTAAGAAAACGTCCCGATACTCTATTACCGAAGTTAAAAGTCATATGGATTGCAAGCGAAGACGAGTGGCTGGACATCATACGGAAAGTTAAGTTCGGATGCTATCAGATGCCACTTGGTACAACAGATAAGGCATAGGAAAAATGAGAGATGCCGTGTGTTGTACGCGATCAGCCTAATAGCAACGTTGCCGAGTGTCAGAATATAAACATACTACAGATTACTATTTAATTAAGGAAATAGTACTGCATACAAAGCATGGCATGCCTCCTCCGTTGCTATGAAAGAGAGCTGTATATTTTGTACTTCACCAAAGATTGGTAGCATCTTAGAAGAATGAATGAAACCCCGTTTACAATACTGTCAATAAGGGAAGAGACTGTTGTGGTGCTGAGAACGAATGCTTGGTCGAGGGAGGACTATGTAGCCAGCAATATGTCGGAATGGAAGACCCGATGAAAAATAGAGGGAGTAGTAATCGATGAACTTCTCGACGAGGAATAATTCTATCGGGACGCGAACTTCGAGGAAAAAACTGAAGAGCAAAAATGATGGGGACTCCCACGATGGAAACCCCGTCTGGCAGCAGGTGGTCTTATGGAGTCCCTCGGTATCAGCCTCTTATATTACTTCTATCAAATTAGTACCATTGGTAATAGCCCCACTAATTCTGGTTACCACTATCAGCACTATCGCTATCAGCAATGGTACTATCCATATTAAGAGTTTTCTCGCTTCCACATAGTGGCTCTCATTGTACTATGGCCAGAAGAATTTCAACGTCTGTGACTTATGAGTTGCACCAGCATCATGAACGGCAATGGAAGTGTAAACAATCAACATACTAAACTTTCATCCTAATTAATTTCTTGAGATTACCAAAACAGAAATTGCATTGAAATTTTTGCTCGTTTACCGACCACTTTTGATGTGATGGTATAAAGAAATATTTCGATTATGCGGTGCAGAAATTTTAGTAAAATTGCTGTATGTGGCAACTCAGTCATGTCCACCTTAGCAACATTTAGATGACAAATTTAAAAAAAGGGTAAATTTTTGCAGATCCGTGAAACGAATAAAACAGCAGACGAGCATTCGGCAGTATCCCACAGTGCCACTGTAAGGTTCTGCGGCCTCTGCCGATTTAAGCGACCGAACTTGCGCAGAACACCCCTTATGTTCCACCTTCTCCTCGCTAAGCATGGTTATTTATTGCCTAATTGTTCGGAATGCGATAAAATTTTTCAAGGTGAAACAGGACCAGTTTTATACTATCGATGAACACCTAGACTGCTGAATGGATTCTATGTTTGTTTTATCTTCAGATCACGGCGCGCAATTTGTCACTAACGTCTCTTTCGATGGCAGATAAAAATTTGAAGTAACCATCGAGGTCACTTGCAAACACAGATTAGAATACTGTTCGCCTATAAAATAACGATCGAAAACTGTAAGGTGGTAGAGACTATAAAACACGGCCGCCAAAAAAAAGTTGTTTCTTTTAGTATCGAATTTTCAGCGCATTTTAAAATCATCATGCTAAACAAACGTAAAAAATCAACATCAAAAACAGGACGAATAACGACAAATGCTGAAATAATCCTTACACAAACACAAATACAAGGATATGGCAAGAAAGCAAGAAAGTTTCGTTGGAATCTAAGTTAAGAAGAGTTCCGCAGGAAAATCTCTGCGCAGATAAAAAGAAACATAAGATCGCTTGCACTACTTTCGTGGCAGTGATCATCGTAGTCGGAAGCACAGCTGCGGATTAATAAGCCTTGTTGGTAATACAAATTAGAATATCGGTCTGACGAAAAATGCAAGAAAACCTGATTTTTCATGTCTTCGATGCGATTCTGCTACCTTGTTAATGGCTATAATAGGCGCATTAACTTTAGAAGAACGAACTTTTACAACGGCTGGTATGAAAAGAAAACTTGACCTAGATGAAATTATGCATCGGAAGTATTTGTAGTGCTCGAATAAATATTTTGTGGAATTTGCACGGCATTAAAAATCGGAAGCTTCAAGCTTGTAAGCAAGGGAATATTATCGTTGAATAATGCACATGCTTGCAAAAAGGCATATGGTCATGCAACTAGTTTCATTAGTTCATTTCAATACTAGCTGAGATTTGATGGTTCATAAGGACATTCCTATACTCTTTCATCAAAAATACCGATTGTACACGTCAGTTATAGTAGCAACAAAGTTTCAGCACTGTCAAAAGCTCAGTGAAAATTATCGCTGTTTCGCCATTCCTTAGAAGTTTTTTTCTAATATAAAAAGAACTGAGTGATATATAAGCTAACCTCGTCAGTCGTCTGTCGCGAAGCAACTTCTTGATTTTCGGTTGCGCCCATTCTGTACACAACCCAAACTTTCGCAAACATCGAACCGTACGCAAACGTGAAACCGACCATTAATATCGATATCCGTGACTGAAATTAAAGTTTATTTTGCTCTTAATAGAGCGCAAATATCTATTCTGCTTTTTTTTTTTCATATAGGTAACCGTGAATTTTTACCTGCCTCTTTCATTAGAAAAAAGGCAGATGAAATACGTACACGTTATAATGAACACTATTATGGCTTGTGGCAAATGAAACGCTGAATAAATTTCTCACCAATACTTTATCTCTAGAATTACAATCACGGTAAACCCTAAAAAGTAGGCACTTGATCGGAGATATATTCTTATGTATATATATAAACAGCAGTAATGAAAGCCTGCACAACAGTACAAGATTATAATTGTAACTGTAGAAAATTTACACAGTGAATAAGCCTGTGAACATTGTGCAGGCAAAGAAGGAAGCAAATGAACGAGCCGATCTTAACGCAACCGTTAATAATTGATTAGAAGGTATGAATGGGATTTGCCTCATTGATCAGACCACAGCAATAACTACAAGTTTAAAAGTTGGAACGCTTGCAAGTATTTTCGTTGCTAGAGTGTATATCACTCCTAATAATATTTACCACTGAATCACATGTCGGAATGCGCCTGGGAAATCTTTGCATCATTCTTTAATCAAACGTATTTTTCGGAAGCGTATTTTTATAAATTCATTCGGAGGAACCGACCAAAAGCAATCCGAGTATCGAAATTGTAAAAATGATGCGGAAAGTAATTTGAAGAGAAGGATCGAAGAATGAAGTGGTCAACTAGGCTGATTTTATCATCGATTAATAAGACGCCTTCTTAAGAAGGAATAGGCCCCAGAGAACTGCAGAAAGGATATCCTCACCTTAAACAAGATAAAAGGTGTCTAATTTTTAAACTTAGTTATTTTGATGAGGATAGTGGAGAAAATAAATGCTATTATGTGACAAGCAAATGCTGAATTGAAAAAAAAGGAGAGGTGGAGGAGGAGGAGGGACAAGAATAATGGGTAAATCTCAAACAAGGGTGAGGTTTGGTTTCATTTTACGTCGAATGATATGCCTCAAAGGAAAGCAACGCCACCAGAAATGTGGTATATTTTCCGTAACTACATTCCCGCGGTCGTTCTTTGAAGAAACTCTGGTTTTACTTTATAATTGCGAAAGTTTCATATCAGATTGTGATTTCGCTTAGTAGATTGCAGAAAAAAGATAGCAAGGTGAATTAGTTGCAGCTAGTATCACTACTACTTCCTACTATGTCTACGGTAGCTTATTGTTGCTTACAGCTGCTCTAGTTACTACAACTCCAGTGGAAGTTACCATTACATCAGCAGCACCTAAACCTGGTGCATCTACTACTTAGCACTACATTTTGTACATTGCTATAGCAGTAAGCAGTTATGTCGTCGTCTCGAAAAGTACTCTTTTTTTCGTACTGGACTAACACATATGCTAGGTGCGATACAGAACAGTACTAAATCTGGAGCCGTGAGTACAGCAGTAAGTACAGTACTTTCTGATTTTTGATGAGTGACGCAAAAACAGTGTCAAAGCAGATTTTGCAAGAAAGCAAAGTACGTCGCACTACTTTCCTATTATCTGTACCTAAAATGTACCTTACTTTTTCCTGAACTCGGGATTAGTGGTGTCGTTGTGCTTCTCCACTTTCAGATTTGAGCGTTGGTCTCCAACGCGTTTCCTCCTTTTAATTTTGGAATGGATAAAGTATAAATGTTCGAAAATGCGAGGCCGAATTTGCGGTTCAGGTATGTGGTAACATCAGCAGACGTATCGGATTATTTTTTACGTTGTTTTCTTTTAGACTTTCGTTTTCGTAATTTAGGTTTGCGCAACTTTCATCGATAGACGTTCTCGAAAATTTGCTGCTTCAAAGCATTCGTTTGCATTTTTTATTTGCATCCGTTTTCTTTTCTCCTAGTTAGCTTAGCGGGAAAAGCTCAGCTCGTAAAAAATTCCCGAAAATTCTTCGAGCATTTGTGGTTTTCTCCGCTCAGGCTGTTAAGTATTACCTAACGATAATTTTCATATATAACACATATTTCCGATTAATGAGCATCTTCAACTGGAGAGAAATATATTTGCTTTGTTGTTCCGCTTCATGGTTCAAAGAAATTATGCTTTGAATAGCGATTTCCTATTCGGATCTTCTAAATTTGCAGATGTATGAAAAGCCAAAAGTGGCTGTATTCGTGAAGCGCAGCCTGGAGTGTTATTTACATCAGTCGGTTATAGATCAAGTGGGAATAGTGCGCCTTCCAAGCTAAGTCAGAGAAAGTCAGGAGCACACAGGCAGAACAAACGACTGTTCAGCATGTGTTGTGAGACTAGCCTGAGGTAGAACTGGGAGGATATAAAATGGCTGATGTGTTCATGTATTCATTCCAGCCTCTGGACTGGTCTTGAGGCCGAGTGGACCCAGCATGGTTGTTGGAGTGCGTGAGAAGCGGCGGCATCATGCCGGAGATTGAAGCTGTCCTAATGTCCTTGCTTGTTTGTCACCTTACTCTATAACTATGATAAACTTTTCGTCCCTTCCTTATGCCTATACTGTCTCGCAGTTTAGTCGACCGCAGCTCCACAGAGGTGCAGATCCTCAAGGAGACCTGGATGACTAGATGAGCCAAGGGGAGCTGATTCTTACAGTAGCATACATGACTTGCTTTCGTTTCCTCAGCCATACTTTCTTTTTTTTTCCAGCTTATCAGACCGGTGTAGTTAGATCACTTCGAAATGAAGAATAAGCCCCACATCAAAAGCATTGAAGGGTCAGCCTATCGCACACAGTATGACAGTCTTACGAAGTGATTCAATAAGGCATGTGATAGAAGTGACTTAGCATATCTGAACTGATAGATGCTGTCGAACATATGAAAATGCGACATGAAGCCGAATATGCAGAGCTGGCGAAAGGACTCACTTGCTGGAAACGCCCGATAAAGTGAGACGGCACAGTTAACAATGCTTGAAGAGTCGTGAGGTAAGTCCTGTGAGGGAGCTTAGGAGTCATTCGCGGCTGCTCGCTTATAGAGTACCTCTAAAGGTCAATAAGGATGCAAGGAGGTCCATACAAAAAACCGGGCGCTTTTATAGTTTTTTCATTGATCTACTTTCTTGTCCAACAGCTAGGACAATTTTCCTTTACTGTGCGGATTAATAACTTAATCTTCCTCTTGTTCTCCCATATCAAAAAACCCATTATATGGAAAGCACAAAATGAGTATCGTAATTTTTGAGGTAAAACACCTAGCACGTTACTGTAAAACCTGAAACCGTAAATATAGTATAAGTGCAGTACATTTGGTTTCGGAGATGTGGTATAAGTAGAGTATTCTACCACTTTTTGAGGAAGAGTACAAGTACACTACTGTATCGAAAAATCTTGATACGATGACATCACTGGTACACACAAATGGCATCAGTGGTTCTCATTACGACCAGTGCCGCTCACCGCTACTACTACTAAAACTAGTCAACAATGCTGTTGCCAACACTAATTAGCTACATTTTATTGCCGACTTTAATTACCTACTCTCACTACCAGCATTAATTATCTGCAGCAACAAGCTTTACTTCATACTCTGTTCAAAACTTGTTACGACGACTATCACCACCAGTGGTAATACATCCTGTGCCTAAGTAGGAAGTATTAATTCCAGCAACAGAAAGTAGTGATAATGCCACTCGCTACGGCTACTAGTATTACTTACCTATTATTATTCTCAATTAGTCTTTAATGCTAGTGCGCTACCTATCGTTGCTCCCACCGTTCAGTTACTACGAATATTTATTTCTGCTACTACTGATGCATTACTATTCGGTGCTACATCTACCATTTCCAGTACCATCAGTTGATTTTAGTCAATCACGAACAATATTCAGCTAGAAGTGTGAATGAGTGTTTAGGAAAGGTGAAGCCTTGAGCAGGAAGTCCCATTAAAAGAAGACTGATCGAGCATAAAACGCAGCCCGCGATCAGCACATTGTTACATTGAGGTTGTGATTGCACAATTACCCTGCAAAGGAAACGTTTCACTCACTACGCTCTTCCGCAAGTGGGCTTGCCAACACCCAGTTTAATCACTATGGGCTTACCGCCACCAATTCACCACTGTGCTTTTACTGCCAGCCAACTTTTACCACTATGGTCTTCCCAAAAACAAACTCAACCACTGCTCTCTTTTCGGAGAATCTGTATTCATAAGTTTTAATGAAGAAAAATTAGGAGCTGTACTGCGTTGGAAGACTATGAAAAACGACAGTGGTACAAATTTTCTCTTGCAAGAATTTGAAAAGAGAGTATTCGCAAAAAAGTATCATCGCTTTTTGCCTTCTCTTCAATTCTCGCATTTTCTTAGAGTACATTATCTTATCTTCTAAGGAATAAAAGTAATATTAATGGTAAATTAGTATGCACTAAGCTCATAAAGGTTAGCAATTCCGTTCTCATTTGGCCATTTGTTATTTAGGAAAAGAAAAAAATTGGAGGTAATGGTTACTTACCCCCTATGCGAATGTTTGATGTTGAAGATAAAGACGATCAACGCGACAAGCATTCCAGTAACAGCCAGAATAGCGATAGCAACATACAACTGAAATGTTGCATAATTTGTGCATACGGCAGAAATGCTTTTGAACGCCACAAATTGTTCGGCTATTACCCAAACCAGAAGGTGCCTTCATGGTTACCTTTACATAAATGGTTACCTCTATAGCTACTAAAATACAAAATTATTATAAATTAGAGATTTACTCAAATTAATTCAATTTCATTTGCGATGTGAAATTCTAGAATGAATTGTAAGATATCACAAGTTAATATTTTCGTGTCTAAATGTGAATGAAGGCAGATCGCGTGAATGCTTCCCCACGGAGCAGTTTGCCAGCCAAACTGCCTACCATATTGATTATCGCTAGCCCGATAGCTACAGCATGCCAAAAAAGTTGAAATCGCAATGGAAAATAATAAAAAATACCCGGAAACAGTTGAAACATGTCGACAAAATCGAAAAGAAACCTCAGTGGTAACGGTAAGTAGCGATTCGCGAATAATGGTCGAATCAGGTGGCGGTAAGCCACTCGGAGTGGCAAATTTCTCCTCACCGAACCAATCGAGGTATTGCGTTGTTGTGTCATAGATTCCCAACATTTGATATCTTCCATCTGAACAAACAATTTGTTTAAAAAGCTTAATAAATATGGGATTATTTCTCTATAGCACCTAGACCACTGTGAGCTATTTTGAGACGCCCCGCTTGCAATAACAATAATGATCCTCAACTTTTTTCCACGTTTGCTTAGTCTTAAACATTTATGCGAACATTTGAAATCTTTTCGATGATCTCAGCTAGTTGGCTTTAATCGTGTAGCGTCGATTTCAGGTAGAGTATATTCGACAAAGCGTTTCATAAAAAATGAGTATTTCCTTGGAGAATATGCTAATTGAATAAAGTAAAATCTGGTCATTCATTACCAAACTGAGTTATCTATTTCATAAAGTGAACGGTAGTGCATAGTAAGCACTAGAGATAATAAGATATGTACAAAGAAAAAATGAATTATGGAAAAATATGCGTAGAGGCAAGATAGATTCTGTGATACGAGACTTAATTCAATCTGCTAGAATCATATATTTAACTCTTACCTTAATTGGATTCATATCTAGACTCTTAATTCGTATAAGTGCTATTAGATTGATTTTAGACTCAATTAGTCTAAAGGATACGCTGCATTGTATAAGATCTCGGAAAGCAAAGAAAATCTGCCATAATAACAACCGCTAGGCAAAGAAAAAAGATTTTGGTGCACACCTTGTAATTGTTCTATTTGAGTTCGTGCAATGCGATCGCCTGAGTCAGAAAACATCACTCGACCCTGCGAAAAAAAAAAACAGTTAAAGTCAACGAGATGATAACAGTGATAAGTAAAACTGATATGTAGTTATAACAAATTATCCTAAAACAGTTCATACTATCTAGGTAAGAAATAGTTTAAATAGCAGCTTCTTCATCTATATTTCGAAAGTGAGAACGATCGAAAAGATTCGTATCGATGCTATTAAAAAGGAGAGGATAAACAACGGGCGCTATAAATAAACTTTACAAAGATTTGTTCAAGCCAAGAAAAAAATTAGAAACATTCCGACTTAATAAATGCTATGAGGAAATGTGCGAAGCTTTTCGCCACAAATAATTTCTTAAGGAATTGCGCAATTGATAATCGACTCAAAAACATACCGAAACACCTTTGAATTGCGTATCTTTAACACATTTAAAAAGATGTTTCGCGATTGCCGTATTATTATAAGCGAAGTTTTCCAATGCTTCGCCTTTTGGTAATCTTGCAAGCGTGCAATTGAACGCTAATGCAACAGCCCTGCAAAAAAAAAAAATGTTGATTGAAGGTGATTTTATTCTTTTCTACATCAAACAAGAAAAAAATACAACCAGCATGATTTACGGTTAGAGTTCCAATGAAAATTTCATATCTAGAGACGAAAATTGCATAAATATGGAATGTTTTTATAACCATAGGATTAGCAAAACTGCCGTTACCACACTGCATCGTAGGCAAGAGGCGCTTCTGGGAATCCACCAGTGTTAGCAGGATCCGTATTGATAAGACTCGTCAGCCGTTGCTGGAACTCTTCTCCAGTCATTCCAGATATTGTTGGCTTTTCATCTCTGCTCAACATTATACTCTCCGTTGTTATGTGATACTGCGCCGCAGCTGTCATCTGTGAAAAAAAAATTGTCAGTAATTTTGTTTATAAAGAAAGTATCAACCTGCTGTGCAGTGCAGTTGACTGGCTCGTCTTTTGGTGGAATAAACCACGTATCGGCATACCATCCTATGAAAAACCAAACATATTTCCTTCCATATAGCCCATGTTTATAGGCCTGCAAATTTTGCGCTAAAAGAACAAGCCAGATGCATTATTTACATGTTGGAAGTACTGCTCTGACATACGAACATACGAACAAGTCCTTTCACCTAAGAAAATGCTTAATATCACTGTTTTTAAAAATAGAAGAAGGAATGCAATATTGGTCCAGAAAGTGTACAGAGTCAGCTTTGCAACGTCCTTTTCACTAAAACACTCTTGCGCTCGAAATACTGAAAGAAATGAGAAAAACCACTTGGAAGTTGGGATAAAGCCGAGATATGGAACCAGGTAATGGTAAAAGAAAAGCTTGAATATTTACGAACTTTTCAGCAACAAATATAATTCAAGCGCAAAGATTTATTTAGCGACTGTTGAGAGGATCACTGCTTTATGTTGTCGTTGTTCACCGTTCCTTTTAATGCATATCCGAAAGGAAAACGATAAAAATTTGATCATCTATGAGAGCGAATTTATAGAATCCTCTTATTCAGCTTTCAATGAGAACTGCGACGAAATTAGTCAATTTTAGCGCATCATTGGCCACAATATTTAGTACTTCGCAACCCTCAACGCCACCTTCCAAGAGTTTTACTACTGCCTGGTTTCTTCCAGGACGAAAATATACATAGCAACAGGATAAGTGCCGATACAAGTGAAGTGAGGAAGTGATCATCTATAAAATCCTCATATTCCTCGAAACCAGAAGATAAGTTTTGATATGCTTTTACTTATTCTTTGCGATAAATCCCCCCAAAGTCACTAGGAGCAATCTATTGCTTTTTGAGTATTTGTTATGCTTTATGAGTATTTGATAATCTTTCTGTCTATGAATGTGTTGTCAAACTGTTTTTCTTCAGTTGGCGAATAAAAAAAAACTGATTCTTGTTTGAAGCGGAACTTTTTTTAAGATGTTGGCAATATGAAATTAAAACCAGCGGAATTTTTGGAAGGGTGGCCGCGATACAAACAAAGCTTTGCTTGGTCTTTAAGCTTTCAAAACTACAAAGTGGGGATTAAAATGTGTTTGAAGTTGCCGGCTGTTTATAGCTGTTGACAACTGCCTCTGCTCATGGCTATTAGAAACCGGAGGCTTAAAACCCAATTCCATGTGTTGGCGATAGGACTGGGCTAGGAAATGAGGACCATTAAAGACACTGATATATATAAATATATATATATATATATATATATATTTATATGACTTTAGCGTTTCATTGTGTATGGTTCACTTTCTGAAGCATATCGGCCTTACGATGAACTATCTCTCTTGGGAGCTATTCTAACGGCCAATTCCGCAAAACACGGAGTCCGCCATTAATTGTTTTGCTAAGACTCTCTTTAGTTAAACGTTAGTTCGGCACCACTACTCATCTACATTAACTCAACAGAACGCATGTTTTGCATCTAACTTACTTCTCATATTATCTGAATGAACAACCAACAAATGTCTCTGCAGCTCTCATATGATTCTGAAATTTCAAAATTTGCATCTGAGTTCAATATCAAAATTTTTTTGAGCATGTTGTCCACTGTTTCTATAATAGTCCATTCAAAAGTGGTCAACTTCTTTAATATCTAATTGAACAAAAATTCGATCCTTTCTTAAAAGTACTCAACAACAGTTGAGAGTATCATCCTGCTCGTTTCAGGGTTAGAAATAATCCTCATTCAATCATCGTTTTAGATGTTCTCCTTGATAGCATTCCAACTGCGGGGCACTTCCTTTACGAGTAGAGAACATCTGCTCTTTTCCACTTTACTCCGTTTTCCTGTTCGAGGAACAAATCCAATCGGAGATATAGTAAATTGTTAGCTACTAATAAATGACAAAAGGAAAATTTTTATCTGTCTTAGCGGATGTCTCTGTGAAGAATTCCATTTTCGACGAACGTTTCTAGGGTTCCCATGAAAACAATTCAATGTTTTTGCTTCCTATTGGGCTGCAGCTATTCTCTTTGCTCAGCTCAGTGATGCATATAAAATTCTTTTCGAATGGATGCCATTAATGAATGTTTGTGCTGCTCAAAGCTGTCATGTAACATCAAAACTTTACCAACTACAAGGATTCATATTTTTAAAGCACTATATATTTTAGCTTTTTTTTCTAATCTTTTCTTCACTTAAAGCGAATTGATTAAATTCTAAACAAGAAGAAAACAAGAAATGAGAAAAAATTATGCACAAAATTAAAATTTTTCCACACAAAAAAAAATCATTTTACGAGTGTTCATGTGAAGAGCATTCAGTATGATTGCAATGCTTCGGAAAACTTCAACAGCGCATAAGCATTTAGAGTGTTCACTATCATCGAATCCACTTTAATGCGCAAACGTTGCGCAGCTTTTCAGTCACGTTTCCTGGTGCGTTTCGTCGCAATGAACTATTGAATGCTAATCATAAAGCATTTATTTTTTTTTTCATGGCAAAATCACATAGGTTCATGCATGCTCATTCATAAATCGGCACGATTGCCACGTAAAGTTCTAAACGTCGAATTAAATCCTTTCCGAGCTTTTATTTTCACCTCAACAAACTACCTATGACAACAGCAGTTGCAGAAAGTTTAAGGTTAGATAGCGTTGGTAATTTTGATAGAAGTAGATAGTACTGGCCTAGTGAAGCATCTCATAAACTAAATAGAATTGTTGAAGTTGATGAGAAAATGAAACATCGGCGAAACTACAGAAGGGGTTTTATTTGGAATTGATAGACAGAAGAAGGTGATATAAGAAAGTGATCAGGAGAAAAATCTTCACCTCACCTGACATAGAACTCGCCTTGCTTCAGTCACATAAAACAAGCCGACAATAATTCGAGCATCTTGACGCACAAGCGTCTTCACGGCATCAGTTGGATCGCCGTAGAAGCTTTGCCTCTCAACTCGTATGCCACTTTCTCGACATTGATTCTCCAGATCTTTTGCTGTCGATGTAAAAACTTCTTCTACGGATTGTAGAATTGTTATCTTCTTCCACTTGAATTTGTGAAAAAGACGAATCCTGAAAAACGGTGAAAACGTTCATCTCACGTCGTTTCATAGTCACTGGACTATTTGATAATTCAAAAATATTTTTAGACGCTTATTACTATGAAAGTGATTCGAAGGATTCTGAGACTATATGGAGATATGCTCGGCACTCAACTTTCCTCTTTATTTGCCAATTAGTTGAGAATGCACTTCACAGCTACTGCTGACGCTTACATTTAATCAGTACTGTAGCTTAGCTAGGTTTTTAGGAAATGCGCCCTACAATGTTTAAACCATCGAAATCTGTTCGTTTTTCGGTGTTATAGAAAAATGGTAACGATATATGTTCCTGAGCGAACAGCGAGCTATAGAGAAATAATTCATTTTATATTGTTTCTATCAAACTTTCAGTTAGAAATTGCAATCGATTATAGTTACCTTGTTGGATTTTGCATATTAGCAGTTGGATGCGTACGAAACAGCGTCGGAAATCGATGTCTATTCGAAAGAGCTGGTGAACTAGCTCCATACGATAACTGCAACAAATCTCAACATAGACTTATTTAGTTGAAGAAAGAAAACTCTATAGAGTAATTTGGTCATAGGTTTTAGATCAATGTGGTTGAATTAAAAAATATCTTTCGCTATCGCTGAATGTGTTGAGTTTTTTTTTTTTTTTCTGTGGTTTGGTTTGTAAATGCGAACGGAAAAGTGAGCAATTTAGACATATCAATGATTAATGTGCAATCAGAGTATCCAACGAAGCTATGCCATTATAACAAGGTATGGATATCGAAATTGCGCTCTCCATTGGGCCACTAAAAGCGTCCATCGTAAATACGAATGAATTATGAGTGAGTGCTTGCTGTAAAAAGAAAACGCGCCCAACAGTTTTATCGATGACGTATATCAATATTTCTTGCTTTCCGTATCACATTTAAATAAGACCACGTACGAGAATGATTGTAATAATTCAGCGTGTAATCGTCGAAGCAAGAAATTTATAGCGTTGATTGATGCTAAACGGAATTATGCGAAACATCACTTAAATAATTCGGCGATTATTTTCGGCCATTTTACATTTATATATATGAGCATCATTTTCAACGATAATATTCCCTAAAATTGCTCAAAACTCTATGCTCTCATGTCGATGAAATATCCCAGTGGGAATGCTGCGTTTTAATGAGGTTGCCATTTCTTTTTTTTTTTGTTTTTTTTCTCTCTTTTTTTTTTTTTTTAAAGAACCTTTCAAGCGTTTCACATATGTCGTTTAGTTCACGAATCAGAATCGTGCATTTTATGATTTATGCATTTGATGTTGTCAGTTTTTCTGATTGATAGGATGCTCGCTTAACATTAGTGTCTCAATCGAAATAGCTATAACAATCAACCGCTGTCTAAGAGAATAAATTGAAAAATGCTTGTTCGTTTAGCACATCGCTTTTTCTATTGCTTTTGCTACAGTAGTTGATAGAGAGATGCTTTATTGCATCAACCACATCAATATATCATCGATTGCATAACTTTGCTAGTTTTGTTGCTATATTCTTAGCTATATATCTATGATATCTTTTTGGTTTTCTGAGGCGATTAGAATTAATCTTTAAACAAACTCAAATATCGTTATCTCATAACGAAAGACTAGGCTTTCATTGGGTTAATACTTCAGAGTTATACTGTCGTCTAAATTATTTGCTAAATTTTTTGACAGTACAAAAGGATCGACTTCGGCTAGCATGAAACGAATGTCATAAAGATGCCTACACTTGACATCGATTAAAATTCCCCAACATTACACAACTCGGTAGCCTAGATAAGAAATTTAAAAAGTAGGAAAAAAGTTGACAGCATCGTCCGGTAGGACTAGCTGCACTATATACGATCAACCAATGCACGAAGAAAATTTCGCAGAAAGAGATGTTTTTTTGGGTGATGCTGCAATAAAAGCAAACATTATTGGATGTATCTATATAAGTCAAATTTTGACAAGTGGAAAAACTCGACTTTCTACTCTAACATCCTTCTCCCCTCCCTCCCTCAGCAGCCCCCATTAAAAGTGCAATCACACACCTGCATGAAAGTAGCAAAATATTGCTCTCTCCAGTTTGTGTATTTTCTTCATATTGTAACGAGGCTGAATGAGAGGAGACGAGCATAATTTGGGCGGAGATGTTAGATAGAAGCGATATTGGATCTTGTTTTGTGGTTTGTCCAAAATGCGCTATTCTAGCTCCCACGGGGATGAACAAGCTTCGCTTCAACTTACTTCCAAATATTAGTCGAAATATAATCGCATTTTGACAGAATATTGGGGAGATACACTACATCGCTTCTCATACTGCACTTAAACATCTTTTTTTTTTTCAAATGTCCGCTATTTTAAATTATTATTTATTCCGCTTTTCATATTATACAACAAGTGCGCCATCAATCTTTGTTTCTGTTATTGATTACGTTTAAAATATGGCCGCAAAACCTCAAAAGAATAAATTCCGCTTGTGACGCAAATAGATGAGAATATTCTCTAAGGAGAGCGGTATTAATAAGGTATTTTCTTCTTTTGTTGTTCAACGTTTTACACATGGAAACGACGTAAATATTCAACAAAGAGAGAAGCATATTAAAGGAGCCGATATTACATAGACCTCGGCGATTCTGCTAATCGTACTCACAAACTGCAGGTAACTTATACAATATGTCGAATAAGGAGTTTGTACTTTATCTAATCCAATCGTCAACAATTGTTCTACAAAATTACTTTTCGCAGTTGCAATTGTTATAACTGTTCCTGTTGCAATTCAACCATAATTACTTCCAGCTACATTTTTTTAGTATATTAAATTGCATACCACCTTTTCCGAATGTGATGTATCAACTTGAAATTTGGTATCGGTCAATATGCTTACTAAATTTTTTTTTAGCTCTAGCTTCAATTGCTACCGTGTTGAAACTCTCCGACATGCAGATAGACAGACGCATACATATCAACGACACGACGTCGCTACATGAGTTTTGCAAACTCCAATTTGTAAAAGCGTATAAAAGCACTTATAAACTCTCAAGCATAGTTTCGTTTTTGTGTTCAAATCCGAGTGCTTCTAGAATTGAAATTTCGCTTGCAAATTCTATAAAATTTTTAAGTGCCGACAACAAATGGCGGAAATCGATTAATCATAACGACATGTGATTTATGACACCAACATGATGAAGATTACATCAACTAAAGTTCAAATCCTTTGCGTTTCTGATTGACAATTTGGAGCTACCGTATAGATATAGAGATTGACATTGTTGAATGCACACATATGCACGCATAAACATGACGTTCTTGCTAACCAGCTCTTTGAAAAATAGTGCAAAAAAAAGAATTAAGAAAATATTTGGTGTCATATTTGGATCGGAATCCACGAGCGTTGAAATATTGGCGAAAATTCTCACTACGAGTAACTCACACATTTCACTAAAAGATGTGAGCACTGTGTCAACTCATTCTCGAATGATATCGGTTGCGCTGCTTCATTTCTCAAAAAGAAATATGCTTGAAATTCTGTTACTACGATAATACACCTTAAGCATCCAACGGGAAATTGTTAAGTGGGCTATTCGAAATGCCTTCTTACCACAACGAGATTCCAAACAGGTGCTGCTTCTGCGACAACTGTTGTTACAGGACTGCATCCAGCCAAAAGCATTAATTTCATCGGTGGCTTATAAAGCAGTTCATACATTTGCTTCGCTGCTAAACCAGGTTGGCACTATAAAATATACACGTTATTTTGTTACTGAGAACAGAAAAAAAAAGTGTTAATCATCGAGAATATGTAATTTCAATGCACCTTTGAAATGAAGATAAACAAATATATGCATTCTGGCTTCTAAAAATACCACTTTGTGAAGCACAAGTCAAAGACAAATTATTATGCATGGACGAGATTGCTTCCATGATTAGAAGTGCTATAAAGAGGAGAAGGATATGAGAAAGGAGAGGGTATTCCTTCCATCTATTTGCTTTAACATTAGAAGACCCCAAAAAAAAAAAACCGCTGGGTGCCTTTAGACCCCATTACAAACAGCACATTAACCTCTAAAGATTTTTTTCGTCAGAATCAAGTCGAATCGGTTTTCGCTTTGCTCAAAGATTCAGTTGTTTTTTGCGACGATATGTGCATAAAAAGAAAGCATCGGTCATCTCATAGGAAACATATACCTTGCTGTTATGATGATGCAATCTCAGTGTGTAACCAGGAAGAACGTTTGCATCTCCGTTGACATCCTCTAACGCCATTTGAACAGCTGGAAGGCAGGCTTGACCTCCAGCCCAACCTCCCGATCCTGCTTCCATAGGAAAAACCCCGCCAATGTGCAATTCAATGCAATCAGCGACCACCCATGCAGCTACAAATAGCCATGTACTCAGATGCATCACCGCATCCCAAATCGTTGCGTCGGCCACCTCACTTTTTGGCCGGTCGAAAACCTGTGAGATGCTCTCTGAAACTATGAATTTCGAGGTTTGACAATAGAAGTTATCTCTACGATTAAACACTGCATAAATTTCACCAGTAAATCAAATCGAATTTAATCTTGTTTATTATGCTCGTGAATAGATAAGCTTCCATAAATTTTATTTTTTAGAACTTACCTAAGTTTAGTAAGATAGGATAACACCGCCTGAAATATCAGCGTAAAAATAGCGAAATCACTGAACAATCACTTTATAGCTTTATAAAAATAAAAGAGTCACTTTCAGATGTCGAATAATTTAGCAAGAATTGTGTTATGTTTAGTTCAACAAACTATATATTATTAAACGGCCTCAGTATGCAACCAGTGTTCAGTGTTCACACAATTTTGAAGCGTCCACTTTTGAGCAAAAGGCTTAACAAGGATTAGGAAGATGAAAATAAATCTTGAATTTCGTACGGACATAACTGAAGGGTTCTGTCAGCAAATATCAACCACAGTTAGAGTATAGCGGCATAGGAGTGCATCACACAACGAGTAAATTATTTTCCTATTGTAACTAGAGCGTAACCCCAGAGGCAATATGAGTGCTTAATGCTGCGTAAAAGCTATTTATCAACATTATGCGCATATCGCATCAATATTCATGCAGCATGCGCTTTCAAAAGCAAGGAAAAATGCATATCATTGGCAATAATATGTACATGACTGTATCTTCTTTACTGCGATTATTCTTCACTTCGAACGGAATCACCGCAAAGAATTTTTGCATTTTCATAAAACCAAAACCTTACATTCAACAAAACGGTATTTTTAGAAGTAGGAACATCGAATGGAAGTGATTTTTACATAGCTATCCCCAAGAAAGTTCTACGAAAAAATGAACTAAATTATGTCTTTCAGTAAGCAAATTAAAGAGAACGAATAAGTGGCTGAAGGTTTGCGCCAAAATTGATGTTTTAAAGCCGTAAGCTATTGTACAGATAATGTGATAGCATTTTGTACGAAATTTTGGCAAAGAAAAACAACAAAGATAATGGATATAAAATATTTAAGGCTTTAAAAAGTAAAGACACTGCCTCAACTTCAAAAGGCACCTAGCAGCTATTTATTAGAATGTACAGATATCACCCACGGCCACTCACTACCACTCAACAGGAGCCGGAATGCTTCAGAAACAAGAAAAATAAGTGTGGCATACCAAAGATGGTGCATTCGCTTAGAAAACGAATTCCTCTGGGGGAAGAAGACGTATAGTTAAAATGGCAGGGAAAAGGAAATACGTACAGAGCTGCTAGGTGGTAGTTGATTAAGTAAACTGGTGGTCTAAATGGAGAATAATCAGAAAGCGCCATCAGAGACGGGTCACCATACGCTATGGCAAATCAGTAACTAATGTATTGCGATGTGAGCCAGCGCATGTAATTCCTCAAGGGGCGAGCAGCACTAGAAGCATCGCCCCAAGCTAATCTCGCGCACGCATGCAAGAAAAGAACCACCCGACCGCCGACCGCCGACCGCCTAAAGCGTTCGCCATCCGAAACGACGACGCTTTGGCGACGATGTCCGCTAGGCGGCCACCCTCTTGAACTCAACCTGCGCTGAACTTACTTAGCAACCCTCTTTCTCAGTTTTCTTCCGCCTATTGTCATGCATTCATAACTCATCGTTTACTTTCACATGGAAGCCTTCCGACCAATGTCACAGAGCTTACCTCTTCCGTATGGATTCTCAAGTCCAAAATCCACTTATGCTCTCAAATACAGGTGAAAAATAGCAAAATCATACAACTTTCGAAACTGGGGAAGTCTGCCTACTAAATGTGGCACGCGCTACTAGCTAAGTAGCGCGCGCTACTTCAGGGATATTTTTTAAAGAGACGAGAAGAATGATCTATGGAAAGGAAAACTACAACCTGTGATGGATATAAATAGTCACAACCGTAACGTCGTTCAGTATGATTTCTGCGAAGGGAAACAGGAAGAAGGAAGCAAGGAAGCAGAGGACGTGTGCAAAGTTTTACCTAATCACGTCCCCGCAACGATGTATCGAATGCTCAAAAAAACCACCTTATGCAGGTCAGTGCAAGCAGGATAGCAGAAGCAAACAACTGAGAAGAAGCGAAAGTAGTGGCGACATTAAAGACCTAAAATTTCAAGGAAAGAAAAAATCTCTCGAGGGCAGTGGAAGGTAGTGGGAGTTTTTCTGCTCCCACCACGGGCTTACTGCCAGACTGCCGATGTCTTACAACATTGAAAACAAAGAAAAAATATCTGAACGAAGTTTGCCTTTCTAGTGTTTGAGTCTCAAGTTTAGCTGTTCGCTATTTTCCGCTATTTCGCTATTTCGAGTAGGCAGAAACAACATTTTCCTTCAGTATTGCTATCAGTGAACAGTGTGCGAAAATTTCTCTAAAAGTAGTTTGTATAAATGAGCAGAATGCTGCAAAGGTAAAACATAACGGAAGAATCGGATAATATGAACATGAGGCATTTAAGGAGTGCAAGACGGCGCACAATTGTCGTGAATTGCTTAGAGAACGAGAAAACAGAAACAACGCCATTGAGGCATCTAGCACTTAGATTTTGATTGTGAGATTAGTGGCCTTGTGCGACATGCGCTTTTAGTATTTCCATTGTTGAATATGCTTTAGGCGCGAAATACATCGAGTGTGCAACTTGCTTAGCTGTTTTTAATTTGTGTTGTTTGCGTTCTCAACTGCGCTCATCGAAGAACACCCTTAAACTATATTGGTAGGCAGAAACGAAACAAGACAATGCTTTTGCATTGTTATTTTCTATGCTATTTGTAAATATTTATTGCCGTAATTAATTACAAAAAAAAAAACTAAATTATTCTCGCATATCTATATCATTCAGCGTATACAACTCTAGAATTTCTTTCTATATTGCGACCAAATGCAATATGAATGCACTCAACGTGACGTGAAAACCGATAGACATTTCGATTTGATGCAAACTAAAAATGCTTTATGGGACTAGCCATCTGTTAAGTTTTTATTTCCCACTCTTACTCTTCCCACTTGAAGCTTTCCGCACTTCTTTTATGTTGAATTCCCTCGACTGTCATACATTCTTCTAATGGTCTTTCCCATATGATGAGAGAAGTAGAGATGAAAAAAAAAACTTTCTACTAGAAGTAGAGATGAGAAAAAATATTCTTATCACATCCCATGTGATGAAAGGGTTTCTTCAAAATGGTTTTCAACGCAAGTCCTCCACCGCGACAACATCCCGCTTGTGCAAGAGTGGGAGGAGAGAAAGAGAGGAATGTGAGCGGAAATCCAAAAACACTTTAAGCAGTTCCCATTCGCATGTCTAATAGTGTAAGGATGAATTCTTGTTGACATCATTCGTCTTATAACAGTTCGAATTTATACTGCAGTAAAAATATGTTATCGTCAAGCATTAAAATATATTTTTTGGGCAACATGAAGTAAACAAAACTATGCTGACATTCCCTAAATGAAATAATCGTGTGTTATGTAATATGCCACTAAAAGAACTAACTGCTTCGAAGAATTTCAACAATCACAGAGAAGAGATAACTAACAACAATTCTAATTTCGTTCACTAATGAAAAATTCATGAATTATATCGCCAACATTTCACTATATATTTATCCAATTAAAACTGCAACAGAAAGAAATTTTTTAAAACAAAAATTCGAGATGCGAAAACATTCAAACTCGGAGAAATCAAAACCAAAACTGAAAAACTTGAAAAACAGCGAGATCGCAACAGTTGTACCTACCTGTAGCTTCCCATTGACAATCTACCAATTTGTTGAAAGTATAAATATTATTTCACTTAGAATGCCTTATGCAGTGAAATTCGCTAAATAGAATGAAAGCGTTTGAAGAAAAACAATGAGTGAGAAACTCCTCACATATCACGAAATGAATTAGAAGGAAAAAGAGGAGGAAGGAAGGAGGGGAATGAAGGAAAGAGATTCAGACTAAAGTTGATAAAGCTAAGGAGCGATGCCATTTAGTGCCATTAAATTAAGTTTGTAATCACTAGCATCCTGCTCTAATCTATTTGTGTTTCAAGCAAAAAAGCGAATTCCTATTACATCTTCAATGATTTAATTACAATGAGCAAATAAAAGGAATAGAAATTAAAATTGCAATTACAGTAACAACAAGTTGCTTAATCCATTAATCCATTGCTATACTAGAATAAATATTGCAATATTGCCGTAAAACTTAATTAGCGACGCGTCTAGAAAGATTTATCATTTCAGCCGAAAATTTTTCTAGAAAATCCTTCTTCCACTATTTAACCATCGAAATAATTTTTAAAAAAAAGTCACAGTGGTTTAGCAAATGTATCTATTCATATTCTTGAAAAATGTCCATCGCATTCGCTCGTTCATAACCTCCCACCTCATATATCGCTGCTGTCGAAGCGGCAATCTTCGAAATTTCATAAATCTAGCAGCATATAGACGACGTAATTTTTCTTCTCTACTGTATTTTAAAATCAACAATAAGACAATATAATCAAGAGCATCACAAAAAATGCACATTCGTTCTAGATGAATAATGAATGCTATGAGCGTTTCAGACAGAAATGCGACGAATGTATCGCTCTATGCGAACAGCAGAGAAAGGAGCCAAAAATTTGATAAACGATTGGCTCACAAAGAAAGAAATGAGCGTCGCTTAGAAGATGCACACTCAGATGTTCACTGATATAGTTAGCGATTAAGCAAATATAGGGAGGATGTTGTTGAATTACGAACATAACGTAAAATAATTATTGCGTTTTCTAAGCCCATAAATATTGTGAAGGTAAACATATATGAAATCTATTGTCAGCAAAATAGAGTACGATTAAATGCAACTGAATTTTTCACGTGTTTCGGCTATTGAAATCAATAGCGTGTGTTATAATATAGCACATTTCTTTGTTACGCGCAACAGTTACAATTATTCAGCTATGCGTTTTCTTTATTCATCGTTCGATGGTTATTGTTGATTATCTTTCGCATCTCGCACAAATTTTATGCCGCTTTCAGATCATGAGCCTCTTTGATATTTTTTCAGCAGCTTCCTTTCCATCAGCAGTATCGATATGAGGATTCTTCAGAAATTTATTTTTTTACTGCCTGTTAGGTTTCGATAACCGTTTCGAATGTATAGCCGAGGAAAAATTTTGCAGAAATTTCCGCGCCGTCTATTCTGAGGACCCTACTTGTATTCTCGATTCTTCGCAACTCCAAAATCATAAATTATGCATCACTGCTATCGGATCTGCAAAAAAAAAAAACTTCTAAAATGTTTCAACCTTACCAAATATCTACCACTGAGACATGTAAGATTTGAAATGCTTTTCGCTATCTGCCTTAATGCAGCCAACTTCATCTTTCATATAGCATTTTCTAATAACAGACTTCATACGCTGAAGTAAACTAAAAACAACGACCGTATAACAAATAGCTATTAATAATGACTAATAATTCAGTGTAAATTTTGTTTTCCGCATCGAATGATCATACTTGAAATACCAAATTAATAACAAGTGTGAAAGACGTGTTAAGTATTTAAGTTTAAGGTAGTAATTAAGTCCTCCTCAAAAGAGGCAAATGAGGTATTTATGTAAAAAGAAGTCACAGCTTGCTAAAATTCAAGGCACTAAGTTGCCCTCAAAAAAGAATTTAGAATTTTGAAATATTTTCACCAAAATATTCTCATACAGAGGGCACATGCATAAGAACACGATAGTTAAGGGTTGCAATAGACGTGAAGATTATCTCAAACTGAAATCTCTTAAAAAGACACCCTAAACTTTAACATTTTATTAGTAAAGGAGAAATGTTTTTCAACGAAAGCAGCATAAAAACAATGTGAAAATGTCATTAATTTGAAATTAATTAGTAAATATAAGCCACAGCCAAGGTTTCTCGAAACTTAAATTTCAGTAGAATCAGCACGTCCCGGATGTGTGCTGCATAAAGGTTCTCTTTAAGATTGCTGGTAAAAGAAACGTGATTAGTTTTCTAAAGGTGATGTCATCCTATTAAAATGTGCTATGCTTTTCGTGCTAGACTCATACTTGTATCAAGTACAGCACAGTATTGTACCAAATTTAAGACAGAGCAAGTAAAGTACAGGCACTGAGAAAAGGCTACAAATACAATTTTACGTCGTTTTTTAGGGAAAACTACAGCTCCACTTTAAACCTCCATATGACGACATTAGAAGTTTCATCCGCAGTTATCGACGCAAAGTATGTTTAATCTAATACCGTACTCTGCGAAATGGTGAATTTTCTCGTTGCAACACTAGAAATTCTGAATGAGCTAGAGCTAAAAACCGACAATCTCGGGAGGATTCGCTGATGAAGGAGCAAGCTTCGCATTTCGTCCTTGCAAACGTGGAATTCTGAAGTTGTGAATCATTTTTTGGTGGTCATAACAGAATAAAACTTCAAACTCTTTCAGATTCTTGACAAATAACAGGTTATATAACGCACATAGATAATCCATGCATGATTTCTTCTAGTAGATCAAACTTGGGAATTTATAAAGCCACGGATAGGATATTTGATGAGTGCAATCTACGACTTAATTGACACTAGACCTGAGCTCGAAATCTATGAGCCAATTTCTAAATCGATTGCAGATCGATGCGCTACTAAAACGATACGAAGGAAATCGCTTTCTGAAATTGAGGCAAGCTCATTTTATAGGAAAGTGCGCTATCAAACTTGAGTGTAACATTGAATATGTCACGCCCAAATTCAGTGAGAAGAAAAAGAAGGCCCGGGGTTTCAAAGTGCATTTCGATCCCGTAGAACAAAGTGCTCGATTATTTTATTTCAGGCTATCAATTCTCGACGTCTGTATCTTAGAATTTCAAATCTTCTGCGCTAAAAGTTCATCAAGCACCATTTAGAGGTCTTTAGTATATTAATGGATCGAGTGCACTTTAATGCAAGTGAAAAAGCTTGCATAAAAACGCACATAGCGCAATATATTGGTTGGTTTCCTTTACGATTCAGTATGAAGTATCAAATAAATGCTTTTATAGGTAATTCACTGGACTCGTTAAACAGAGGGTTGCATTTTGTTACCTCCATACTAGCAGTTACCCTTGCTAATAACGAATATATTATTGCTGCTTATTTTTGAGGCTCATAGGAAATGCCGTTTAAAACTAACTTAGTCGTGGTTAGAAGGTGCTCAGAACGGAAATTACGCCGGTCTGATAGAGCCATGTGGGATAATTAATAAACCCGAAGTAGTGAAAGAATGGCGCCTTATTTTTGACGACTCTTATCTTTCTTTACCTGTGAAAATCACTTTTTATGCCCCAACTATTAAGTTTAATGAAACTTGGCCAATTTCTCCTACTTGTCATGCAATATTTCCTAATCAAATTGTCCTAGTAGAAAGGATCACCTCTGTTAGAAAAGCCCACTCATCACCACTGATAAGAAAACATACATTTATCTATCTCATTGCTTGTTCGATCGTTTCTTTGCATTATCTTGGCTCGTTACGTTTTCTTTCCATTTTTTTTTCTCTTCAGAATATTTCGTTTTCCTATTCGATGATAACGGTAGATCAATCTCAAATAAAATCATCTAGCAAAGTCGTTTCCTTAGAAGACTAATGTATTATCGTTAACGGGCTCCAGAGTTGATCTACATTTCAAAGAAGAATTTCATTAACATGGACGACCAGTTGGAACGATTGTCGATCGCACTGTATTGTATCATTGCATTATAACATCAGCGCATTGTACTACTGACGTTGCCGAGAAACAGTCCATCTCGTGCCACTAACGAATTCAATTTTTATGGTATTATTTTGTTCTCTTTTTTATTTTCTTCATTCGTGAAGTTTATTGTAAGATGTGTTCACATCTTTTTTTCTCATGCACTGCAGTATTCACCGTTGTTATGTATTTTGCTATCTGTTCAGTGCCGTTAAGTTTTCTAAAAGGCTTCAAATTTGTTGCCATGATGACTTCGTTCTCCAATATGCAAAAAACTTGCAACGCATCCTAATGGTTTAATTTTATATAAATATCCTTTAAATACGTCATGAATGTTGTTTTCAAATATTTTCACTTCTCTGATTATAGCTGGGGATATCGGTCTCTTTTATTGGGAAAAAATTTCATAGCCGCATTGGCTTTCTCTATTGTCCAATAAGCCAACCATAATAAGCACCCTCGTGTAAATAAACCTTCTATCGGAATGATGCTGAAGCGTCGTATGCTTATATTTAGAGCAATATTTTGCGTGATTGATTGTCTTTTCAGCGCCGTTAGTAGGTTATGCTTGAAACTGAAAGTGTAGCCTAACGGAACGGTAAGGCTAAAATTCGACAAATAGCCGTGGCATACAAACAATATGTGTTTCGTTTCTTCGGA
Source organism: Baylisascaris schroederi (assembly GCA_006503575.1). NCBI lineage: Eukaryota > Metazoa > Nematoda > Chromadorea > Rhabditida > Ascarididae > Baylisascaris > Baylisascaris schroederi. Next base: position 638,030 of record QEWY01004125.1, on the reverse strand, counting down.
ACTGATGCATACGAATGTTTTATCGTTATTAAATACTACTGAGGCAAAAAAAGTATCTATTCACCAATAAAATATGCAATATAATACAAGCACACTTTTATGAAACCAACCGATTACGTAATTTTTTTTATAAACAGCTCATTTTTTATGAACCGGTCGCTAGTGAAATATGCGTACTTTTACCTTCACGTGATTGTCTGTAGCACCTTACGAGGTTAATGATTCAGCTTTCAAATTGGCTAGTACATTTACCTTTAATGATTTCCAAATTGTACAACAACATCTGCATATAAACCGCTATACATAGATATGAACAGACATAGCCTCATCATGCTCATAGTGCGCCTTGTAAACGAACACATGAAAAGGAGTACTTAAAAGACTTATATAAAAATTGACGCATGTAAAGTATGAAATCCTCAAATCAAGCATTTCGATTCGACTGCCTCTAAGCAACGATGGTGATGCGAATAAGGTTGCATTGATTGTCGTGCGAACAAGTGCCTTAAGTTTCTAACACCGCACGCACATAATATGCATTTTTTTGTGTGTGCAACAAAAAGCATCCCCGTTGAGAACTTAAGCGACGCATTTCTCTCTCATATTGTTTGTCTCTCACATTAAAATGTAGGTTTTTTTTTCTTTTCTTAGATCGATTATGGTCGCTTATCGCTCAACTTTATCCTAAGCGAAGGAAAGTATGCAAATTGTTTGCAATCGAGGTTTCTTTTTTTTTCGCGAAATTTATAGGTTTCACAAATATTCATAATCATTCATTTACTTATGATGAGAATAGTGTGATCGAATCAGAAATTAATTTCGCTAAATTTCACGCTATTTCAAATGAGTACATATCAGTTATAAAAATAAATACATACCCATAAAGGTAGTCGTCAATTTATTTTATCTCTTCATAACATACATGTATAGGAAATCGACATTAGGAATATTGTATTTCAAGAAATGGAGGAAAAAAGGCAAAAAGAAAAAAGCAACAACAACTGAAACGAACAAGCGAAGTTGAGTTCCTCGTTAAGCATAATGTGTGTGCTCAATCCCACCTAAATGTAGCTAACGCATCCGCCGCTCATTATAGATCTTTAAAAAGCATTAACTGATTTTACAACATTGACTTTACAGTGTACATTACTAAGTATAAATACTGGAATGCTATTAATCATAAAATTTTTCACTTTTTTTTCTCAGTGAATCAGCAACGATGCAGCAGTGATAGTTGTAATATCAAAGTCATCTCTTATTTTACCTGTTGTTAAATTAACTTTTTTGGCTTTTTGGATGCTTCTCCACAAAGAACATTTCGGAAACCGATGTCTATCAGTGCAATATGGTCGTTTTTAGTATTCGCTGAAGCAATATCTTGCCAATTCGGTGCATCATAATCTCTCTCTCTCTTGTTTGTCAATTCCCTTGAAGCTGTGCTGCAATTAGACTCAACAGAAACACCAACAACGACCTCAATAAGGGGGTCTATATTTCAGTGATGTTAATGATATCAGGAGTATTAGAATTAGAAAGAGTTCAAGCTTCATTGGATTTGGGGATAATCGATGGAGTATTCAAAAAAACACCACTAGGAGGTTGGTCCACTAGTGGGGGTGTAATTTTTGAGAGAGAGCATTATATCATATGAACTGGGACGATATAGCAGGAATGATTTTTTGTTAAATGAAATGCTTGTGATGGTCCATTGCAGTTAGAGAGTTTAATGAGCTCTTGATGAGTAAATAGGCAAATCAAGCGAATAATAAACGAATAGATGCACAACGAAATGAACGTTATGCACAACAAATTGAAAGAAGCAACTCGACTTCAACTGTGCATCACTGCGTACGAACCAGAAGAAAGAAATCAAAAGTCGATAAGCGGCAGTTTCTACGAGCAAATTAGGTGCACATCTCGTCGGCACTAGCACACCATTAGATTCGTTTTAAGAAGCGTTTCTCGTCGTGTCAATCAACCCATCACCTTCAACTTATAAAACCCCAAATTAAAGCATCACCAGTAGGGCTTCACTCTATTGAATTTAGTTTCTAAACGTTGTGTTGGTTTCTAAACAAATAACTTTTAATTTCAGAGGTTCTCGGGACATTGAACAGGCAGCAGGCGTACACCGTTCTCCTCCCATCTTAATCCAAGCCCTTCTCGTTACCCTCTCACCTTTATTTTACCATCACCTTCCCCCTCCCTCCTCTTCCTCAGAATATCCTATTTGAAATAGCTGCTAATACAAAGTAACGAAACTGCTTCTTTACAATGTGTGCGTTTTGGTTGTCTCACCAGCTTTGCAGTAAATCCATTTACACAGCAAAATCGCTTTCCCATTTATTTTTTTTATTGATTAAAAAAATTTCACTATTATTGAAGCTTAGAAAGGTGTCTACAACAGTTTGAAATGTTTAGAACATAACGCTATTAGCAGAACGCATCAACGCGCTATTGTGCATTCAGAGATCGACCGCAATGGGTGGCCTAGGCAAATGCGCTGAAACTCCACACATAATCACACTCATTATTTGAGAGCTGTACTCTTTACAGAGCCATAATTAAAGTATGCTATTTACATTAAAAGTATCGCTGATGCTCGTCTTTTGAATCACCGAATAAAAGCCGCAATTTACTTTCGTTGAAGTGCACAATGAGTTTTTCAATATTGAGCAGAAACGACTTTAGCGAATCGGTGAAGTTGTGTATATTAGGACTTCAATGGAAGTGCAATCGAATAAGTTCGTACGAATGTTGATGCTTATTGCTGCATATTTTGCCTACTAGAACTTCATCATAAATGAATCGTTGCAATAGATTGCGCTCCGCCAGGATTTTACAAAATTCAAACGCATTACGTCCATCGTTACACTTCTAACTAATGATATTTCATTTATTTATTTATTTATTTATTTTTTGTTAGAATATTCTATAACTTCATATGAGAGTACATTTAAATCTCGTCAAATTTCTGCCTAAAATTATATATTTGGACTTGTTCGATGAGTCATATAGAGAGTATGGAAAAATTTTTTTTTTTTAAATGCGCCGTTTTCTTTAGCAAGCCGTATTCATAGAGGCAGAGAGAGAGGGAGAGTCCCGAGTACAGTGCAGAAAGTACATTTAATGATATGATTCGCAACAAAACATAATTGAAACAACACAATCAGTCCACATACCTTTGTCGCTGTGCCTCATAGGCGCTCTTTTGTTTTAAGCACCTTTTTGTTGAGGTCGACTGCCTTCAAGCATTGTTTAATATTTCTATGGAAAAATCAACACATCCGTTTACGTTCATAATGTTCATTGTTCTGTTTATTTTCTCTTTTTTTTCGAATGTTCTTTATGCACAGCTTTCGACTAGAAAAATTTTGAGACTTTTTATCCGTTGAATTCATGATGTAAATTGTTTGCCCTATGTGTAGCGTCAACAATATGAGATTAAAAAACGGCAACATTGACATACAAGTATACGCAAATTTCGCATACAATTGCTTTAACCGCAGTGCAGTTTTTTCACTTTTAAATAGAACTCTACTGAAAAATTTTTTTACAAAAGTATGTGCCATGAAAGTTATTTCTACGCGATTACTGGAAATAATTGTTCAGGTGTGGCCGCAAGGCTGAGGTATAATCATGAAGAGAAATTTGAAGCATGTGCTTTTAGAATCTTTCTCTCGCTATTTCCACCCTATCCTCCTCTCCCCATACCTCCCACTCCTCTTCCCCTGCACTTTCCTTTCCACCTTAAAGTAGCTCTACACTGTTCGAATGGAACTCTTTGGCCAGAAAACGTGCGCGACTGTGATTCGCATAAAGTATTTTCTTTGCACGATCCAAAAATCAAATCTTGCAGAAATCTCACTGCCAGAACTTTTTCGGGTAGAGGCTGTCTTTCGATACTCACAAAATTGCTTGAACAACGTCATTAAAGAATGGAACGTTTTTCAGCGGCAACGTGCATGAGGGATGGCCAATCGAATGAAGTTGCTTAGTTAGGCTGTTTGTCCTTGTTTCTGCCTGGAAGCCGAGCTACTGTCACCTTAATAGAGGCGCATCTTCCAAGTCACTGCACTGATTGTTCAGTTCGTCGCATTTTGACGGATTCTTTTCTTGGTAGATGTATGCTCGAGGGATCAGAGAAATAATCGATACTCGGTAACGGTGTGTTCGGAAACTTGATTCCCAAATATTATTTCATCATTTCATTATCTCTAACTTACATAATGATGCATGTTGGCATCGGGTCCTATTTAGAGAATTCTTTGCTTTTTTCTTTTTAATATTTTAGTGAATTGAGCGTTAGAAATTGAGGAAATGGATGTAATAAAAAATATTTACACACTTAGTTCAAGCATTCCCACCTAATATCTGTTATTTCCCCAAAAATTTTGTGCGAAACATTCGTTTCGGTATAGGGATTTATTCCGTACTTAAAAGTAATTGTGAATGAAGTTTATATATGAAACGATGTGAATGTCTGCAACGATTTAATGAAGGAGTCTGTTTTGGGGTTAGCAATAGCATTGGCATTGATAGGAGGCAGTACATAATGCGCCTCGTAAATAGAGGAGTGGCGTGACGTCTCGCAATGGATTCGACGGATGCAAGCACGACGCGTATCCATGATTGGACGCAATGTCGCGTACATCGCATCCACACAATTCATCACTACACAATGCTGTTCGATGTTAGCGCATGTAACGCACTCTTGCTGCCGCACACTGATTTGATTCCCTTTCAGCAAATCATTCATTTAATATTGCTGCTTTTACCAACTTACTACTCTTTTTCAACCTAAAAATTCCAACATTTGCAAGCTTTTTTTCGCATTTGTTTTATATTTCGGTTTTTTTTTTCTTAACTGCATATTTCCTCAAACCGATATTGACATTAAGAATGATAATCATTGTTTTTTATTGATAAGATAGTCGATCTGCAAGAGTTTTTTTACCGAATAGTAGCCAATATGTAACAAACGATGACGATTGTGTGTGTCGAATTATGCCATAACAATTCAACAGATTTCGTCTGTTGTGAGCCCATAGCAGTATCAACAGCATGGCATCTGAGAGCAATCATCAATAACACGTCGGTTTTTTAAACAGCATACTTATTTGTGCATGTGTTTTAAGTGCTGTGTTTAGTGCGGTACTCACTATGAATTTTGCTTCAACATATCTGCTAACGAATTTGAAATGGTTTTCACTGAAAGTATTGAGTGTAATTCTCTGTGCTCCTCCCTCCCTTCCCCCTCTCCCCACTCTCTTCTCCTATTAATATACGTTTGCTCACGTCCCCTTCACATTTGTTCATCTTTGCTTTGCACTTGATTTTGGAAGGCGTCCAAACAGCAATTTTTTTTTCATTTCCTTGAACGTGCTCAAACATATGCGCTTCTATCGGTTATCGCCGTCATGTTTCTCAAATCACGTTGTGTGTGCGTTGTGTGCCGCCATAGTATTGAACTTTACCGCAATTTGCAGTGCAGAGAGGAGTAAGGGTACTCAACTTCACTTTTCTGCTCAAGTGGGCTTGGCTGTAAGTGTCCCAGAGTGCAACCATCATAGTATTTTCCTCGAGCATTCTCTATGCAAATTATGGCAGTTTCTTCTTCCTTCATTGTTCAGGTTGGTTCCGTCAATGACGGAGCCATACCAACATAAACGTCATGCGTATAAAAGCACATGTGCCATTTGTGCTTAGAACGTGACCCCATAGTCAAGCAAAGAGCAAAGAAATAAGAACACAGTTAAATCATATGAGATGAGTCGCTACAGCTCGACAAAACAACTCTATGCCGTAGTAGAGCACGTCCATCTCCCTCAACACGTTTAGTGTTAACACATCTGATACGTAAGGATAAGCCAAGTGATAGTGATAGTGAGTGATTTATGACAGGGAATGATTTATGCTGAAGAAACCATAGAATTCCAAAGCAATGACTTGAAAAGGATGAGAATCGTGTGAACATTTCATACAAAGCGAATTTATTTACTTGCTAAGTAGGGCAGTTTGAAGGCTTATCGAATTCATACGGCACTCATACAACTTATCGAAGCAAGCAACTCAGGTGGCAAATAGGTAGTGAATTGTAATAAGTGCACAATCGGTAAGTATGCCTTTATGTGCATCATATCTCCAAGTGCTTTTGCAGTTACTTGGCTAACTGGTAGAGCATTCGTTCAGCACGTAAAAAGTCGCGGGTTCGCCACATCTACGTGCAATGTTTCAGTTGTTCATTGAAAAAAAAAAAGAAAAAAAAAACGATGATTATAACTCTAATGTACATGCCACATACCACATTGGTCATTTTATGCATTAAGCAAGAGCATCTCATTCGTTAAGCAAATAGTTTGTCAGACGGTTTTGTTGTGCTAGGTGGATTTGTTTGGCCCTTCATACCTACATTTATAAACAGGTGTCTACTAATTACAGGTAACTTTTTTAACCGATACTTCATTCAAGCAAACTATTGCTTCTCTACGAGCGAAAGACCGTTAAGATGAAATTGTTTTGGGTGTTGTAACGAGTTACGCACTCATCGATGAACTTTCTAATTTATTTGTATTCGATGCGTTCGTTCGATTGTCGTTCTTTTATGATTTTTTTTTGTTGCCTGTCGTGTTACCTGTTCTAACGAAGTTTTTTTTTGTGGCACATATCTTAGCGTTTCGTGTTCAATTTTTGGTGCTATATTAGAATAAAAGAGACTATTATTAGCGACCATTCAAGTAGATATTTTGTGTATTGTTTGGTCTGTGAAAAACTTTCTTATGAATTCACCTGCATCAGTGTTGTTAATTTGCAGTGATATCGCTCAATGTCTGCAAATCGGATTTAGTTTTATGGCAAGCACTGTCGCTTAGATGTCACTGAGCCATGGTTGCCGTCGAAGCTGTTATAAACTAAGAAACCCACCAGAGGATACTTTTTAAAGGTTTGTAACTGTAACTTTGTAATGGAAGTTTATTAGTTATTGTGTAACTAATAGTATAGTAAATATAAGGGACACAATTAAAACTAGCAGCATTGAATCGATTAGATTACTCTTTTGTTCCTAAGCTTGCATACTTCTTCATTAATTTCACTAAAGTTACATATTAATCCTTTCCGGAAATTATATATCTGACTTTTAATCGCGAAATAACGACTGAATTTGACAACCACCTAACCAGAAGATGAGCGTCTGATGGCAATAGGGTATGGTATTCCCCTTTGTTATGCCGTTCACAAAACATGGTGAGTAGAGGATTTTTTCAACAAGCGATCTATGAAGTTAGGTGTAGAAGTAAAGCAGACCGTGAAAAATATAAAACCGCACACTATGCAGAGTTGCGGTAGTGATACCAGTTGAAGTTGCTATGGTTATTTCTCAGAAAGTGGACAACTAAATCAAACTTTCAGTGCCATTTTTTTGCGTCGGCCGAAAAGGTATTCTTGAGGTGATGTATTTTGTATCATCACTGCCACCTACAATGGACATTCCAATGAGAGCATCTGAAATCGTCACATCATCAACTCTATCAAGCCATTTTTGTGCATCCGCGTTCTTTCATCCTTACGCTTGGTATGATTTCAAAAGTTAATAGCCTAAAAATGTACATCGAACAAAGCGTTACATGCTCTTTGTTGTAATATATTCAATAAATGCTTCATTGTTCGGGAACATTTCCTGGAATGTTCGAATCCTCATGTTTTGCTCATGACAATCTTTATGGGCAATATTTATTCCAATGTTTTAATTTATAGCCGGACGTTTTGAACGCTTAGGTAACATAACTTGGCCAAGTGGCGCAAGTGTCACTGGAGAAGTGTCTACACATTGTCTACGATGTGCGGGAACTTTGCTGATAAGAAGACATAAGAATGTCAACCGATAGATTTTTTATTATAGCGCATAGAAAAATATACAATAAATCAGTTGTTACAACCACTCGAATATTTTCCATTGGCGACGAAATAGGCGAATCATTTTGACAACGGCGAAATGTTAATGGCATCTGTACAACTTGCCTCGCTATGAAACAGTTTTTAAGGGATGGGGTG